>OZ017788.1:2733427-2773293 GCA_963969325.1 Lycopodina hypogea
ATTGTGAAATGTAGTCAACTGCTGAAACGAAATATTTGAGTTCATAATCTCAGGCAGAATGGTAATGACAAGCCTATATGGGCATAACAGGAATTGAGACTGGGATGGAATGGAATGGAATGGGAGGTTTCATAAGCTTCCAGCATGGATGTGCAGCTTGGCAGGCCACCCAACTGCTCTCTCATACACTTTACATGTGCATCAACTCTGTGCCAATAAAATCTTGACAGGAATGAAATGGAGATCTTTGCTTTCCTTTCGAGTGCTGGAATAGAAATCAGGTGTTTTGCAGCTGGTAATCCTCTTCGGCAAAGGACCAAATTAATCCTATTGGAACTCCCTGACTGGAATATTAGCGTCTAATTTGTCCAATTCTTTCTTACACAATATATATATATATATATATATATATATATATATATATATATATATATATATATATATATATATATATATATATATATATATATATATACAATTATAGTGCTGGTGTCCTAGCGAATTCAGTCTCCCACATCAAAAGTCCACAGGACCAATTTCGCTAGTAGCTTCAGTCCATGGGACCTTCTACACGAGCGCAGATTTGGTCTTAACCTAGCGGAATTGGTCCCAGTTGGTTTCTAGAATTTTTTGGGTAGTATTTTGCAGTCTATTCCTCATTCTGAACCTGAAGAATTTGCATTCAGCAAACTGTCATATATTTCTCTGGTTAGACTATCAGAGATAACGAATTTTGTCATGTATAACCATGGCTGCATACTGAGTTTGACACATTTAGAGGTACTTATTGATTATCAAGTTATGTTGATCTTTTAATGTCTTCCAAAGTTTGGTGGAATTTGGAAATATACTTGGGGCTAGATTCTTCACAGGTTAAAACTTGATTGAGTGGCGGGTATGACCAGAAAAGATGTTATTGAAGCAGAAATTTTCACAGCTGTTACTCTCCAGCATATGCAGCATATGACCAGCACATGACCAGCATATGACCAGCACATGACCAGGTAACTGCAGCTACAAAGAGAATTTATTAACAATTTTATGTCATGAGGCGGCTTACCTGCAAGCTTCTGTGTCTGATGCCAGACAGGCACATGGTTAAAATGATCATGGCCCTTGTCTCTACCACTGCTTCACCCTCACCACCGGGAGCGGAACACGCGGCAGGTTACGACGCCTCAAAAAAAAAAAAAAAACGGCGTTCCACAGGGATCAGTCTTGGCCCCCCTTCTATATAACATCTATACCTATGACCTGCCGATGTCAGTCTTGCAGAAATATGCTTATGCAGATGATCTTGCTTTTATGCATTCTGCTAGAGACTGGCAGGCCGTCGAAGGGGTTCTTAGCCCATACATATCCTCAAGTAAAACATGTCATCCAATAAGAAATGTCTTCCAGTAAAACACAATATAATGTGAGATATGCCATCCTGAAGACGTGCACTCCACCAACACATGACCACCCACAAAACATTTCCTTCTACAAAGCATAACCTACCTGAAGACATGCTCTCATAAGACATGTCATCCTGAAAGACATGTACTTTAGAAAAACATGTCTACCCATAAGACATGTTCTTCCTTAAGACAATTTTGTGACCACAGCCCACCGAAGGAGGATCTAGCAAGCAATGCGGCCAAAGACTGCAATTGCATGCTAGTAATAACAACTTCTTGTGTCTGCTGAAAATTTTAGAGATGTTGTTGACGTTCCCTGCTACGTCGACTTTTGTGCCCTGTGCCTTTTCGACTGCGGGCATGATAATAATTTTTAGTATAAAAACAACAAAGAATGTGTATAAGGATTGAAAATGAAAACACCATAACATAGTATATAACATATGAAATAATACTTTTGTTAGTGTAAGAAATGGTACCATTGAAGATTGAAAATGGCTACTTGAATATACAGAGCTGCACTGACTGTAACTAGCAAGCACTTGTTGGGCTGTAGAGCTTAAAGGTGTAAAATATTTGTCCAGTATACTTGTTCATGGTGATTTGTATGAGAAGGCTATTCTTATGTTGAAGTGCCATTGCTCTGTCCTCCATCACCCCACCTGATGGACAGTAGTTGTTGGACAGAAGAGTACGTGCTCCAGTCCCGTTGAACCAGTTGCTAAGCTTGTCGAGTTACCCAAAGTGTGTTAATGGTGTGGAGGACTTCAATGGTACATTAGGTTAAGATGAGACATTCACTCAGTGACAATGATATGAAATTATTGGACCAGTAGTTATGTTTTTACTCAGTGCAGATGGAAAAAAACACAATTTTATTTCTCATAGCAACAACATGGCTAAGAGAATCAAGGTGTCATGATTTTTTATTCAATAATATATTTTTTTTTTTGTTTTAGTATGACTGTCTATAAAAATATTAAAAAATCTATTGTAAACTAATGTTAAAATAATCTATTTCACTTTAAAATCTACCTTGATCTTGCAGTTGGAAAATCCCCTGTAACTTGTATTTTTATGTTAGAAAGGTCTCAGATCTTATTGTGTAACTCATGAGAGAAGTCTGATAACTCTCTGGTATACCTATTTAACATGTAAATATAATGAGAATCCTAATTACTTTCAATAACATAGACAGACAGCTATAACCCTCTTCATATGCTTCCAGTACAAAAGGCAACTTTGCTAGGACCAAATCTATTAAGGTATATTGTCCAAATTTGCTGCTACACCAGTTTCCTTCCAAAACAACTGTATGTTGGCCAGAGCAGCTGTATGTTGCTGGGTTGTAGTGTCTTGTTGCATATGGACACACAGGAGATATCCTTAGATCACTTACAGGAGGGAAGACATGAATGGAAATGTGATCTATTGAGAGCAACTTTTTAATGGATTGTTTTAGTTTTAGATAATTGATTTCACTCAATGTGTGTGTGTGGTGCAGCTGGCAGATCCTTTAGATTGCATTGACTGGTGACAAAATGTCTGGGTGATTTCTATCTGGAAGCCTTATTCCCTCTTCCATTCAGCCTGTCTTCACACACAATGTGTTGGATGTGGGTGAGAAAAACATCAGTGAGGTTAGCTGAAACCTTCAGTTCCATATTGGCTTTGACCATAACTTCCTTCCTTCCTCCCCCTTCTTGGTAAATTCGGTTTACTCCACTTCCTCTTTCCTCCAAAGGCATTTTAAAAAAAACAACACTTTAAACCACATCAAAGGGTTTCCATATTGAAGAATTTTGTTGTTATTTTGCTGGAGGTTTGTCCATTTGTGTTATCTCAAGGTACAGAAAAGCACTATTAACTGCGCAGCAGTGTCTTCGTGTGTGCATGGAATAGTGAAGTTATGTTATTGAGGAGACAGACGATGTGTGAATGGTTATTTCAGGGCTTAATGGTGTCATGGTGTGTCACTATTTTTGCATGTGCAGTGAAGTGTGGGCGAATGGAATAGTGGAAAGAAAAAACAACTAGGATGTGGAGGATTTTAGAAGGTTGATTATTCCTCCTTTTTGTTTTACTTGTGGCACACTGATTAGGAACACTTGGAATGGTTGGGGGGGTGGGGTGGATAGATACATCCATACGTTTGGCTCTAGAATGTATTTTTAACTAATTATTTACTGTTTGGAAACATCAACATTTGTTTTTATAACTAGTTGGTTACAACTAAGTGCTTTTACTATAAGGAATCCCTGTGGTTACAACTAAGTTCTTAATTATTATTATTTTTATGCTATAGAAACCCAATAGTTGTAATTCTCACCGCAGGTTTACACTCATCGTAACTGTTCTAAACAATTTTTACCTGGTCTCAAACACTGTTTTAATAAATATTGTAGTAATTATTTGCCGCAGGTCTTAGTTTGGGATTGCTCTTGTTTTTTTTAAATGGGAGATAAACCATGCCTAAGTGGACTACCGTAATTTCACTCCATTTCCCCTCCATTTCCCCCTCCATTTTCCCCTCCATTTCCCCCTCCATTTCCCCCTCCATTTTCCCCTCCATTTTCCCCTCCATTTCCCCCTCCATTTTCCCCTCCATTTTCCCCTCCATTTTCCCCTCCATTTTCCCCTCCATTTTCCCCTCCATTTTCCCCTCCATTTTCCCCTCCATTTTCCCTCCTACCTCTACCCACTTTGATGTAGCCTGTGTATTTATTTCGAGTTTATCAGTTCTTGTGATGGAGGAAGGCACTGAAGTATTTGTTCAGGATCTGTGTGCACTAGTCCTCTTGAGATACCACACCCTTAAATCTGAGGGGGAAAAAAAGGTCTTAGAGGAGGGGTGGTCTTTAAATAGAGGAGTCTCTCAAGAGGGGGACTACTGCAATAGTTAAAAACTGATTGTTCCACATTGACTTTATAATTGTTTAACTAATAGCTACTGGAGTATGAAGCACCAACAACAGTGGCCATCTCTCTGCCTGACTGTCTGCCTCTCTGTCTGGTCTATGTGGCTAGCTACCTGTCTGACTGCCTCTGCCTGACTGTGTGGCTAGCTACCTGTTGTCTGCTTCTCTATCTGTGTGGTTTATGTGAATGAGAAACTCCCTAGACGATGTCTTAGCCCTAGCCCTACTGGCCTGTTGAGATAGAGACTCTGATGGAGGTGCATGAGTAGGCTAGGCTGCAGCACTCTGATAATGCCACGATAAAACCCCCCAGGCCATAGTGAAACAAATTGCAGCTCCAGATTAAAAGAATACAGTTCATTCTGAGAGGCTGATGTTTTCATTTTCTCATTCTCAAGGAGACCACAATTATTAGTTTCTGTTTTAGTGTGTCCGTTTTGAAAACTTTTGTATGTTCTAACAAAATTGATATACTGACAATTGCAAGTGTCTCCAATTTCACCACAGTGAAGCCCCTCCCCCTCAAGTTTTAGCATGTTGAAATGCACTGAACTACGTTGCCAGTAGATACTGGGGTGCATTCTCACTGCTTGACTCACTTTCTTGAAGTAAAATTAAGATAAAAATTTTTTTTTAAATGGAATAATGAATTTTTTCTTTTCCTTGTCTGTTTTGTGCTGACAAGAAGTTTTAATTAATTGGAGTCAAATTGAACAATTCGATTATTACTTTGACACATGATGCCCTGGGGTGGAGGAGGACCAAGATGAAGAGTGCCGACTACTTGGAGGGAGTGGACTGGTGTCAACACTGGCAGACAATGTGGCTCTGTGAGGGAGTGGATGCAACTGGGCATGGTCAGATAGAATGAACTGACGTCCAGTTTTTGGTGTTTTTTCCCCAATGAACTCCAAACAAAGCTCTAAATAGCAGCTGCACTGGAGAAGAAGTATAATTTTGTTGTTGTTTTCTTTTTCCCTAAGACATATGCAGTGATCCTTACTAGATAATAAGTTGAATGCAAAATTCTGTTAAGAAATTGAAGATGAAAGTGACTGACTGAATAAATGTATACAGCATTCCAAAAGCATTTTCGGGATCTGGAGGGGGTTGGAGTCTTTCTATCCTGCAAGCATGTATGAATCCATCACGTATATGTAGCTTCCACTTTATAGCATACATTGCAGAGAAAATGTGCATGTGAAGGGTATGGGGTATGTGAAAGGATTGACTTCATAACAGTGGCTGTACCTGGTATAGGCATTCTCACTTTATGGAATGTTCATGCCTGAATTCTTATAGATGTATCAAGTATGTTGACATTGATATAAATTAATTATAACCACTAATCTTTTGGGCAACTATTAAAGCTTCTATTTTTCTTATGCTTATCCTGTTTGTTTGCATGCAACTTGGGCTAAAGAATGAGGTGGGAGGTCTCCTTCAGCAGTCAAAAAGGCGCAACTTTTTTCTGCAAACAGAAAATTGTCAATATTTCACTAAAAGGTTTCTCTATAACTCAATTAATGCGGAACCTGGAATCAACTCACATGCGAGGTTTGGCGTCAGATTACAAAGTAGTCACAAGACGTTATTCTTTTTTTTAGGGTTTGGAGGTAATTTCTTCGTTTCTCTGTAACTCGATTAGCTCTGAACCTGGAATCAGCCTAAGTGCGAGGTTTGGTGTCAGCTGCGAAGTAGTCACAAGACGTTATTGTGATCTATCTTTAGAGTCTGTAGATGAGTTGTTCTTGAAGAAAAAGACCATTATAAGCACAACTTTAAAAGTGAATATCATGAAAGAGATATACAACCTCATTGTCTGTTCTTGTGTGAGACCAACACAGCTATTTTCTTGCTCCATTCACTTGTTTATTGCTTCCTCCTCATCTTTTGATAACAGCCTTGTAGCTGATGAATAGCATCCAAAAGTTTCCATCAGAGTTGCATCCGTCTTGTGTTCCTGGCCTTAAGTATAAGATTACATGTTTTATACTATGAGATTTGGTATTACATAGTACCTCTTTATTCCCATGGCTACTGTGCACTGATTGGAATTGACAGGTTAATCCCAAGTGCCATCAACTTGGTAATAACCAGGTAATTATTTCCAGTCGCACATGATCAAATAAAATACAGCAGTGGGGGTGTTCAGAACAGTGGGAGTGTCTTCAGTTATTATGGTTTTCCAGTTTGGAAATGACATTTGACTGCATCGTCAAAGGAAAAGATAAATCTCTCACTGCATAATTAATGCCCACCTTTAAAAAAAATACCTCAACAGACTAAATGGCAATACATTTTATCCAAGTACATGTAGTTATGGTGACCTTTTACCAATTCACATAATTTGGCTCAATGTGGTCATATAAATATGTAGTCATGTATGTCAGTGTGTTTATTAGACTGGATAATGTCTGCAGTATATGAATTTACAATATTTCCTACAGTGCTTGTCTTAACCTTTAATTAGATACAAATTGTATACTATTCTTCATTTTGTGAATTTCCCCCCTTTATCTTTGATGGATGCAGTTTCCAATTTTGGTGATGCGGAATATTTGGCTGCATTCCGTTCCATCGTTGTTCCGATTGGGCATGAGTTTGATCCTGATCTTATTCTGGTGTCTGCGGGATTTAATGCCACCGAGGGACACCCTCCAACCCTGGGGGGCTACTCCGTAACTCCTAAATGTAAGTTGATGGTTCTCTGAGGAGGAGGGGGTGGAGTTTAGTTGTTGAAGGAAGCAAAATATTAAGAGACTAGAATAGAGAGAAAATGAAGAAGTTGAGCTGAAAGAATTTTATTTCATGAACATTCTGTTTGCAAGTTACAGAATTTAGTTCAAATAGTTTGAATGTGTTAAATTGTGTGGGTGTGGATGGTGTGTGGCAGAGTGGCTGAGTAGTCATGCTGTTGGACTCACAACCTCAGGGTTGCGAGTTCAAACCCAGCACTGACAGGAAAATTTTCCTATCCTTTAACATCTTCCCACACCAGTCCACCCAGCTGTAATGGGGACCTGGAATTTTCTGGGGTGCAAATTCACTGGCCATTGCTTGTCTATCAGCTAAGGGTCCAGGTGGGACTTCGGGTGCCCACACCCATAAGTTGAGAGCCTTGGTCAGTCCTCCTGCGAGTACCTAGCCTGGCTCCAGGAGTTGGCTTGCACTGGCTCATAGTGCCTGCTTAGTGCACAGGCACCCTGACTATGTCAGGTGAGCGTGACCATGTTGATGGCAGCTAAACAATTTGGGTGTGTATGTGTGGTGATGTGTACATGTGTTCGACATCACAATATCCTCCAGCTCCCCCTCTCCTCCATAATTAATTTAGTTGATAGACACCATCATGTCTCCAATGCATAGCCATGATTTCCTCATGGCTAGTGTTTCTGACTTTGCTTCATTGTTTACAAGAAGACCATCCTATCATGTTTTGTAACATCATCCCACATTTTGGGCGGGTGATTGCAGCTGGCAAGGGATGATAAAATGCAGCCACTTAATCTTGTTTACTACCCACACCTGACCAGTGTGGTATGTTGGGTCATGTGCAACTTGAAAATTCATTTTGGTATGTTGGGTCATGTGCAACTTGAAAATACATTTATGTTTCCTACCAAAACAGAACCCTTTGTGCTGCCACTACTTTTCCTCTTTGAATAACTGAATTTCTTCTTATTTATGCTGTGAAATAGAGTAATTGTCTAATTCCTTAGCTCTCTCTTAACCAAGACCTTTGAGATTATCTCACAGCCTGTCATTAAGCTCTTTTGATGCTAGGTATGAACAGTTAAGGTTTTTATGAGAGGAAATATACCACTCAGTTCATGTTCTCAATTACTTTTTAGTCTGTACTTCTGTTTAATTAATGTTAATAAGAATAGAGCTGGGCCTTAATTGGAGTGGACATGAAGTGTGTCCCCACCTCCTGTAACTCCAGTTGTGCTGCTATAGACTGTCATCCAGGTTTCCTTCCTTCCATGTCTGTCTTTCATTTGATTCTCTGTAGCTTGTGTGCAATGGAATAAATAGTGTATAAATTGATTGGCAAAGTGACAAATCTTCTAATAATAGCACAATGGGTATCCATGGTGATGGGTGGGATTGGGAAAGTCATGTGAACACATCTGCTACAATGATAGAGATGTCATAAAAGCTTCCATTATATCTTTTATACAAACTATAATGAAATTTAAGAAATTCAGTAAAGAGGTTTATATGAAGATGAAAACACTCTCTATAGGATTGACCAGTGGGGTGGGGGGAAAAAATGGAGGCAAAGACTGCACATCCAAGTTGACCACAGGTGGAGTCCCTGGGATTCTGCTAGAGAATATTGATTTTTCTGTTTCAAAATATGTTGAATTCTGCTTCAAAGATATTTTCCGTTTCATATTTGATTTTAAGACATTTTTGACATGCATGCTGTATATGTGGAGACAGAACATATTCATGGCAGCAAGAGGCATCCAGATACAAGTTTTTAGGCAAAATGTCTCTCGCTGTCACCAATGTGGCAGAGCTTAACTAAGAACTTTGTGTTTGCATTAGTTTGGCTCTCTGTTGACTCAATACGCTTGTAATTCTACATCTGCCCGTTCATCTGTGTGTTCATGGTAAAGGGTTGGTAACAAATGCCCCCATCTTTTAAAAAATGGCATATAGAAAAGCAAAACCCCCAAAAAAAAAGTTTGGTGACATACCACCAAGAAGAGTAAAGGAGGAACTATGAAGACAACTATTGCACCAGCAAGGAATAATTACTATGAAATAATTACTAGAATAATTATCATGGAATTATTTTAGTGGTGATACATAGCTTGGGGTGAACTAGCATCTAGAGGAATATTCTGCTGAACATTAAAGTTTTTATAAGTTTAGCTATAATTCTATACATATTTTATTTTAGAACCATCCTCTGCTAGCAACTATTGTGTAACCAGTTCTCTTTCCACTTTACCTTATTAGTTATGTCTGACTCTTCAGCTACACAAGCAAACTTGGCCATCTGGTTAGTAGTGGTGGCAAGAATTGCTGCAGCTGTGGAAGGAATTTTTTGCCTGCTTTTATGCTTACTGGGATCTGCTTCTTCATTATTTAGTCTGGGAGAAAGGTTGGGGGGGGGGGGGGAGCACTGGGTGAACTGCCCCCCCCCCCCCCCCCCCCCCCCCCTCTGGATCCACCACTGATAATGGAGTACTTTTAGTTACAAGTTAAGAAGATAGAGTAATATTGATCTAGCATATATGTTTCTGTCCAGAATTCAGACTAAATCATTCGCCAGGAAGAAAAAAAAGTAAACGCAATAAGTCTCTTCTCTCTTTTTTGTTATCGGTTTGACTTCCCTCAATATTTCAGTTGTTTGTTGTTGTTTTTTCATTGAAATGTTTCCCATCACAATGATCCCATCTCAAGTTATATGAGGACATGTGGAAGCAACATGCCCTTACTGTCCACAACCACTTTGCAGTGACATACACAATAGCTGTAGTTTTCACTTTGCAATGACGTACACCATAGCTGTAGTAGTTTTGAAGATGTGGTCACAATATAATGGTTCAATAATGTGTAGTTTTCAGTACATGTAGTACACAGTCAATATATACCAACTGAACAAAATGTTTCATATCATAAATATTCATCTTTTTTTTTGGTTGTAGTATTGTCCTTGTTTGCTATTGCAATGAGAGACCAGCTTTCCTATCCAAAGCTTTATAAGCTCTTGCATGTGCTCGTAGGAACCCATATAGAGCTCTATGCTTTGTTTATCAACAGCTTTGTCCAGCCTGCAACCTCGGTGAGTGAGTTCAAAGGGACACTCACCGGATGCAGTGGCCTTTTGGGCACAATCCGTATGGGAAGAGACACTATCTGGTAATCAAATTGCATTCCACTATTTGGATCTTGGAGTTCTTCAAAGGACTGTGATTATCTTTGTAATTAACTGTTATGATAGCACTTCTGTGGTTATAGGATGTGATTAACAAGAATATGACTGTATTCTGCTCTCTCTCTCTCCTCCCCCTCTTCTTCCCCCAGGTTATGCCCTCATGACTCGCCTGCTGATGGGGATTGGGAACGGCAGGGTAGCCATGGCACTGGAGGGAGGGTAAGACACACAATCATGTCTATGAGATTCTCTATGTAAAACCTTTGTAAAGAGGTCACCTTTCAAATATGCTCACAATGATGCCACTATTTCTGTGTCAGATCATCTTGAAAATTCACCAGTGTTGGTATCCCTTACCTGATTTATACTGCACTGGACATCATATTTGCACCTGCTTTTACTATGCCAAATAATTCAATATTGATTGAATAATATTAAGTGAACTGGCAGTTATTCCATTAACAAATAAAGTTAACTAAAACGTTTTAGTTGATTTTGGAAAACACATGGGTATTCAAGCATGGCAGACTGCCAGGGATTACTTGATACTTCATGAAGAAGATAAGGGAGGAGGAGGAGGGGGTGGATGATTTTCTGGATGATCTCAAATATAATTAATTTTAAGTGGTACAGCCCACCTGCTCCAAAATGGTTCAGGATATTCACTCATGCATTTCTAATTAAACCTAATTAACCACAATACTATTATTTTAATTGACTGCCCACCACACTTCTTGGACCACCTGGAAGTCTGCTTGACTGACCTCTAGCAAGGAGGCAGAATTTATGCAAATGTGTCTGTTAGTTTGTCTGTTAGTTTGTCTGTTAGTTTGTCTGTTAGTTTGTCTGTTAGTTTGTCTGTTAGTTTGTCTGTTAGTTTGTCTGTTAGTTTGTCTGTTAGTTTGTCTGTTAGTTTGTCTGTTAGTTTGTCTGTTAGTTTGTCTGTTAGTTAATCTGTTTTAAGTCAGACAAGAGGCATGTTTTGAGGGACCTCACCCACACTGAGTCTGTTCTTAATTAATTCAAGTATCATAAAATAATTACAGGGTTTAGCCTGTATCTTTGCATTAGTGCAACAAGCTTATGAGTGCATATTACAATTTATGTGTATAAAAAAAGATCATAGTAGTAATAGCCATTATGGTGGAACCCTCTCTTATTTGGACTTGGTACTTGTGAACAAGGCACACCTTTCCACCATGCACCTCCAGAGAGGAAAACAGACACTGTAGAGTTGCCAGCCACTGGTATTATATCATATAGTGATGGAAAATAACTTCTAGGCCACCACTGCATCTTTTTTTTTCTTTTCTTTTTTTCTTTTCTTTCTTTTTTTTTCTTTCTTTTTTTTTTCTTTCTTTTTTTTTTCTTTCTTTTTTTTTTCTTTCTTTTTTTTTCTTTCTTTTTTGGTTGTTTTTATTGACCAATGATACAACTTTAGCATGACCACTGTATTTCCAGCTGCTACAGCTTGTATGAACTTCTGTAGCATTCTAACCAGCTGCAATGTGTTGGCTGCATCACAAAAGAGAATGGAGGCAACTAAGCTAAGGAAGAAGAAAGAGGATAGTTGCTTCCCTTGAAAAAGAAGCATAATATAAATGGGGGGGGGGGGGGTATGGCATCTGGTTTTAAAATTACCATGTCTACTGTTGCTGTATATTAATAATAGATATGCACTTCATGATTTGATATATAATAGTTTATTACATAATGCACCTCACAGGTTTCATGTATGACTCATGAGGCACTAATCCTGTAAGAGTCCGATATTTTTCATCGATTTAGTCAAAAGCCTGTGATTAGAGAAATTTTAGGCTGCTTTCATTCTATAAATTTACAATCATTTACAGTGACCAGGCTTCTTTTGCATACATACTGGTTTCCCCACAACTTATTTATCATCACCACAACTCCTTAACCACCATATTAGTACTCAACTCACAGGCAACTAACCTTTTCTTTCTTACTCTTTCTTCTGGTGTAGCCAGACACACCCACAGTTGTGGTAGTACTCTTAATTTCACCAAAACAAAACAAAAAGGAAGTGTTGTGGTATAGTTGTTGGAGTAGTGATTAATTCAAGCTGCCCTCCTGATTCTGTGGAGAAAACCAACCAGTTGTGCAGATGTGTAAATAGCACAAGAGCAGTCTTCCTGTATTTGTTAAATTATGTGTAGTGATATTTACATGCATTTAAGTTTAGTGAGATCAATATCCTTATGAATGTAGATTTAAAAAGAAGTTATTAATGAACTCTTGAAGTATATAACTTAATCTGTAAGCACATGGCAATATAGGAGGCAACTGTTGATGCTAGAGGCAGCAAACTGGAGCAGAGCAGCTATTATTGGGTGGCTGGAAATACAGCAACTTGTGTGGTTGTTGTGCAGATTGTGTCTACAACCATGTCTCATCTGGTGGGGGTGGAGAGGAAAATAATGGCACCCAATGAGAATGTGGTGGCTGTGGGTCAGATAATCGAATCTCTCCTCCTCAAGGGTATAAGTGGTTATGTATATAATAGCTTGCAAGGGTGCCTAAAGGAATCCTTTCATGCTGCCATATATTTAAATATTTTGGAATGTGTTGGTAATACACAGCTATTTTTAATGTCAGCTAGAGCAATGACTTTCACAATTGTTGTCTCTTTGTTGTCTCTGGTCACACATCCATCTGCTTTCGGCAAATCCACCCTGGGTGGGTTTAGTCTCTTAGCAGCATATATCATATGGTGATTTAAGGACCAAAAGCTATTGTAATAGCCTGGAAATATCCAGCCAAAAACCTGCTCTTTAAGTTTGGGTTAAAAAAAAAGAAAAGAAGAGGACAAAAAAGAAGGAAAGAAAGGTCAACCATGACCAGGAATTGAACCAGATATTAGCACTGGTGCTCCTGTGGAAATTTCCTAAGATCAACAACAAAAGGAGTAACATTTAGATGCCATGAAAACAAGTTCACAGGTAAAATATTAGTGTTAGTAATCATGCATGCATACAAAAAACAAACAACAAAAAAGAAACAGACAACCCTATTTTTCTATCTATTTATCTACCTATCTATTAGAGTTGGCTGGCAGGGTATCTAATTCCTTACCTATATATCTGTTTGCTTTTCCATCTCTCCAGTTTCCCCATTCATACCAGGCGTGCATTCCTAAGATGTTCTCATAATATCTTAGTGCCAGAATTCTCCTAATCTTCCAATAAGCGTCTGTGATTTGTCAGTGTTTCAATATTGTGAGATAATATTTGAGAACTGGTTAAAAAAATATCCCCCAATATCAGCCAATGGGGAAGTTAAGAAAATCATGGTTAACCTGCTGTTTATTTGTTGTTGTTTTTTTTGTAGTTGTTTTTCCCCTGATGTTCTTCTTTCTTTCTTGTACCTGTCTGCTTACCAATACTGACCATGTGCAGGACAAAGATGTGTGTATATGATTTCAGTTGGTAAAGAGTTATCTATCTTGACAGGTCAATTCAAGATAGTCTCATTTAAAAATAGAATATATTTGTGCATATGCATTCAGAATATTTTAACTTCCCTCCAATATAAGAAGCCATGGAGTGAAACTAACCACATCTCTAGTCTTCCTCACAAAAATTAACAACTTCTGATCTTATGTCAGTAGCACCCAAGGAATGCAATCTCCTCAGCCAGACTCAGCAGATAAGATGGTGGACAGTCATCTTGGTTGACCAGCAAACAGCTGCTAATGTGGTGCCATACTTGCCTGGATACCAACACTGTCTGGTGATGTGTGGCCAGCCCATGTGGTTCATAGTAGGAGTCACAGGAAGTTAGGCTGATCAAACCATAAACCACTGAAGGTCAACTGCAGGAAATGCCATTTCTTGTTCACTATCATTCACAATTTGTCTGTCAGGTATGCGTGGACTCTTGCCTTCCAAATCAATTAGGCTAAAACAAAATGAAAATGTTTTAAAAAAATAATAAATATTAAAAAAAATTAATTTTTATTTCTTCTTTTTTTTCAACAAAACCCCCCCTCCCCCTATCTCTGGGTGAAGGTTCCCCAAAGGGGAGATCTGAGGGGGATAATCTATTTCACTGGAAATGTGTAGGGAGAGGCTCTTCTTATAAAGGATGTAAAATGGCATTCTGGATGAGCAAAAGAAGAAATTTAGGCCAGTTATTTTTTGGCTGATATTTCCTATATTTTTTTTAAATTACTTATTATTTAATTCTTCTGCATGAACTAAGTGGAAGTACTGCTTATAGAGTGACATGTTTTAGCGAGATTGACAACTTTCGGGTCTGATAGGAAATGGAGTCTGTGAAGTTGACAATCTGTGGGCCTATTATATTCCAGTAGCAATTATCGATTCTATTTCATCACACACACACACACACACACACACACACACACACACACACACACACACACACACACACACACACACACACACACAATCAGTGCATTATTAAATTGCAGCTGTAATGTCTAAGAAGTTCTTTAGCCTCCAATAAAACTGAAGCTTTTATGGATAGTTCCTCCAACTATGACCTCAAATCCTTCACATTAATGAAGGGAATCCTTGCAGCTGCAGCAAGAGCTCCTCACACACAACAGCATCTCATCTCCCACCACATCCCCAGCAGATTTTCATGATAGTGGCCTGGAGGTACATGTAACCTTCTTGTGATGGTGGGGTTGATGTTCTGGTGTGGGTTGGTGGTGGTGGCACTGGGGGAGAGGCCCCCCAAAGAAGAGTGACCATACAGGACTTGCCAGATGTGCTGTGGGTGGCCCAGGCTGCCCGTGGACCTGGTGCCATGCAAGGCAAGGTAAAGCGAGTCCACACTCTTTTCTATCCAGATTTGCCATCAGGTTGAGCAAGATAAAATGGAATGACTTTGAAAATGAATACTTTCAGAGAATGCATCTAATTGCATTTCAGGATGAAGTGACTATGAATTAAGGTGGAAAGGAGAGATGGGGATCACATGCTAGTTGGTAGCTATTAGTGATGAATGGTAAAGGATGGTTCTTGAACAATGAGTGATCCATTGAGCATATGATGTTTGATGTTCCATTACTTGCACATATAAACTTCATTCAATTCAATTAGGAGTGTGTAGCTCAATTACTTCTTACACTTTGCAGTTAGCTGCTAATTGTTTTTAACATGCATAACAGTGAGTCAATAAAGCCACAGTGATTGTTATGATGCTGAGTAAACAAACATCTTAGTGCTACAAAGGCTTCAAATGAGTCATTCTGTAAAGAATAAAAGAAAATAATTGAGACCTGTAAAAACACTCACATGAAGTTGTGTGCACCCACTTGCACCCACAGGCATGCACTTCTGTGGGCCACACAAAAGCCTCTAATCAGATGGTCAGTGTCAGGGATAGGAACTGCCACAAGACTTGCTAACTTGGAGTTTTGAGATTGTTCTCTCTCTCTCTCTCTCACACACACACAATATATATATATATTATCAAAAAATTGAAGTTTGAAAATTATACCATATTCAACTCCTGAATTTTATCAATGATAACTTCCTAGAAAGTGTTACTTGAAGAGGTACTCCCCACTAACATTCCTCCTCTCTCTGTCTCTCTCATTCTCTGTCTCTCTCATTCTGTCTCTCTCATTCTCTGTCTCTCTCATTCTCTGTCTTTCTCATTCTCTGTCTCTCTCATTCTCTGTCTCTCTCATTCTCTGTCTCTCTCATTCTCTGTCTCTCTCATTCTCTGTCTCTCTCATTCTCTGGCTCTCTCATTCTCTGTCCCTCTGCTTGTCCCTTGAGAGAGAGAGAAGGTAAGTGAGAGACCACTCCTTGACATATTCAGCCAGGACACCACAGAACATGCTGCAGCTGCTTCTGGTGAATTATGCCAGCTCAGGGTGTGGTTTCTGAGTTTAAAAATGTTTCGCCATGCAACTTCATTTCGCCCTTAACTAACCAGGAATTATATGCAGCTGCTGTTCCCAAGACCACACACTTCACATTTTACAACAAACTGCCAGGACAGCTGGTTCTTGCAGCTGCTTTACTAACCTACCTATTATATAAGCAGGAATTTTCTCACCCAGTTACTTTGTCCTCTCAGAATCCACTTCAAGGCCTTGTGCCCCTGCCTAAATCTCCTGTTGCTGGAAAACAGGACAAAGAAAGGTGTCCCATTTAAAATGTCATCCATTTGTCCTTCAACCAGAAAACAATGGTTCCTTAGAATTATTGAATGGTCTTATTTTGCCCCCAACCCCTTGGGTAAAGTGTGATGTGTTTTCTATCATACACACAGGGTTGATAATGACAAAGCATATGCACTTTACCACATCTGATATTACTAACTTTAATAACTTAATAACTTCATTCTATCTTCCCTCTCTACCTGTTTTTTTTTGTTTTTTTTATCCCATTCACCTTTCCCTCTCTCTCCCTCCCCCCTCTTTCTCCCCCCTCCCACATTTACTTTACCACATCTAATATTACTAACTTTAATGACTCCATTCTCCCATGCCTCTTCACCTTTCTTTATTCTTTTATCTTATTCATTTACGTATCTCCCCTCCCTCTCTCTCCCCCCTCCCTCTCTCTCCCCCCTCTCTCTCCCCCCCTCTTCCCTGATAGCTATGAACTCATGTCCCTCTGTGCCTCTGCTGAGCTGTGTATGAAGGCACTGTTAGGGCTGGACCTGCTCCCATTGGACACAGCCTCTGTGGAGAGATCTCCTCAACCCGCAGCTCAGACCAGTCTGGAGAAGACTATCGCCTACCACAGTGAGTTGGAGGGGCAAGTGGGCAGTGCAAAGCAGGTTGCCAGGCTTCTTCAGGTTTTATTTCTCTCTCCCACCTAATGTATTTCCACTTGTATATGTGCTAAGTGGATGGGATTGTGTGCTGTGTGGGTGTGATATGGCCTGTTCATTTGAAATAGTGCATGTTTATCTGGTATGATACATACATGCATACATGGGCATTGGTGTGTGTGTGTGTGTGTGTGTGTGTGTGTGTGTGTGTGTGTGTGTGTGTGTGTGTGTGTGTGTGTGTGTGTGTGTGTGTGTGTGTGTGTGTGTGAATTCATATGTGAGGGTGTAATGTCTTGCTAATCTTAATTAATATGTTCACCTGGTGTGTGTGTGTGTGTGTGTGTGTGTGTGTGTGTGTGTGGGTGGGTGGGTGGGTGGGTGGGTGGGTGGGTGTTGTATTGAGTGTATGTTGTGTGTGAGTGTGAGTGTATGTCTGTTTACTGTAATGATAAATTAGTTATTAGTTTTCTAATTAGAGATACACTTTGCACATGCCTTGAGGTCATAGTTCTATTGTGGTCACTAATTGATACATACACAGAACAACCAGTAAAGGATCCGCAGGTAGTGTGGTTGGGTGTATGCAGCTGACAACACATTGTACTAACACTTTGTACAGTTGTGGAATCCCACAGTTCAATTATACGCGATGGGATGCACAGTTAATAATACACTTAATGGTTGCTTTGGTTACCTTAGAATTGTTTGGCCGAGAAAACCAGGACATATCAATCACCATACAGAGATTGAGTTGAGAGGGTTCACAGTGGGCACACCCACTGCTTATGGTAATCACAGTGTAGTCATTTTCATCAGTACTTTACCTGAAATTTTAAAACCAAATTATAAACTCCGCCCATCATTTCGGATTGTATCCCCAACCAATCGTGCAGTACTAGCTACCAGGTATTTTCCATCACTCTAAAATCCGTGTAGGATCAATGGTGAGATACCAACAGGCCACAAACAACCCTGGATGAGATTTGAATAGCCATAACTGGAGTTAATTATTGCATTATGGATGCCACACATATAACAACATACACTGTGAACACAACATCTTGTCAAAAGCTTAATTTCTTATTAGCCAGGCAATCATGTGGTCATGTTGAACCTTCTAGCAAAGTAACTTATCCACCAACCAGTGTTGCCATGGCAATTTTTATTCAACTATAAGGGTCAATATTGCAATGAAAACCAATCAATTTTTAAATTTTTTTATTATTTTTATCGTTTCAAAACCAGACAAGATGTCAGTTGGTGGAAGAGGACAGACAGACAGACAGACAGACAGACAGACAGACAGACAGACAGACAGACAGACAGACAGACAGAGACAGACAGACAATTGAAATGTGAGTAGGAAGTACAACTTGACACTTCCTCACTTCTTCTTGGAGCTGTTTCCTTTAAGGTTTGTCCACACTGCACATTAAAACCGGTTTCACCCGTGTCTGGAACAGGTTCCACACGTCCACACTACACCCGGTTTTATCCCAACAGGTTCCACCCTGTTTCACCTGAAACTTTCAGAAGGGTAGGTTTCAAGCGGCTCAGATTTATTGAACATACCTGTGGCTTTATTGTTGATATTTACTATTAGGAGTTAGCTACTGGCAGCTCTATCCTCTGTTTGTTCAATGACATTGAGGAGGAAAAAAAAACAGAACGAAGTAGCACATGAGGAAATAAAATATCCTGTTTCAATAGGAGGTAGTGGCAAACCAATTATTCAGCCCACAAATATGATGTGGAGTGGGTTCAGCTTATGCCAGTGTGGATGAAAGAAAACATTTGGAGCAAGTGTTGCTGGAGACAGGGCTTTAGAATATGTAGCTAAGGGGGGAAAAAAACCACTAAAACATGAACCCTCCTCTCCTTTAGGGGAATTACATGGTGGCATTTTTGTGGTCTGTAAACAATCACATTTGCAAGACAGCAGCAGGAAGGAGAGAAGACAAAGTGGTCTGGCTATGACTAGACAGACATCCTGAAATTATGTTCAACATAGCAACAACAAAAACAACAACAACCACATACCTTAATTTCTCCAACTTTGCAACTGCCAATGAAGATTGGCTATTAGCCAGCTATTCTCTCTGTTCTTTCAGAATTGTGGCACCCTGGATGCCTGGGGGTTGTTGATGTTTGTAGGTTGATGTCTGGCTGTGCTTTTATTTGGGGAACACTGGATTTCATTTTGCAAGTATTTATTTTGTGTGTGTGGTGGTGGTATGACTAGTGACTTATACTCATTCATAATACACAATGATATTCAGGGATTTTTCTAGGAAATTTCCCAAGGGAAGAATAGAGGATAGGGGATAAGAAATGGGGTGGGGGTGGGGGGGGGGGGGGGGGGGGGGGGATGGGAAGGGGAAGAAGGAGGAAAAAGAAAAACCCTGCTGGTGTTTAAACTTTCAACCCCTTGTTTTAAATCTCCATTTTGGTTGTTGTTTATTTGTGTGCCTGACTCCCACAGCAAGCAGTATGAGGGCATGTGGTATTCTCCCAAAATGTTCATGTGATCCACAGGAAGTCTCCCCTGAAAGTTTGTGCTCATCCAGTCCACTGGTTCTAGAGTTGCAGCCCAGACAGACACACATGCAATCAGACAGCGTATCTCTATCTTGATAAGATAGTGAATTTTAAAAGCAGTCAGATAGCAATATAGAAGTAATCCTCATTACCTGCGCAGTGTTATTGGGTGAGAGTAGACTAGTATATGTTTCCCCCCCCCCACTTCCACATTCCAATTCTCAACTTACCCAATGGTTAATCCCTTTATAAATTTTTTTTAAAAAGCGACAAAAAAATTTTTATTATGCTATGACAATGCTTTAAATTAAATTGCATAAAAGCACTTTATGGTTGAATGACGCATTGATAGTTGAATTAGAGTAGTTGGAAAACCACCCTCCTTCTTACAGCACTTTTTCATACCACTGTCACTATACTGCACTCTCTTCCCTAGTTCTCCCCCCCTCCCTCTCCCTTACCTCCCCAATATTTTGTTATTTAAAGCACACACAGAGATCCACAAGCCACTATTATAGAGAGTATGGTTCATTTATCAGCGTTTGAAGTTGAAGCAAGGTCCTCCTTAACTCTCCAAGAGGGGCAAAAAAAAGTCCAAAGGAGGGGGGAGTGGAGGCGCAAGTCCCCCTGCCCCCCCAATATTGTAAAACATAAATAGGATATAAATATGACAATGTTTCAATACTTGATGGGACCAACTAGGGAATATTTTAGTTCCATATTGCCTACGAATTCATTAGTAATTTAGTTCATGTTTTGTTTGTCAATAACAATTCTTTGTCCATAGAAATAAATTCAGGACTTTTCTGAGCTACATAATTTATTAAAAAGAAAGTTTATACAGCTTTTTATTTCTAGCCATACCAGTTGGACACAGCTCTGATAGCAAATCGCCTGTAGGCATGTCAACAGCAGACAAAGATGTAGTTGTCTTTATGCCCGATCCTGTAGCTGCTTCTTTAATGGACTTTGACAGCTATGAATGAAAACCTTTGTAAGCCTACAAGATGCTAATGCCACCACATTAGGTCATTATGAATTAATCATTTGAAGCCTGCATTTTTACTGATAGCAATCGTATTAGGCCATTATGAATTAATTGTTTGTTTTCCTAAACGCTCGTGTGCCACAAAGGGTGGATTGGGTTTCATTCCAGGTAGATAATCTAATTCAATAAACAGTGCATATAGTTTCTGGGGGTGGCTGTAGTTGTCTGTTTAGCAGCCAGGCTGTGCCTGGGTTTTTACATAACTATTGTTTTGCTGGCTTCGGGTGGTTGGGCGGTGTGTGTGTGTGTGTATTTGTGGTACTAATAGAGTAAAGAGTATATTTGGATTACAGGAAACAAGCAATTAATTCATAATGGCCTTAAATCAATTGTGTAAAATTATCGGTAGCTTAACTAGCTTGCTAAATACTCACTAAATCATGCCGCTTAATTTTTAAGTTACAATTTACACCCAAAAGAAATTCTTCTTTAGTGGCAGTTTTGTATCCATTTATTTTAACTATTTAATATGAAGAAGATGGCGGGCAGCATTGACATGTTAGCTACTACAGCATAAAGACAAAGACAATTTGTGAACCATGTGTCCAGGAAAGAACTCTGAATAGTGTTCTTGCCCAGAAAAGAACTTGGAGTCAAGTGTGTGTGTGTGTGTGTGTGTGTGTGTGTGTGTGTGTGTGTGTGTGTGTGTGTGTGTGTGTGTGTGTGTGTGTGTGTGTGTTATGCATGACGTGTACAGAGCCATGTGGTGGGAATGCAGCCTTATCTGGTACATGTGCTCTCCCATGTAAACACATTGTTACATTCTTACAGAATGTGTTCTAGGGGGAAAATCCCATCGAAGGAATCCCATCCATGTTGAAAACTGCTGTTGATATATCTCTGGCAAGATTGTGAACATGCTACGCATAGTTGTGAGGTCTGGGAAGGGCATCATGACTTACACACTGTGGGGAGGGGGAGAGGTGTGTGTGAGTGTTTTGAAAGTGTTTGGGCTGTATAATGGAAGTGTTGTGATGTTTCCTTTGCCCTAGCCCGACACTCAGACAATCATTCTTGCCCTCCCCTCCAAACCACGCCCTATATATAAGTTTTGCCCTACCAAAAAAATTTTTTTTTTTTTTTTTTTTTTTTTGTCTCCTAACTATGGCTTTTGATCTGCCCTCGTGGTATGTGACACAGTGGTGTTGTGTTTCATGTGGTGACTGGGAGGCTAGCTGTGGGATAGGTGCTGTATGGTGAGCTTGGACCACATGGATTGTAATATGACTCTCTAACATCAGCTCATGACTCATGTATCCAAAGGAGTAGATATATATTTTTTGACTGTTTTCATCGGATAGTAGCTGACATATGGAAAGGATTAGGTATATTTTAGTTGTTCTCCTTCCCCTAGACTTATTCTGTTCATCTTCCTCTGCAGATGCCATGCAAATATCTATCATTTTGTAGTCAAATATTTTTCTGTCTTTTGCCTTTTTTGACCTTGGCTCTGCAGCTATGTTGTGTGTGGAGTACGGATCACTCCTTTCATGGTAGTGTTGGTAGGAGGAAGCTGGCAAAGTGTCTGTTTTGCTGTAACTAATTCAGAGAGTTAGGAAGCTTTGGCTAGAGGGAAGAAAGGCCTGGCCAGCATCTCTCACCACAAGAAGCTCACACTCCTTCCTTCCTTGTTGGAGCCTCTCTATAGAATAACTGTCATGGCTGGGCGTGAAATTTGGTTGGATTATTTGTTGTTTATTTGTTTGTTGTTATTTTTTTTATTTGGAAAACTTTTGTGAAGCTATTAATATATAGCAGTAGTGTATAACAGCATTATTGTAGTAGAAATTAGTAACCATTATCTCTCTTTCTCTCTCTCTCTCTCTCTCTCTGCATATATCATTCCACTAGAGAGAGAGAATGTATAATCTACATGATTTGTTCTGTTTGTTGTTTTTGTGTGTATTGGTTTCAATACATATCCACTTAAAGTATGACCTATTTGCATTTTATTTCACCTAAAAAAAATTCACCTATTTCACCTTTTAAAATTTCCTATAGAGGACCTTAAGTGTCTATAAACATATCACCTAGAAATCCCAGCTCTAGTGATAACTGACAAGTTTGGGGGGTAGGGGCTGATATCCCAGGGTTTGGAGGCAAAACATATTGATTCATACTTGGCTGTCTATTCATCAGTTAATCCCCCTTCCCCCTAAGGGAGATCTTGTTGTGTCTGTCATTAATTAGGTGCATGTTTACATGAGGTGAACCGAGACATGTCAAAGCCATGTGTGTTGTTGTTGTGCATGTTTGTGTCAATTATACCCCCAGCTGTGTCTGCCCTGCTTGAGTTATTGTGGGCTGTGCATGCCTTTTTGTGGCAGTGGAGATGTTTGTAGTTGGACTTTATTATGCACTATTGTGGCACGGAACAGAAACATCCATTAAGGCATTTTGTGTCAACATCACACTGGGTTGAGGCAGGTTGAGGTAGATTGACAATAGCTCTATGGAAACACACACTGGACCAACATCACACTGGGTTGAGGTAGGTTGACAATAGCACTATGGAGACACACACTGGACCAACATCACACGGGGTTGAGGCAGGTTGAGGTAGGTTGACAATAGCTCTATGGACACACACACTGGACCAACATCACACTGGGTTGAGGCAGGTTGAAGTAGGTTGACAATAGCTCTATGGGGACACACACACGGACCAACATCACACTGGGTTGAGGCAGGTTGAAGTAAGTTGACAATAGCTCTATGGGGACACACACTGCACCAACATCACACTGGGTTGAGGCAAGTTGAAGTAGATTGACAATAGCTCTATGGGGACACACACTGGACCAATACCACACTGGGTTGAGGCAGGTGGAACTGGGTTAACAAAATATTAATTGGGACACACACTGGATCAAAATAAAATTTTGTATTGGCAACTCAGCTATATTGCCACATGTTGAAGTGAAGTTAACTGATTTGGTCCACATTTGTCAACGATAAGAAATGTGTAAATATGCATTATGATAATTCATTCTTCTTTAGTTTCAATAGTTCTAGGCCTGTAGACGACGAGATGATTCCTTACCTTTCCATGATTACTTTATATATCTTGCCTTAAAATGTTATTCATACAATGATGCTTCAGGGAATTCTATTTCTATCCTAACCATTGAATGGACAACTATTTAATGAACAGTAAACCTTCAGCCTTATGAAGCAACTGTGGAAAATACACAACGGCATAATTTATTGTAGCTCATTTATTTTGGTCGTTGTCTTCAAATACCTATATCCAACAGTGTGTGTGTGATTGTGTGTGTGCCCTTGTGATTGTGCGTGCGTGTGTGTGTGTGTGTGTGTGTGTGTGTGTGTGTGTGTGTGTGTGTGTGTGTGTGTGTGTGTTTAGCTGATGGTATATTGTCACGAGGACTAATAGAGCATGTCCTATTGTATTGGTCATGCAAGTAGTGGCATGGAATGCAAGTGCCTGAGGGTGTTGATGGGTTGAGCCAAATTCTAATTGATTATAACTTGGCCGATAGATCTATCATTTCTTGCCAGTACCAATTTCACCCTCCACCTTGTGAATTAGCTCTCACTCCTATCTCTATGCGGCCTCATGGCTGATGTTTTTATCCAATTAAGGAAATAAAGAAATAATATTGTGAGTGCATTTATGCGCCAAGTGCTCTTTCTGATGTTGTGGGGTGTAGCTAAGTGCATCCTGCCTCCTCTCTTTGGCAGTGGGCGTCATTTGTGGGTGCTCTCCTGAAATGCATTAGAATAACTTCAGTCTCGCTCATGTGGAGCCTTATGCTAACACTAACTTTAACACTAAGCCCTATAGCCAAACAGTAAGTTATTACCTCAACATGAACACACGCTCAGATAGAGACATCCCATGGCAGTGGTCCATTGGTTTGTATATGAAATTATCACATTTAAACAATATTTCAATTAATTTTTTTCTTTTTATTTCCTTTTTATTTCAACTAATTTTGATCTTAATCGCATTAAGGACAGGAAGAGGTGAGTAGGTATTGGTAAGAGCCACCCACAAGAGTTGGCATGTGATGGGTGTGAACAGGACAGCTACACGGAGATTGTCTGAAGAAGCCGACTCCACTAGAAATATGTAAACATTGTGATGTTTTGGCTTAGAATTACTGTCATAAGTGCTTCAACTGTCCTCCCGTCTCTTGACTTGGTGTGTGAGTGTGTTGCTATGGTAACCTCTTAGGTAGTGTTGAAGGGCACTCATAGGTATGTGGATCAACTTCACATTGGGTTGAGGCAGGTGGAAGTAGATTACCAGATCTATATGCCTGCAGGCTCTGTGTGGTTGTGTAAGTGGCATTGTGTCCCTCCCTAAGAGTGTTCTGGTGTTTATCAACATATACTGTTGTGTTCTAAACAAACAGCTAGCCACTGACACATGTTCCGTTATTGAGAGTTATCTGTTGTGAAGGAGCTTTGAATATGGGCTTGGCATTGTTACTCAATCACATCAATTAGGAATGTCGTAGGTGTGAATGGGGTGTTGTCATGTCAGGTGACTATCCTATTTAATGTTGCTATGTGTACTATCCTATACAGGACATAACTATGTACATATATAGTGTAGTGAATGTATGAGGAAGCTTGTTAAGGTGCAGCTGTGAATTCCTTGATGTTAAAATATCACTAAGTAAATAGTTTAACATATCTGCCCATGATTGGTCATGATCTGTATCGTCACATGATGTTAGAGAGAGAGCTTTCTGATGTGAAATATACTTGATGAATTAAAAAAAAAAATTTTATTTAAAAAAAAAAAAAAAAGAAGAAGGAATTTCATGAATAGTAATTACTCACTTTTACACACATCGTGTTATAATATTGCGTACATATAAGACCATGGAATAGATTTTACCTGATGGCTTAGTTAACGATAGTAGTCAGGATAATTTATTCTAACTTTTGCCTAGAGACTAAGGAAAATTATCCTTCTGATAGTCCTGGCATATTCACATTAGAATAGACCATAGTCCTGGCTTATTCACATTAGTATAGACCAATAGTCCTGGCTTATTCACATTAGTATAGACTAATAATGGACACTCTGAAACCATAGTAACACATAAATTAATGTATTATTAACCATAGAGCAGTGAGTGAAGACAACGTTGGTTCTCTTTCTTGTTGTCCTTCGCATGCTGTGGTTGGCCACTGCGAGGCTACACGATATCTTGTCATTGTGCAAATACCGCATCATAATAGTACCACGTGTTGGGGGGACATCCACCTCGTTATCTGGACAAACTAGGTAAAGGTTGAGTAGGAATTTAACTCAGGCAGTCATATTTGTTACAATACCTTCAAATTCATCCTGTGCTTGCACAGGAACAAAGAATATCAGATTAGCAAACTCCCTCAGTTATCCGTAATTTTGATGTCTTCTTTATTCCTTGACGAAACTATGATTTTGCAACACAGTTCAGCTCAGAGCTCTGGGTATAGCATTCTTCTTTATTTCTTTGCTTAAGCTGACAATGGGCCTGTTGTTGGTTGAAGATGGGCAGAGGAATAAGATGTTTCAGTGAGTTTGATGAGCTTGAGGTTTCCATCCCATTGATTGGGTTGTCTCACTCAAAACAAAGGCACCCTTGCAGTCATTGAAATGTCTGCTCGTTTATACTCTAAACTAAGTTAACATAGCAACTGCTGTAGGTGTGCATACAGAGGAGACAAGATCCACTGATAGAACAAGGTCCAATGCTGGCAGGATAGTGCCCAACCCTAGAAACACTTGGCAGTTGGGAAGACATGCGTACAACCAACTAACACAGACATTTTAAAGTCCTAAAGGTTTCCTGTCACTTGGTCTTTTTCAGCACAAACTCCAATCTTTTAATTTTCATGTGTCTGGATATCAAATATAGCATGGAGCTTATAGCCTTCTGGAAACTGTAAAAAAAAATTAATAATCTCTGGATCATCCTGTGTGTGTTTAGAATATTGTTTTCTCTATCAAACACAAGTGATTTTAAACCATTTGGATTGTTTGTTGTTGTTTAAAATTTTTTTTATTATGAGTCCAATGGGTAAGGAGTAACTAAAGAGGAAAGACTGGAGGTGTGGCTAGCATTGCCCATGATTTCTTTGTGGTGATCATTCCAAGAGAGATGATAACTCCACATCTTCCTAGCAAGTACTATTGCCTTTTGTTGTTGTTGTTATTGTTGTAGTATTTGTGTGTATCCATTAGTTGCTACACAAAACTACAGTCTGTTCAAAGTGGTAAATGATATCAACATGCTCTAAGTGGGTCTTACAATTAATTGGTATCCAAGTGTTCTTGATCTTGACCTGAACACCTCAACCATCTTTAAAATTTAGGAATTCTCAGAGCACAACCAAGCATTTATTTTTTCTTATTTCATCCTGACATTAGGAAGGGGAGGGGCATTTATGTCATGTTTGAACCAATTGAAGCAACTGTATTCTTGTCATTATTTGGGAGGGGGGTCTTGTTTTGATTGTACACAGCTGTATTACATTGCAGCTGTCACGATATGACACACAGACACACACACACACACACACACACACACACACACACACACACACACACACACACACACACACACACACACACCAACCATTGCAGCGAAGGATGTGGCTATAAGGTATGTCTGGTGGGTAACATATCTCCTCCCTCCCTCCCCTTGCACATCCACAGAGAACTATTGGCGCTCTCTTGCTCGTTCTTCTCACCTGGTCTCTCTGGCTCACAAAGATGCAGAGAAAAGAGAGTTGGAGGAGACAGACACAGTGTCCGCACTGGCGTCTCTGTCAGTAGGCGGAGATCCTCAGAGAAGGTGCTGATGTGGTTATAAAGTTGTAATGTTGAATTCTTGTCGTTTGAAATGTCAAACTGTATAAAATGATGCAGAAAGAGTTATATCAGTATTGAAATTAAATGGCATAGTGGATTGATTTATGTTAGGATAAATTGCTAGGGTTGGTGTGTACATGTCACCAAAAGTTTCCTTCATTTTTAGTAACATTGTTATTAATTACTTCAAAGAGGTCATCTTCGTTATGTGAAGACTGGGCTAGCACACCATATAAACTAGTGACAACAGGTCAACTTCAAATAAGAGCTGCCTTCATGAATACAGAGTATTGCTCTTCTTGTATCTAGAGATATTTTTATGTTTTGGTTGTTGGTTTTTTGTTGGTTGATTTATTCATATAAACTACACCTATTTCTAGTAGCACTTGCAGTAATAACTACACTTAACTCTGATTCAAAAGCAACTATGTTCTCTTTTTGCCATCCGGCATTTGTTTTTGTATACTTTCCCTGCAGGTTATCGGCTGCTATGCAGACTTCTGTCTAGGATGGGGGGAAAATTAGGCTCCATCAAGATAATATAATTGTGGACAGAAACGTACTTTATTTACTGCTCAAACTCTAACACACACTAACTTTTTTCCCCCCTTCATTTTCTGATTTTTTTTTGTTGTTTTTGGTTTGTTTGTTATTTTCTTTTTTCCCTTCAAACCAACAACTGTTTGTTTTGAACTAGGAATGTGATTAATAGTATTATGTTTAGGATAAATTGAAGTTCCAAGATTACATGTTCTTTTTTAAATGTATTTGCTAACTGATAATATATTTTCTGACTGATAATATATTTTCTATAAATAAAAAACTTTTTTAAAAGATAAAGAGAGAGAAGATGCAAGAAGTTTTAAATAGAACATGAATGAGGTTAGCTTATTCTGAGTGGAGGAGAATGAGGATCAAATTTAACTGGTGTTTACTGGGTTCATGTACAAGACAAATTACCCAAATAAGAGAAGTGTTTCAAGAGCTCTGATAAGATAAAATATGTGCATGTTGGTTCACTGTCATATATATATATATATATATATATATAATTTTTTTTTGTATTAAAAATGCTATTACAGTTAAGCATTAATTTGATATGCACATGCGCAGGGCAAATTAAATAACCACAGATTTTTTTTTTTTTTTTTTTTTTAAAGCAGAGCTTCAGTCTACCGCATCAAAAGTACTGGAAATAAAGTAAGGAGTTTGCTTTAATATCTATTGCTGGGGGGTTTTTTGTTGTTTTTTTTAGTAGTGATTTGTTAATTCACATTCGTAAAGTATGGAAGATGAGGTACCTTACGGTAGTCAGAGACCAACAGATACTACCGGGGATATCTACGAAGGAGAAAGGATTGCCGCTACTAATCCCATTTTACCACCCAGACCCGTTGACCATAAACCCATTGAGGATATCAGCGGCCTTGTCCCAGCCAATACTGGTTACATCAACGGAGGTTCTTCCATCAACTACAGGCCTCCACTGGCTCCACCTCGAGAAATGGGTGACTTCGTTGGTGAGGTGGAATTTGACACAAAGTGCAATGATGTCTACTCTAACCCAAATGAAGCGAGGCATACGAACTTGAACTTGCTAAACTCTCAGTCTGCTGACCATGCCACTTACAAAGAAATGTCCAAGCCCTCAAACCAAAAATGGTGCTTTTATATTCAAGTTGTTTTCATAGTTGTTACTCTTGCCCTACAATTGTTTCTTTTAGTTCTTGGCTGCTTCACTTTCTTGAGAACAGAAAGTATCATTTCGTCTCCCTCTCCTTCAACTGATTCTTCTCCTTCACAAATAACCATCCAGGAACTCTCTCGTGATTTCGATGAACTCAAACTACAATTGGCTACGCTTAGGAACAACTCCAATGCCTGTGCCAGCGGCCATAACGCTACCTTGGATATTATTTCAGCTGAACTGGACATCTTAAGTAAGACAGTTGACAACCTCAATGATAGTTTGACACCTTCAACTGATCCGGTTGAAATATCTAGTATCTGCACCACAGTTGAGCGTAAATGCCAGACAAATGAAACTGTATCTCCTTCGCTAAACTTCTCCTCCTGCATCACACCTCGTTTCCTCCAGAGCGAGGTGGATAGCTCCAACTATATCACTAATTTGCAATGTTCTGTGGATGTGGATTATGTAATAATAGCACCGGTTGGTTCCACTCTTGTTGTTGAGGATGAAGCCAGTGACGATGCATGGCTCTGCAGGTGCATGGGGATTAAAGTTGTGCACCCTCACCTTGACCCTGTTGGATCATTCAATTGCACCCTGCAGATCACCATGTGTCCCAAAACCATTCATTTCCCTTAAAGTAATTCAGCTTAACTCCAGTAAGTTCCTTTATTAGTAATTTATTGGTGCATGTCTAAGAAATAAAGATTTTAATCACAGCTAATTGGACAATTTGACTTGTAAGCCCATTATTTAAAGATTGTCATAATCTTCTCTCCCTTAGTGTCTGCAGGAGAGGAATGGAGTTAGCTGTCACCACCACCTGCAATTTGCCTGCCCCAGTTTTATTCTTGCCTGAGAGGAAAAGGAGTATGTTTTTCTTGCAAGTTTGACAAATGTCTCGACAAGGAGACGTGGTTAATCTCTGAAGGTTTTCACTTCATTATCAAAATAAAGATCCTTTTTGAAGATTTAAATGAATAGTTAGTTTTTGAAACTTATTTTTTCCCTTAGATGTCTGTTGTATGAACAAGTACAATAGATATTATTTTTTGGCATCACTCTAAATGAGATTATTCAAAATTAGTAATTGCTGCTATAGAAATGCTTTTGTTTACTTATTATTTTAGTTCAATCATATTCATTTTACTTTGTATTCAATACCCAATCACATTTGCCAATCCATTTATCGATGATTTATGCAGCACCCCATAAGATCATGTTTTTTAATTAAAATTGGAGGAATGGACCAGTGGGAATGAATGTATGCAAATCTTATAATTTAGGTAATATTACAAACACAATTAACGAACTGATCAAAGGACTCCCACCTGAGAATATCATAATGCAAACACTGGGTAACATCTAGCTAGACCTTGACGAATTATGCTCAATTTTGTGTCTAGTTTTCTTTTATTTCCCTAATTTCAATGGAACTATCTGTATTAATTTTGCACACTGATAGTCAACTGTTACAACATTAAAAGTGGGAATGCTATTGGTAATTCAAGATTCGAAACATTTCAACATTTTACAATTGTCTATAGTTGTGATTCTAGTCCAGGGTGGATACGCTGTTACTGTCATGCACTCAGTAACTTTAATATCTTATCTAAGAAATCATTTACTTTAAATTCTACCCATTTTTCCTGAAAGTTTTTCATAGGTATTTTTCCAGCATTATTGTTGCTTCTCCAAAGCCATTATTTGCCAAAATTGTGCCACTTTAATCCTTCCATTTGTCTCCCATGTCCCTTCTCTACAGATAAATTGTTTGTTCACAGGTAAAATACTCTTAGGACATTCTAAATGCTAATTTATGTAACAAAATTTTATTTTAGTTGGCAACCTGGAGAGACCACAGAGTAATTTCATTTTTGGATGGTTCTAACTTAGAGTGGAGGTGGTTTTCATGTATAGTAGCATAGGTATTTCCGTTGGTGCCTCCATTAGTATGAGTTGAGAAGTCAAGCCTGGGTTTGCTTGGAATGGAGTGCAGCGAATTCCATCCTTTGCACCACAACAAATAACTGAGCCACCAGGAAATTAAGTTTTATGGCTCGTAGTTGGTTAAGGTCAGCGGTGGAATGTAAACAACTAATTTGTTCATCTGACGTGGCTCTACTGGGTGGAGGGGATGAAGGAGATTCATTATGTCAGCATGTGTAGCTGAACTTAGCCAATGTTGGATCCAGTGATGGCTGTTTCAGCCAATGTTGGATCCAGTGATGGCTGTTTCAGCCAATGTTGGATCCAGTGATGGCTGTTTCAGCCAATGTTGGATCCAGTGATGGCTGTTAAGGTGTTGTGCTCTTCCTCAACAACCTTTTTTTTTTTTTGCAAATAGCTCCAGGTGCAAAGATAATCAGATTGAAGTCATTGAAAGGCTATATTTGATTTGTTGTATTAGCTATATAACTCAGAATAAGTATGCCAATGTTGAATCCAAAGATACTTAAATCTAATAAGTAAATTAAAATATATCTATTAATTTATTACTATTTCATAAATTAGCATAAATGTTAACAAAGATTCTATCAATAAAAGACTGGTCTATTAATACCAAAAACATGTCAAAAGCAACTGCAACGATTCAACAACCAAAATAATATCACAAAGACTTGATTCAAATGTGATTCCAATAGAGAAATAGCAACATTGATGATATGCAGAATACAGATGGTGTATTTTACTTAATTGTTTTGTTTTTTTTGTTAATGCAACCATATAGACACTTGATCACTTTGTCACATTAGCATTCTTTTATGGGAGGGGAGCATTACCCTGAAGAAGTAATTGTCCTGACTTGATAGGTTCTTCATTTACTAGATTTCAGTTGATAGGTTTTCATTTGAGAGATTTTAGGTTGATGGTTTACTTATTTGAAATACATTTCTTTCTTATTTTCAAGCCGTGTGCTGAACTACTGGTCTTCAGAGCTGGTTCCTTTAAATAGGCTGCCAATCTTCAGCCCAATTTTATTGATAATGAACCTAGTGATATGACAGCAGTAATTGTCACTAATCTCTACAATCAAACAACAATGGACAATAATTAGGTCACACAAAATACTATTATTGATACCAATTTCTATAATCAAGCAAACATGATGCAATTAAAGAACATATATTGAGTAAGATTCCTATTTTGCACCATTGTAGAGTAGCCTGAATGTCATTGGGGGATCTCCTGTCCTTAGCAGATCCACAGCAGTAAAGAAGAGAAGAAGAAAAAAAAAAGAAAGAGGCTGGGGGCTGGAAGGGGTGAGGGAATCCTACTTTCAGGGAATATATAGATGTTTGGTCCATTTCTGCTCAACTTTGCTTTCATTTCAGCTGTTCATGTGTATCTACCCCACCATAAAATAAACAAACAAACAGATACATACTCTCAACAACAACTAAAAGATATATAGTGGGTAAGGGATAATGAAATTCACCACTAAAAACAAAAAAAAAAAACAAAAAAAAAAAAAAAATCCCTGTTTTTTTTTTTTTTGTTTTTTTTTAAACATTTATGAAATATCAAATTTTTTACCCCTTCCTCAGTGATTGACAATACTGAAAGCATGATAGCCAGCTTGTGGCACAAAAAGAAAAAAAAGAAGAAGAAGCCAGATCGGATAAAAGTTGAGCATATAAGAAGCCAAAAAAAAGGCCAAAATAACACAACCCCAAAAAGGGACCATTTTCAAATGGTAGGGAATGTACCTGCTGTATTTTGAGCACCAAAATAGTTGAACCCCCAACACTGAAATTTAAAAATTTTCATCACTAGATTGACTGACTGAAGCCATACACTTCCAAAATTATTATTTTTTGGGGGGGGGGGGGGGGGGGGGGCTTAACTAACATCTGCTAATGATTCTGGTTTAGGTTCAATAACATTCTATAAAAAAAAAAGAGCAATCCCAACTAAGACCTGTGGCAAATTATTTACTATAATTTTTTTTTTAGTTTTTTTTAAAGAATTTTTATACCTAACAAAATAATTATATGTATATATTACACTTAAAATGAGGTAAAAGTTGAGATAGGATTTACAAATTTTGGGTTTCGATATGGAAAATCAGTTAGTTGTAACCACAGGGTTTCCTTCCAGTAAAATTACTTAGTTGTAACCAATTAGATGTAACAACAAATTTTGGCATTTCTGAACAGTAAACAATTAGTTGAAAACCCATTCTTGAGCAAAACTTGTGGATGTATCCATCCACCCCAACCCCCTCAACCATTCCAATTATTCCTGACCTGTGTGCAACAGCTAAAAAAAAAAAAAAAAAAAAAAAAAAAAAAAAAAAAAAGGAACAATCAGAAAATCAAATTGTTGGAGATAAGTTAAACCAATTCACTACTACACTTCTACAAGATGCATAAACTACAAATTGTACTAGGAACTGCCATCAATACTGCCAACATTTCAATGGTTGAAATTTGCTTTAATTATTAAGCAACACCTTAAATGTGATGCTACAGTCCCAGAGGAGAGAATTGTTCGCTTCATAAGATGGCACCATACTTGTCTTGCAAACAAGGCTATGCATACTATTAGGTAAAGGGTCTTCATTTCGAGACTATCACCATACTGCTTCGTTTTTAACACTGGATAAGTATATAGTTATCTATTAAAGCATGCTTTAAGGAAATTTTATACAATTCTGATAAAACTGAATCACAATTGACATTTTCTGGCTAGTCCACATTTGGTCCTGGAGCTACTGACAACCACATTTTCTGTTTCATCATGATCGTTCTCCTAATAAAATATTTTTGATTAAAAAAATTTCTAGCATTCACCTGGTTACTTTAAAGTATTTACAACATATCAACTTAAGGCCAGGTTTGGGGAAAATGTGGTTAGGGCTAGGGCATAGGGGGCCACTAAATAAACTTTCCTAATCGTGAGCAACCACAAAGTTATAATCTGAAGTTGTATTCAAAAGGACACATCTAGAAAAAGTTGTGTCCCTAAACCACACAGGAAGTACCAAGAGGAGCATACATAATATTTACTTAAGAAATGCTCCACAAACCCTCACTCCCAATTAAGCAAACTGAACAGGTTTGTAACTACTGGAGGCCCAGAGGCTGTCCTGGTTCGGTTTTTCACCAGCACAAATAAGTTCTTTTGAATGAATTGTGGTTAAGTATTCACCCTCCCCCCCCCCCCCTCCCATGTCATAAAATTCTTTTAAAAAAAAACAAACATCAACAACAAATCAATCTGGTTAGTTTATAGTACAAATTAGTAAAATTCCTTGAGGGGGGGGGGGGGGGGGGGGGGGTAAATCCTGCGTTGCGCGGGAGTATCTTGAGTTGCGCGGGGAAAATCCTTTATTGTTTGGGGTATATCTTGTTTGCGCGCGATCAACCTGCCCGGGTAACCTGCACAGCGCGGGAATTTACTGGTTATTTAAAAAGGAAAAAAAAAATTAATAAGGCTGCAGTATTATGTCTTAGCCAGAAACAGATAACCTGTGGAATTGGACCAGCTATACTTTATGATTGCGAAGGGGACACTAGTTGAGAGTGAAATTACCTTTTTGCTTCTTAACTTTTACACAACTGGTCGTGAGCTATGGGAGAAGAAGTGCCCATGAAAGGAGAGCGTCACGCTGCTGTTTCTCCAACTAATGACCTTTATGAAAATACAGAAATTGAGGGCTATGGCCTCATAAGTAGAGATATGGTTAACCCTCATAAACTCAATCACCAAGAGCCTCCTATGCTTATTAATGGTCAACTTCCTTCAAGAAATCGCTATGTCAACAACAGCTCTGCATTTGACTGCAGGACCAAGATGGCATTATATCGGAATGTTAGTGGTGTGCTAGGTGAGGTTGACTTTGATAGCAACTGCAACGAGCTTTACAACGCTGCAACCAATGCCCAACTCCTGCCCCCCATCTCCCACTTGAAGTCTGAACCACCCCAGCAGAAAGTGTCCACTCGCTTACTTGAGCGACCCAAACTCCTACCTCCCATCTCCCACTCGAAGTCTGAACCACCCCAGCATAAAGTGGCCACTCGCTCAAGTAGGAAACCCAAACTCCTGCCTCCCAGCACCCACTTGAAGTCTGAGCCACCCCAGGAAAACGCTTCCAATGAAATGTCTACTCACTCATATATGAGCATGTGCCTTTATCTTAAAGTTATTTTCATAGTTGCTACTCTTGTCATCCAGTGTTTTCTTTTAGTTCTCGGATGTTACACTTTTTTGAGGACAGAAAGGATCATGTTTTCTTCCTCTCTTACAACTGCCTCAAGTCTTCCACCAAAAACCATCCAGGAACTCTCTGATGATTTCAATCGTCTCAAACTACAACTGGAAGCACTTCAGAACATCTCCAATGCCCATGCCAGTGGTCATAACGCTACCTTGGATATTATTTCAGTTCAACTGGACATCTTAAGTGAGACAGTTGACAACCTCAATGATAGTTTGACACCTTCAACTGATCCGGTTGAAATATCTAGTGTCTGCACCACAGTTGAGCGTAAATGCCAGACAAATGAAACTGTATCTCCTTCGCTAAACTTCTCCTCCTGCATCACACCTCGTTTCCTCCAGAGCGAGGTGGATAGCTCCAACTATATCACTAATTTGCAATGTTCTGTGGATGTGGATTATGTAATAATAGCACCGGTTGGTTCCACTCTTGTTGTTGAGGATGAAGCCAGTGACGATGCATGGCTCTGCAGGTGCATGGGGATTAAAGTTGTGCACCCTCACCTTGACCCTGTTGGATCATTCAATTGCATCCTGCAGATCACCATGTGTCCCAAAACCATTCCATTTCCTTTGCTGTAATTCAGCTTAACTCCAGTAAGTTCCATCAGCTGTTCCTTTAGTAATTATTTTCAACATTGTCTAAGAAATTAAAGTTTAAATCACTACTATTAAGAATGTTGAGATTGTCAACTGTTTTACATATTAATTAACGATTATCAATTCTCTCCATCTCATGTATGCAGAAGTTAATGGAGTTTGACTTTACCACTGCCTACACTTAGCCATCCCCCAGTTTTATTCTTGCCAGGAGAAAAAGGAGTACTTTTTGTCTTGCAAGTTGAACAAATGTCTCGGACAAGGAGACTTGGTTAATCTCTGAAGGTTTTCACTTCAATAAAACTGGATCATTTCTGATGATTCATATGAAATGTGGATGTGTTTGTATGTATTACATTAAGTTAAACAAGTAATAATATTCTTAACTTTTTTTCTTAAAATGTTTATTGCATGAACGAATACACTGGAAACGATTTCGGACATTACTACTAAATGTCATTATTTGAACATGCATTGTTATTCTTGCTGTACACTTTTTCCTGTTCATATTTGTTATTATTGAAGATCAAAATCATTTTCTATGTATTCATAATCCAACACATTTACCAATCCAATTATCAGTCTTTATGCAACACCATCAAGGGAAGAGACAGTACATTAAAAGATTAAAAGTGGGGGGGGGGGGGGGGGCAGAAATTTTTGTTATTTTTTGAGGATTCATATTTTATTAAAAAGGTGGGGAATCACTTTAAATTGGAATAAGTGTTCTTAATATAGAAAAATTGAAAAAAACGGAAATTTACAAGCTATAAGCCCTTCCCTCTCATCAATGATAAAAGTTTTTACTATCAAAACTAAATCTAAAGTCAAAAATTGTCTGAAATCTTTGTGAATATATAGTAGCATTCAATGATTATGGTTCATCTCTGTCATTGTAAAGAAGTTGGGACACTTCTTCCCAGAGAAGGGCCTATTTTTAATGCTGCAGAGGTAAATAGGATTGTTAAATATAGATGAGAGAGCTGGTGTACCATTGGTAGCATTTGTTTGAAATTTTTTTCATTGCTAGACAGAATTTTTTTTGAACTCATTTTCTTTATTTCAAAGTTATACTGCTAGATTACGTTTTATGAAGTTGTGGTAGCAATAGAAAATTTACACCTTGATTTTTTTTTGTTTGTTTGTTTCTTCTTACACTAGACTTCTTGGATATCACTTAACTTTTTCTAATTATTTAAGACTTATTCTTGAATGTATTCTCAAATAATATTATTTTAATTATATAATCCACATGAATGTATATGCTTGACCAATGATTTTTCTCTTATTTTTAATTACATGGTCTATTTATTTGTTTGTTTTTTTATCTCTGAAAAAAATCGCAATCACACTGATACATTTATGATCTGGGGTTATGAATAATTGGGAATTGTGTGATGATTTTTGTGGAGTCACGAATGTATTCTTCACACCATCATCAACTTCTTATTCTTAATCTCCAGAAGACATGTCAGGAAGACTGCATATTGAAAATAGACATGGCATTACTAATATCTAACACCTGCTTCACTTAGTCAGTATTGCTTTAAAAGCTTACTTAGCCAATGTGACAATATAATGCCTCACCATGGCGAACTTCATTTACACAAGTAGCTATGAACATTTAATTATAAAATTCAATGCCTGGCTCTGTCTAACGCAATGCTGGTCCACTTATATGAGCTTCCCTCCCCTCCTGCTAGAATATAATCCTAGTTTTCCAGCATTTTTAGAGTAGCTGGCACAAATTTCTGAGGGAACTTTTATAAAACAATCGTCAAGAAAAACAAAGCTGAATTCATACCTAGCCAAGTTTGTTCCTACTCACAGAATATTTTAATAGATTATTGTTTATTCTTCACTGCTGTGTTACATCAGGAAAATCACCACATGGGTAGATCTAAAGTCAAATTGAATAACCAGACCAGCTCCTATGATGGCATCCTCAATAGCTGCAAGGTGCACTGCTGCAGTGCTCACAGCAAAGATCACTAGCTTCCAGTCCATCAGAGCACACAATGGCTCTGACTTCATCTCTAAGTCCACACACTTCCCATGCAACTGAATCACATTACATTGAAATATGCAACTGTTGAATCCATCCCATGCTAATGTGCCCATATATCATTTTGGAAGTTGAGAAAGCATGAAACAAGATTAATTATGTCTGTGTTTAATAATTCTACAGCTCACAAGTATAATAAATCATGTGATTAGCACTTATAACACAATCATAATATTTAATATAATACAATACTGATCACTTTCAAAGAGTCTAGTCTGAACTTTCACATATAACTGTTTGTACCAAGATAAAAAAAGAGAGGAAAATGGACATACCCTATAGCTTAAAATGATAGTGGCCCCATAAAAGTAGACATGGTGTAGAGTTTAGCTTCAAGCATGATCTAGCAGTTGCTCTGATATATCCACTATATACATGATTATCTGCAAACAACAGTGCAGTTGCTAGGCATGAAATATTAATCTGAATGAATATACCAATAGGTTATGGGAACGTGTCATGTTGAGCATTACACAAACACTCAACAAATCAACTGTTTCTTGTTCAAGTCAAATTCATTGGCTGGACATGTCTACATTGGCTGCCATGACTATTTGATGAACAACAAGTATTATTCAATGTGATCTTCCTCCTCCTGACCTGGTTATGATTGATTTGTGTTCTTATTCTGCAGGTTATTCAACATTGGACATCCTAAAACAACAAAATAATTAACAGTTTTATATAAAGCTGCAACATTGGACATATCACTATGAATATCATAGGCAACATTGTCATACCCCATCACCGCTAAGTCTTCAACAATGACATATTTTCTTTTTCCTGAATCTCATATAAGTTTTGTGTGATAGATGGTTAGAACATTAATGCAGTTGCTATAGTAACTGATAAGCATCATTCACCGCTGTTTATCAGGTTACTCACTGTCATTTGTTCATCAGTCTCTTCTAAGTGGGGACTATTAGAATTTTAACTTCTAGTTAGCCTGGCCGCTGCAAGTTTATTAAATAAACATAAATATAAAATTGACTATAAAAAATGGTTAGCAGGCCTCCTGTTTACAAGGAGTGACAAAGTTATGAAGGTACCAAGTAAGTAAGTGAAGGACAGAAATGTCTTCTGTGGAAGAACACAAGGAGAGGGGTTATCTTTGGGCGGAGGAAGGGTTACCTTGGTAATTGGCATGTTAAAAGATATAACATATTATATATATATATATATATATATATGCTTAATAACAACAATAAGATTTCTTTAGAAAAAACAATAACAAAACTTTACCATTAAAAATGTATAATTAAGTAAGAGTAAAATGTTATATTAAAGAGCAAGACTAGATTGAATTGACTTGTTGAAATAAGGAAAGGAACACAACCATATAACTAGTGGAACACATGGTTCAAGACTGCGTAACTAGTGGAGCATACAGTCCAGTGTTGTTCTATCTTTTTATTCACACAAAGTTAATCCAAATATAGGTCAGCCCTTTATAAAACATTCTAAACCCCTCTTGTTAAATGGACACACACACACATCCTCAAATAAACACAAATAACAAATGGAACAAGAAGCCATCCAAGGATGAAATCCTTCAAGCTGAATTATATATATATTCCTACTTTTGCTGTTGTACATGGTTCATGTGTTCACAGTTTGCTGACCTCATTTAGGGTATTTGAGAGTGAAATTCAATTACAATTACAATTATTGTTGTTTTTTTTTAACTTTAATTATTTGCCAAAAAAACAATTTGTGAAAGAAAAGAATTGAGGAATAGGGAAAGAAAGCGGAAGGGAGGGAAGAAGGGTGCGGAGAAGAAAAGAGAGAGGAAACCAGGCAGTCACTCATTCAATTACTGAGCAGACCCAATAGTGTTAAGTAATTGTAATTGTAACTAGAGT
>OZ017788.1:2773493-2815244 GCA_963969325.1 Lycopodina hypogea
GAGAGAGTCATAGCATCCTCTGGTCTGTATTCTTTTGATAGTGTCATTCTTCTATTTTTTCCCTCTCAAATATTTGTATTGATAGTAGACTTTGGAATGGTTATTCTCAGTATGATTAGATTGTGTGGTTAGAAGAATTACTGTTCCATGCATAGCACAACTTGGTAGTTATTCATGTAGGAATAGAACACGAATAGAATCTTCACATCAATTTTAATGCAAGCTATCTGCTCAATTGGTGCTGTGGTTTTGGATGTGATTATATTACAGATAAGCAGTACACACACAGACAGACAGGCATTCAACTTTTATCCCTATATCATGAATACCAGACTACACACAATATTTGTGGTGGTGGGGGGGGGGGGGGGGGGTTTAGCTACCAGCCGGAAGTTTCAACAGAATGCAGCATAGTAGGCCACTGACACCGTGAGAATCACAAGTTAGCAGATGAGGTAGCCTTCTTCCACTAAGATCCACTGTGGTATTTCTATTAATTTTATTACCTATCCCAACAACTGATGATATTCTCTGAATTAAAAGAATTAAAAAAATCAAAAAATCAAATCTATTCAGCCATAATAAAACTTTATCCTGATACTTTTTGCCTGGCAGACACAATCACAAGATATTGAGATACCAGAACATCAACATTTATGCTTACTATTATACTTGGCATTACACCTTAAAGCATACACAATTATATTACATAATGGACATTATTATTTATCCATGTTATAACGAAGCTTGTGTTCTAAGGGAGAGTGGGGGGAGGATTTTCTTGATTTTATTTTTTCCTACTGGAACCCTGAACTAAAATCTTTTCTTCTTCTTTTTTCTTTCTTTTTGTGTATTCGTATAAAAAAATATTTAAAAAAATCAAATTCTTTTAAGGACTTTTTCCATATGTCCTGTCTTTTTTCTCATTTTTTGGTGTTGTTTTTATTGTTTTAGTTAGTGAGAGTTATATTACAGGAGCACCTCTTACAGCCAGGGAAATATTGTGTGGGAGCTTCAGGTGAACAGACCACATTGTCTTTATTGGAGCATTGTCAACCATCATCAAAAAAATTAATTGAAAATAAATAAATTCTTACTCAGTGGCTTGTCAATTGGCTGAATGTTGTGCATAATAACTCAAGAAAGTATTATGAACATTTCCTACCTGATAAGTGCCAAAATTTAAATCTGTCTCTAGTGTGGTGCAAAATGATTTGTCGAAGTGGTGATCTGGATCAGAAACTGAAGGTCATGGATGAGCCAAAATGAAAACTGTCTTAATAGGAATGGGGCCATATATCAGTTCTAAAAATAAAAAAAAGAAACAATGTTTTCTTGCTGAAAAAATTAAAACAAAATTTTATTGTACTAGCTTGAGGGGATAAACTAGTATCATTTGTACAACCTTGAAAATTTTGCTAATTTTCGAATGAATCCTTTGAAAATATGTATATGATTACCATATATTTTACAGTGTACATACACAGATGTACACAAGAATCAACAAGCATGGATTTATGTCTGAATCCACCAAATATAATCCATAGCTATATACACAACACATGCATGTGCAACTATGCAGAGGCTAAAAAATCATCCACAGATATTTTACCTTGAAGTATGGGAACCACTTGTATTCTAACCACTTTTGCACTTGCTGATTCTTTGTCCAGATAGCTAATTTTTTTAACACCACCAAGGAGCATTGCCACATCTGATGAAGATAGGCGTGCTTTCTTTCTTCACTCAGCATTTCCAGTACCACTCCCTATAAAAAATAAAATCAAGAAGATAAGTTATGCATTTTGGGAAGATATGTTATAGGTGTCTTTTTTTGTTTGTATGTTTCTGGATTTCAACCATAATGAATCTTGGTGATCAACCATGATTCCACAAGGACTTAGCAATTGGATTAGCTACTTAGCTCTAACTGTGTAATGCATCAGCAACCCATAACTGATACAACTATCTGCCTACTGTATTCCTTTCAGGTGACTTTAACTGGAGTAGGCGCACCTTAGCACGGGAGACAAGGTAGAAAAGAATAAATATATCTGTCCACACGTTTTCTCCCTCTCTCACCAACTCTCGTTTTATTCTGCATTGCGTTGCGTGGATAATCCGAATCCTTCCAGCGGGTGAAATAGATGTGGCATAAAATTTTTTTGAATAAAACCCGAAGAACAAGGGGTGGTTGCATTTTGTTGTTAGCGTTATCAGACAACCACACCTTATTAGCGGAGGACTGCGAAGGTAGGATACTTCTCATCTACTTCCTAACAAAGTTTGCGTTAGTGTAGGGGAGTACAATTACGAGAGCTTATCGCTACGTTTTATCCCATATCAGCTATGGAAGAAGACGGATTGGGAAGGTCAGATAACGCTACTTCTCAAAGAACTGACATCCTGGATGAGCCGAAGCCCGTGCATATTAGTAGCCAAGCAGCGGTTCACATTAGTGGCCTCGTTCCTTCGTTGCCATTGCGTGACAGTGCTGGTTGCAAGGATGATGGTGATGGCGTTGACTTGGAATGCGCTGCTGTTTACCAACTTACAAACGCAACACAACTCCTGGCCAGTGCTAGTGTTGATGGCAAGGATGGTGGTGATGGCGTTGACCTGGAATGTACAGACGTTTACCATGTTACAAACTCAGCACAACTCCTGGCCAGCAGCACTGGCATGAAGGCTGAGCCAACTCAGCAGCCATCCCAGAAACCAACACAACAGCCAACACAGCAGCCAACCAAGCAGCCAACCAAGCAAAGCATTGCAAGCATTATCAATTTGAAGACCATTTGCTCAAACAAGATCTCTTGGTCCAATTTTCAAGTGATTTTTATTATTATCAATCTTGTCCTCCTGGTTTGTCTACTAGTCCTGGGCATCTCCAATTTCAAGAATACTGAGAGCATTTTGCCATCATCCTCTTCTACACATGCCCCCATTTTCCTTCCAAAAACTATCCAGGAACTTTCTGATTGGTTAGATCGGCTCAAGCTACGACTGGAGATACTGACCAACAACTCCAATGCCTGTAGCAGCGTCCACAACTCCTCCTTGGACAACACTGCAACTCAAGTGGACATATTAAAGGACATATTTGACAACCTCACTGATAAGTTGACACTGCCAACTCCTTTGACTAAGCTGGGTGATAGATCTAGTAACTGCATCACAGTTGAATATACATGCAAGACAAATCATGTACAATCTTACGTGAACTTTACCTCCTGCATCACACCTAGTTTCCTTCTGAGTCAAGTGGAGAGCTCCAATTATATCACCAATATGGAATGTGTCATGGTGGTCGACTACAGAATAATTGCTCCCGTTGCTTCCACTCTTGTTGTTCAAGGTAGAGGCAGTAACCAGGCATGGCGTTGCAGGTGCATGGGGGTAGAATTTTTGCACTCCACTTTGATACCCTTTGGACCATTCGATTGCATCATGGAGATCACCATGTGTCCCAAAGTCATTCCATTGCCTTTGAAGTAAATCAATTAAACACAAGTAAGTCTATTTACATGTTCCTTCAATAATTCATTTTGGTAATACTTTTACATCTCTGAATTTGATATTTGAGTTCATGAAAAGTTGTTAGCATATTATTTAATGATTATCAATTCTCTCCCTCTTGTGTATACAGAAGCTGATGGAGTTTGACTTTACTTCACCTGCAATTTATCTTAGACTTTTTGTTCTTTTCCGAGAGGAAAGAGTAGTTTTGTCATGCAAATTAAACAAATATCTTAGTTAGTCACTGAAAATACATTTTTATTGTTGCCATGGAAATTTTGTTTTGTTTTGTTCCCATTAAAGAACAATATAAATCTTCATCTTCCTATGTATTCATTATCCATCACATTTGCTAATAAACTGCTAATTCCTATGGAACATCACAATGGGATCAGGTTTTAAGGTTTATTCGGTTAACTAGACTAGACTGAAACAATGACTGCAACTTTCATGTACATTAGCAGTGACACATTTTCTGTCCATCCATCCATGTCGTAGCTGCTATTTCCTCTGGAGCCAATGGACTGATCAAGCACAAATTTTTTAGGGTGTCTTCATTCAACCCTCAGAATGATTTTAGTCAATAAATGATTGGGTCCATCCACTATTTCATCATTTCTTTCCTATTATCCATTTTCTGTTGGTGTATTGGTTGCTTCTTGTTGATGTTAGTCTATTCTGTTGTTTTTTTTTGTTTCCTAACTCTTATTCAAGTGTGGTCAGCTTTAGTGTGAGGTCATATCATCTGAAGCTAGACCACCTCCCACCCAGACTTTGTTTATGTAAAGACTGGATCTGGTAAATCAAGAGCACTTTTTTAATAATTGATTTCCTTTTTTTTTTGTGTACCTAAAAACACCTCTTGGCCATAACTTATGGGGGATAGAAGGGGAGTGGTTTTTGTTTAGAAAATTAGAATTCCTTTTCTCTTCTCCAGGGGTTCCAATTTCAGAATTCCTGGAGATAAGAAATCTAGCCAGGCACTGGATGGCATAGCTTGCAAAGTTTCATGAAATCTTATTTGGCCATTTGGCAGTATAAATGAACATACATCAAACAGATAGACAGCCATTCTATATTGATAGATTAGATATTGACTAGCATGTATATTGCAGATCAGCTTTCTGATAAAATTAATCCTTAGTCAGAAGAGCAGAAGGCATTTATTTGCCATTTCATGGTTTGACTTTCAGATTTTTTTTGAGATTTTTTACCATCATAATTACCCCATTTCAATTACATTGAATAGCCTGATCTGATCATAGTGATTGTGGAAGTGATACACCTGAGTCATCATTCACTGTGCTGTCTTTCCAGATTATTATTTTTTGTCTTGTATTTCTTTTTTTTTTCTGTCTGCCTGTCTGTCCCTCAGTGTGTTCATTTTAAAATTCCTATAAAGAAACACCCTATCTGTATTATAATGGAGCTTATCTTGCTTCTTTTTTGGTTTGCCTGTCAATTCTCAACCAGGGGAGACAAAATTTTCTGAGCAGTCCAACAATGCACAAGATTAAAACTTCACCCAGTTGAAATATTAACTAAGGCAAGGGCTAGCTAGCTAGAGTTAAGGCAGCAAATAATCCTCCCAACCCTGGACTGGGGGTAATTGTAGGTGAGCAGTGGGGGGAAGCCCTAACCTTACACTCATGCAGACAGAGGCAACACACAGACCCTCACTTACACAGAAAACCTCCCACTAAAATAAATAAATATTCCAATATCCTTTAAGAATACAAATGCTTCTTCAAAAGAAAATTAAAAGGAGAAAAAAAAAAGGAAATTCTACAATTGATTTGTAAGAGTTAAATCTATAGTGGAATCTCTTTAAACAAAACAGTGATAGTACTAAAAATTTCTTCAAATGATCAACTACCTCATTCCTCAGCAAAATGACAATAGAATAGTATATTTTTTATTTAGGTATAAAATACCAGATCATTATTATCAAGCATGTATATCTACATCTCTCCTTCCATCTGTCCTTCCATCAGTCCATGTATTCGTGGTAGGTAATGGGTGGACAACAACACCCCCATTTTCAAAATGGCTTATTAAAAAGAAGAAAAATGAAAGTTTTGTGACATAAAACCAAAAAGAGTGAAGGAGGAGATATGAAGACAACTATTTCACCTGCATGGAAAGATAATCATGAAATAATTACCATGGAATAATTACTGTGGAATAATTACTGGAATAATTATCATGGAATAATTTTAGTGGTGCATCAATAAAGTAGCAATATGGTAAGCTTTGAACAAATTTCAAGGAGCTTGGGGTGAACTAGCATCTAGGAATATATTCTGATGAACACTGAAGTGTTCGAAAGTTTAGCTATAATTCTATATAGATTTTATTTTCAAACCATCTACTGCTAGCAACTATTGTGCACTTAATTTTCTCTCTACTTTAGAGTGATTGCTGAAGTTTACTTTCCTTGAAAATGATATATTTACCTCATCAGCTATGTCTGCAGCAGCTGTGGAATTTCTGACACTTTTTGTGCTTTTTGGTGTTTGCTTTTTTTTTAATTTTTTTTTTTTTTTTTTTTTTTTTTTTTTTTTTTTTTTTTTTTAATATTTTGACTTAAAAGGTGGGGGAGGTTAGAGCTACCCAAGTGCATGTAACTGGAGCTGGCAAATTTCATGTTAAAGGAATACTGACATGTTATAACGATTGACACTACCATAAATCTATTGAACAGGATGCCATCAGTTTTAATACCAACATAACATTTTCTGCCAGACTCAATAGCAGGGGATCATAAAAAGAACATTACATTTGGAATAGTTATTTGCCAACTCATTTTCATGTTTTGTTGAGGGCTAAAAACTGTCCTAGCCACACCCACCAATCCAAGAACATTTTCTACCAAGAGAAAAAGAGTAGTGAACAGACAGACCCTCTGGCTTTAAATGATAGGGCTAGGCCTAGAGCTATGGCTAGTGATCTGCCAGTTGCTAGGCTATATCCAATACACAGTCATTTAAAACAACAGTGCAGTTGCTAGACAATTAAATATCAGGCCGAATAAATACACACAAAAAAAGTTATGATAATGTGTAATGTGTTGTGTTGAGCATGACACAAACACTACACAAATTTTTTATTTTTTTTGGTTTTTTTAAGTTCATCTTATTAGCTAAATGTGTACACTATCTGCCGTTAATTCTACTCCATGCAATTTTCTTCCTCCTGACCAGGTAATGGTTGCTTTATGTTCTCATTCTGCAGGTTATCCTACATTGGTCATCCTAAAACAACAATATCAATTATATGTAATTTTTCTACATTGGACATATCAATAGAAATATTGAAAGCAATGTCAAGAGCAATGTTCATTAATAACCTATCTCCTGGCATGCTCGTAGCTTCCATAGGGTGCACCTGACGCACACCCCCACTCCCCTTTCACAAAAGGAAATTACTCATTAAGCAGAAACGCTTAGGAAGAAGAACCCAAAAAGAAAAACACACTTTTTCTGTTTGACTTTTGAACAGCACTGTGTGGAGAGTTGTCTAGGTTTGCTATTACTGTAATATTATTATTAGTCTGTAAGTTAACATGTGTAATCCTGATGGGTCAGTGCTCAGCATTCAATGATTCAATGGTATATATTTGCAAAAGCTGAATTTATTACTTATTTTTTTCAAGATTTAACTTGCTAGCATATGTTTATGGCAATTAATTACTTCTTATATGTGATGATTTCCTAATTATTTTTCTTTTCTAAATATGTTTACAGAGCCCTCTCCATCTATGTCAAGCTTATCTTGTTTAGTTGCATTGATCTATTTATCCTTGTTAATACAGATATTATATATTATCACATGATTTGAATGCATTACCTGGGAAGAGTATCATAATATAGCATGCTTATGGAGGGGATGTGTGTGACAATATATTGTTTCTCCATGCCATATTTGGCTCTAACACACTTCTTCCTTGATGTTCAGGTTTCTAAAGTGGAAACTCAGTGATGTTATCCCTGGACATGACTTCTTTTCCTCTTCCTTCCCCCATGAACATGTCATAGGAATTACATAGAAGTAGATAGAAAATGTAATATATGACCAGCAGGCCCAACTATTCAATACTAGTCAAGATCCATTAATATGTAGCAGCACATGAATATAACATGCAAGGTATTGTATTTCATGGAGAAAATGATCATGGCACACCTGAATTGAATTCTGTGGTACAATAAGGCCCCATCCTGTTTGTAGATTCTTCAGGGGTACAATTTTTTGGACTTGAAGAGAGAAAGTCAGTCTATCATAGATACCTTAAATTGTAATTTGATTACTTATTTTTTAATAACATGCATCTTGCATTTGACAAGAAAATGAGTGGAAATAGTCTTTCCCATTAAACATAAATTTATTTTTAATTTTTTCTCATGCTCCAACAACATACGTTCTTAGACAAAACTCAATGCACTTGTATCTCTATCCTTATTAGATTTTCATGTTCTAAACCGGTGTTAAAGAATATTTGTTCACCCCAATATTTGTTTCCCAAGGGAATGTTTATTCAGTCCTCCCACAAATATTTGTCTCTCTCTACCCCCCCACACAAAAGGAGTTGGTGAACATTTGTTCCCCCTTCTACAACATAAAAGAATAATGCACAAAAGAATATTATCAGTAAAACTATCTGTATCCACTACATACATATTCCTCCTTTCTGTGATGGGAGTGATCTCCATAAGCTTGATATCATGTATATACAAGTAGACATAACCAGCATAGCCCCAGATATAATGAATGACATACCCACAGGAAATAGTGTGGCCAATTGTGACTCATCTCATGTCCGAGGGTTGGTTTTGGCCCAAGTATCATTTCAGGTAATTTCAGTTTGATACGCCCAGAGTAATAGACAAGGCCAAGTGGGATACAGCCAAAATCAAAGTGTGTGCATATGCCGAGTTTTATGTCTCTCAGTCCAAGGGTTTGTCCTCAGTATAATTTTTGGAATTCTTAACCTCACACACTCGGGAAGTGGTGTGACCATATGGTGCACAGGCACAATTATCAACGAGATCAATACAAACTGCACCGAGAGAGTGGTGAATATACAATATTCCTGGCACCATGCCATTCAATACTGAATGTAGTACACATCTTCCTGTCTCTTTTTCGGGGGGGGGAGAAGGAATAGGAAACTCAGTGATGTCCAGGGATAACATCACTGAGTTTCCACTTTGGAAAACCTAAACATCAAGGAAGAAGTGTGGCCAAGTGTGACCCAGACCATGACCAATGGTTTGTACTAATTACCATTTCGGTATTTTTAATATGACATGCAAAAGGGAGAGGTGTGATCAGGTGGGACTCAGCCCATGTCACTTCCAGAGTCACCATGAGTGTGCATGTCATTTTTTTTTTTTAGGTTTTCTGTAAATAATTTTTTTTTGAATTTTTACCCTCGTATTCCTTCAGGAAGAGGTTTGTCCAGGCAACCCCAAAATTTAGGGGTAAACTCATCTGTGGTGTTAGATGTGTCTACCATCCTGGAATGGGTTTCATTTGGTGTGGTTGTTTAACTGCCCGGAATTGGATGAAAAGTGGCGACAGAATGCAATTTCACTGAATACTCCATGCATTTCTGGGATAATGATGTAAAATGAACATAATCTATTCGGGAAAACTAATCATTTGGGAGTGATCACATTGTGTGAATGTCCTAAACAATGACACTGTCTATACCTTACATAAATGAATAGCTAATAATCGGTTTACCACAAAACATGCTAAATATATTTTCCTTGGGGAAAACATTCATATCTGTTAGAAAAACATCATTCATTCTAACTTAACATGATAAAAGTGGGGGGGGGGGGAATATTTGTTTGGGGAACAAATATTCGAGGGGGGGAGGAACAAATATTCATTAACAGGTGCATGCAACACACTAAAATTTCATGAAGATCAATGGACTATTTTATGTCTGACTGGTCCAAGATTCTGAATAAATGATTGCCTGTTATATTATGTGTCATTAAATTTTCAATAGATATACAAGTTAACGCATTGCTTTGTGCTGTTTCTGCACCCCAAAAATAGGAAAATCATCTTAATTAATACCTGTGTAATTTGTATATATTTGGGGCAAAATGGGTATATTTTTCCTGCATTTGGTATAATTTTATAGGCTGCTTGGTATATAACCAACAGACTCTCTGGCAATGCTAATATTAACTTGTGTAACTAATTACACTATCATATAGAGCAAATTAACCATGGGACCAAGGATTTTGATTATCACTTCAATATTTTGTGTGGACTATCCCATTAAGAAAATTATTGTTGTAGCGTTTAGATGGCGAATAAGTTTCAATCAGAATTATTTTCACAAAAGACAGTATAACAAAAGAATACCACACGGAATATCATCCTCTGAATCTATTTACAAATATATTATGACATCTTGTTCTGAGTCCACACCCACAATGTTAGACATGATGAATGGAGACACTGGATCACTACAAGTACTCCCTCACCAGTGGAGGTCTACAAGGCGACCATTGATAGTGTGCAGGATGGCGTACTTCCCAACCACAATGAATGGTTTGTGGACCTAAAAGAGATCAGCAATCATCTGGGAGGCTGGAATAAAGGGTGTAGCATTTTCTGACAGTTGTGGATGAGGAACCGTGGGAGAAAATATCTACCTGTGTGCAGTTGGACACTTCGTAGATACAGGTGGTAACGTATATGACAGCACAGTGTCGCCATCAATTTACACTAACTTTAGTCAATCTAGAGAAACCTTGTCAATCCTAATGGGGGATTGAATGTCGAGGTACTTCTCATCTTGCTTGAGAACTTTGAATAGACCATCATAGGGTCATTGAAGGGGTGTCCGATGTGCACCATGGCATACAAAGACATGAAAAGTGATCTTTAATTCAAAAAGAACATGGAAGACCTTGTTGCAATGCTTGAATGTTGGAATCGGCTGCGAACGGCTCATATGCTCCTAGAGTCAACCAGCATAAGTCTTAACATCAACAGTAGTATTAAATGGTACTATAAATTTAACAGGGAGACATAATTTGATGCCATGAATGAGATCAGTGGCAGAGCGGACTAGATCATCTTAAAAAGCTGCCCGAATACCCACAAAACAATTGGAAGTTTATTATACCATATAACTGAGGAGAGCTTAGCATGGAAAGAGGATTTCAGTCAACAATGCAATCGTATCAACCTGTTGGCTTGAGCATGATAAGAAGTGATGTGTGTCCTTTGATACGAAACATCTTGAGTAGAGCGGTCCAAAGGTCAGAGGTGAATTATTTAAACATGTATGATGTGATTATCAATGGAACACCAAATCTTGGTAATCAACAGTTCACAACTGCATATATACACATTCACAAGGGCATATGCACAGAACTAAGCTGTCATATCGATTAATCGTACAACTTTTGGCCACCAATTGAAGCAGTCAACTGTGGTGAACAAGTAAGAATGCCTTTTAGAAGGTAGTAGAGGGCCAACAATTTCCACATGTATGTACTGAATACAAGTGAATACAAGTAGTTGACATCACGAAATCCTGAAGTGGGCTGGTTGTGTGATGATGGAATTTTGACTGTTGACAAGAAAGACAAGCTTTAGCACAGTTAGAATATCACGGTGAAAACTGACCCAGACAAAATGAGATTCTCTCAATTTGTGGGATGTATGAATTCCTGGATGTGACACACTGTGTAGCATATCATATATCAACTGCCAAATAGAGGTCAGGATGATTGGGTGTACCAGGCCATTAGAGACATCACATAAGAGTAAGGGACGTGACCCGACTGGAAGGTCTTGGAGTTGAAGGGAGTTGATGGCACTATGTAGAGCATGGGTTTCCTTGTATGTTTCATGGGGCTCTGCCATATTTTCATAATCAATGATGGTAGTAGGAGAAGTTAGGATTTCATTCAGATGGACACAAGTAAGTAGTCAGCTACAACATTATTCATGTCCTGGATGTGAAGGAGGTCACTTGTGAACTCAGAAATGTAGAACATGTGACAAACCTTGTGTGGGGTCCACCAATCAAAGCTACTAGCAATAGCAAAAGTATACCTTATGATCAATGTAAACGTGGAAAATCCGGCTTTCAACAACATGTCAAAAAAGGTGAATGGTTAGAAAAACAGCAAGTAGCTCATATATTAAATGCGGAGTATCGAGTCTCCAGGTAATGAAGCTTGCAGGAAGAAAAGAAAATAGGTGTCCATGTGTAATTGAGATATCTCTCAAGGTTAGCACCAACTGCTACATCGGTGGTGTCATCCTGCTCTGTTCAAAAGCTGTGGTGCATGCATCATCCCAGGTAAAGTTCTGCTTTCCTTTGAGGAGCTTGTAGAGTGGATGGAGGATATGTGCTCAATCTGGAATGAAGCAATGGTAATATTTAATTAGTCCAAAATATTCCTGGAAATATAAAGAATTAGATGGAGTTGAGAAATATCTGATTGCTCAGAAGTAAATGGAAAGAGACTGTACATCAGATGCATCAATATTATATCCAAGGAAGTGTAGTTGAGACATACCAAACTTGTAGCCGCAGGTGAAACAGATCTTCGTCTGTGGTTATGCTCGCAGCCAAGATATCATCCAATTAGACATACACAAAGTTAAGTCCATGACAAGCCTCATCCATGAATCTCTGGAATGTTTGGGCTGCATTGGAAAGTCCATAGGGCACACAAAGATACTTAAAGAGGTCGAATGGTGTGGTGATGGCCATTTTCACGGATATTCTCCTTCTGCATTGGAATTTGGTGGTATGCCTGCATAAAATCAACCTTTTTTTTTAAATGGTCCTTCCTCTGAATTGAGCATCAAAGTCCTGAAAGTGTGGAATGGGATAGCAGACAGGAATAGTTCTCTTACTGAGGGCACGATAGTCACCTCGGGGTCACCATGCTCCTGTTTTCTTGGGCATCATATGCAATGGGGATGACCAACTGCTAGATGAAGGACAATAATTTCCATTTGGAGTATCTCATCGAATTCTTTCTTAGTAACCAAAAATTTATTAAGTGTGAGTCTTCGAGGATGAACATAAAGTGGAGGTCCTTTAGTGGTGATGTGATGTTCAATCCCATAAGTGGGTGCTGCAGTTACAAACTTAGGGATAATGATGGATGGGAAGTCCTTGATGATGTCCACTAACTGGGAGGTTGGTTAGAGAAAATTAAGGCCGGCTACTGAGACATTGGATGCATGTGCAGGTATGATGCATAATGTCTTTGCACCATTAAGTTTATAGTGACAAATGCATATAAGAATATCATGGTGTCTAAAGATATCAGCAGCAATTATTGGATAGCCGATGTCTGCAAGGATGAACTGCCATGAAGAGGTGGTATCCAGTCCAAGGTCTAGAATGATTTGGTGAGACCAAAAAGTAGTGATTGAAGTGCCATTGACGGCTGTAAAAGGAGAACCTTCTTTTAGTGATTGTCACTCCTGTGGGAAGATTGGAAACACGATATGGCTGCTCCACAATCAATCAATAAATACTACAAGAAAAGTGATCAATAAAAGAGAGAAGGCAGTATGTCCTGCTCACCAATTATCAACTAACTATCCACCATTTCAAGCCAAAACTGGATGTTCTTCAAGAACATTATTTTAAAATCTATAAAAAAAATATGAAGGCCAGTTCACAATCTGACGATAGGTCACGGAATGCTCACCATTTCCTTTCATCTCTGTTTCATCATAAGGTCTCATACCATCTGTTTTGTTAACTTTTTGTGATTTTAACCTTTAAAAATACTGCTCCAACTTGACCTGTAGTCTGTGTGAACTCCACTAGCAATGAGGCAAACCCATATTAGGAACATCTCATTGGTCAGCACACTGGACCTAATGCTCGATTAAAACCAGGATTTATTTCAATGTCACACAGTATTTGGTTGTGCTTGTCAAAGTGGATAGTGATGAATGATGTTTATAAATTAATGATAAATGTGGTAGGTGACAGGAGGCAACAAAAAGAATGATGAACTATCTTCATATTGTAAAGTGGCATTAAAACACAAAAAACATGCCCGACCTAATTATTAATCAACTATTCAATGCCCAATAAAAGCCAAATCCAGTAATGGACTTTTTTAGAGAGAGTCCAAACACACGATGAAGATTACATAAACTGGAGAGTGGGGGGGTGGGGGGAGGAGGGGAAATAAGCACTTAAAAGATAACCTGTAATCCCTGATTTATGCACTATGTGTAATGATCAGATAAAAGATATGGCACATGCAACACTAGCAAAGTTAATTGGCCTCACACATAAACACCTGAGGTATATTAAGATCACATGTTGATCATGTCTGTGTGTTGGACAGCATTCACACACAGAATACACACTCCCACACAAACAAATTGACACAGTTCAAGGGAACACCAATGGATGCTATCCAACAGTAACCACCATAAGATATCTGATTCCAACTACATTTCTCTATATATCTTCCCTATTCCCCTCCCCACCATCATCCTTCCCTTTTCTTCCTCTCCCTTTCCACGCAAACTATTCTCTAGGCAGAAACACTCTTCTACTGCTAATGATTCATTGAGTGATATCTCATCACAGTGCCAGCCACAACTACGATAGCAAAAAATGACTCTAGATGCCACCCAAGGATGGAATACCACTAGTGAATCCATGCAAAGATTTTTTGATGTTATATAGGGTTAATGCGGTTCACACTCTCACTGACCTCATTTTGAGTGACTGAGCACTTTAACATTGTAATTGACATTAGAGAGCAGGCAAATGGGCACACAAATGGGAACACACAGATCAAGCTTTCATCACTTAGCCTACAAAAAAAGGGGGGAAGGGGGAAAGAGGAAATGAATGAATAAGAATGGAAATTTCTAACCAAAAACCCGCCCACTTATGAATTCATGTTTGACTTATTCATGGATAAAAAATAAAAAAAGCAAACAAAAACTCAACCATGACCAGAAGTTGAACCCAAGATCTCAGCACTGGTGTTCAGAGGAAGATTCATAACAAGAACATGAACAAGAACAAGAATAAGAATAAGAACAAAATTCCCAAGAAAGAAACATTTAGACTCCACGAACTTGTTCAAGTTCGCTGTAAAAATACTGTATCTACTGTTCCCAGTATTCACTCGAAGTACTGAGCTTTAACCCAAAGTAATGGTGCTTATCGTCATTGTGTATTTGTCCTTGAAGTTGGAGCATCCAGACAGAAATAAATATACATACAAGGTAAAAAATAAATTTGCTTTTGCTACATGGCTTGCAACAATTAAAAGAAAAACAACAACAGCAACTGTAGAAGATGGATGGACTTGTGCTCCACTAATTATATATATAAGCCGCATATGAAATACCACCATCTATTCTACATCTGTACCTAATTAATTGAATATAAAATTTTTTTTTTAATTACTTTGACTGGTATGATTCAACCAGAAACAGGGAGGAGGGGACTTGGAAATTGTGAAACTTTAACTATAAGCCGGATTAAATGAATTCTTGCTGAACTGGCAAAACATAGGCATCATAAATAGGAACAAGAAATAACCTAGGGACAATAAGTTTCAGATATCATGAATGGGCATCACTTAATATTAGAATTTCTTCAGCTTCATATCTAAACTGCCATATTTGCCCCTTATCCATTTCATGTCAGAATTCAACCAAATCGGACACTATGCATGCTCACTAGGATGCTAAATAACTTCTTACTTGACATTACAACTGACCTTTGTCACATACTGAAATTTGACTCAAGTTAAGCTTATTCAGAGACTTCATCTCATTCACAGCTCCACCTAGCACAAATTGACTGGTTACCCTAGAAACACAAGTCAGGTGGAGAAGGGTGATAGTGAGAGAAAGAGGGATAGATAAGGGAGTGGAGGTAAAGCAGGAGGAGAAAGAAGGATATACTTCACACAGTTGCATCTATTCCCTTTACTTCCATCATGGGCATACATTGTGATGAGAAGACTCATGACCTCCAATTTATACAACCCTGAATACATTAAGGACACACAACCACATGGGAAAACAACAAATTATGACATAATAATAAGAAACACAACAATGACCTAATGTTGACCTAATGTTGAAGCTCACCTATCTAACACCAATCCACTCCCATGTCCCTGGTACAAAAGTGTTATCTAGTAACAGCTGCTTCAAGCTGTGCAGACTAAAAATAGAGAAAAAATGGGAGAAAACATTGTGAATATACTTGAGAAATATAAGACAAAACTAATCACTCACATGACTTTAGATCAAATAAAAATATGACATTCTAGCAATAATTCAGCTGTGATTAACATGGTAAACAACAAGATTATTCACACAAATACAACTAAACTATAATTCAGACAAAAGGCCTGTCCATACTACAAACCAGTTTATAACTTGCTCCACACCACCTTCTTGGACTGATTAATTGGCTGGGCTGATTAATTTTCTTTGATGACCTGTGTCAGAGCCACAGGAGGAAGACCAATCCCAACTAATACAAATGTGGTGTACCAAGAGAGACTGGATAAAGACAGGAGTTATGAGAATTCTGTAGTTAATATGATTGTGGGTAACCGAGAGATGCTGGATAAAGACTATTATGAGAACTCACATGAGAAGGTTTCAGCTGGCCCCTGGGAGCAGAGGCCCAGGAAGTAACCACGAACTATAAAGTATAAAAGACAGAGATAGCTGAATATAATTAAGTTCTTCATTAACAGCCAAAGAGTGTACCATTGTCATATACCAGCAGTTCACTGGATCAGTTTATGATACTTATCTTTGTTGAGAACTCACTTTGTGAACCAGCCACTAATAGAGGGGTGGTGTGGTAGCCTTGATACGAAGTTGGGTAGTGAAACCTAAATTGTGTGTCAGGTATCATGTCTATGCTCTGGTTGCCTGAGTAACCAAGGACAGGAGCCAGGGAGTGGTCACAACTACTATCAAAACAGAGATTTGATAGTATTTGCTCATAAGCTTCTTCATTCAGTCCTCTCCCTTCTTAAGTGTGGTGGAATTAAGGAGTAAGAGAGCTATAAGCAACTAACTCCTATTAATGCAAACATAAATAGAACACTGGGATGTTGAATGCATCTGAAGACACATATAGCCTACTCTTGAGGTGGCATTACATGCTTCCTGTTCATAAAAATAGTTTCCCTGTGAGGGGGGGGGGGGGGGGGGGGGGGGGGGGGTCATCCAATCCATTGGTAGAATAAAAAAAAAGGCTGAATCATTTTGTAAGTACACCAGGCAAGCAGACAGTGCTGTAGATAAGAAAAATCCATGCTAGTGAAAAATCACACCACCATGCTTGATAAGGACCCTCCATGAATTCAAATACACATGGTGCACAGCAAAAATTTCTTGTTTTTGAGTAAGCCAATTAAAATAAAATTTGGGATGAGTGTGGCAGTTTTCTTATAATAGAATTTTGTATTGCTGTAATATATTTGTTTACCTCTGAATTTCATATTCTTAATTAGTTATTACAACAGATTGGTTGGTACACTCATCCTACAAACCACTTCATGTAAAAAAAATTTTAAAAAACCTAGTCACCCTAAAATACACTATAAAAGATTTGTAAAACTATGCCACTATGAACTATGTACTACAGCAAATTAGGAATGTACCTACCTACTGCTTGTGGAATTCTGTCCTTGCAAGGTTCCTAGTTTCATTTCAGTTTGCCCAGACAAATTTCACCAGCAACCCAAGGCATCAATTACAAGTCTACTAGTCTAGTCCTTATCAAACAAATCCTGGGAGAGTCTCTTCTTTCTCTTAACCATTTTTGTTGCTGATTCTCTACCTACCACGTTCTGAGCTATGGGAGACGTAATACCATTGGAAAGGCAGCATTGCACAAGTGCAGCAACAACCACTGTTTCTGAAAATTTGGACAATATTGGTAGATCTCTGGTGAGTCATGGCCTCACAAGAAAAAATTTGATTGAACCTCATACACTAGACAACACAGAGCCCACCAACATCCATTACAGAGTTCCTTGGAGGACATCCCATGAAAGAGATGTTAGCATGATAGGTGAGGTCAATTTTGATAGCAACTGTACCCAGCTATATTTTAGCCAAGAAAACATTTCGGAAATACCCAAACTCCTGCCCACCAGAAACCACAAGGACTCTGATCAAGAAGAAATACTATCAGGAGAGCATCAAAGAAATACTATCAGAAGGAGAGCATCATACCAGTTCTGCTACTACCCACATTTATGATACAGCAGATATTCCTGAGGTTAATGTTAAGGGCCATGGACACATTAGCAAAAACATGAACTCACACTCAATGATACTGAGCTGGTGATCATCCATGATGGAATTCCTTCAACAACTTGGACTTCCAACCTCAATAGCACTACATTTAGCTGCAGTGCTGGGATGGCATTGCCTGAAAATGATGTTGACATAATAGGTGAGGTCCATTTAGATAGAAACTGCACCAAAGCTTCCTTCAGCCATGAAAACATTGCAGAAAGACCCGAACTCCTGCCCTCCAACACCCACATGGAGTCTGAGTCATCCCAGCAAAACACTTCCAATTAAATGTCCACTCACTCAAAAGAGATGTTGTTCTTTTATCTTAATGTTACTTTCATAGTTGGGACTCTCACCATCCAGTGTTTTCTTATACTTCTGGGCTGCTTCACCATCTGGAGGACTGAGAGTGTTGAATTCTCTTCCTCTCCTACAACTTCATCCACTTTTACACAAAAACCTTCCAGCAACTCTCAGTTGAGTTTGATGAGTTCAAACTACAACTGGAAACACTTCAGAACAACTCCAATGTCTGTACCAACAGCCATAACACTGCCATGGCTAATATTTCAGCTCAACTGGACATTCTAAATGAAAGGGCTGACAACCTCATTGACAGTTCCACACCTACAACTCCTTTACCTGAGCTTGTTGGAATTTCTAGTACATGCACCACAGTTGAGCATAAATGCCAGACAAATGAAACCAGATCTTCTTTGCTAAACTTCATCTCATGCATCACACCTCCTTTCCATCAGACTGAAGTGGATAGCTCCAACTATATTACTAATTTACAATGTTCTGTGGATGTGGATTACAATATAATTGCTCCTATTGCTTCCACTCTTGTAGTTCAGGATGAAGGCAGTGACAAGGCATGGCTCTGCAGGTGCATGGGGATTAAAGTTGTGCACTCTAACTCTTTTTTTGTACTTGTTGGACAATTCAATTGCATAATGCAAGTCACCATGTGTCCCAAAACCATTCCGGTTTTATTCGAGTAATTCAGTTAACATAAGTAAGTTTCATTGGTTAACATTTTATTATATATTTTCATATAAGTATTAACATATATAAGAGATAGTTAATTGAATAATATGACATTTGAGTTGATGTAAAGTTGTTGGCATATTATTTAATGATTATCAATCTTTCTCTCCCTCTTGTGTATGCAGAATCTGTTGGATTTTTTCTCACAAGCTCTTTATCTTACACATTTTATTTTGTCCAGGAAGAAATGGATTATGTTTGCTTCACACTTTGAACAGATGTCTCCACAAGGAGATTTAGTGTCTTCCTTTATATTAAAACAAGATTAACTCTGGAGATCTCTAAGACAATGTGTGTGTTTCTTTGTTGTGGTAGCAATAGAATATTTGAAACTCTTTGTTTTTTCTTATGTTGTAATTTTGAATATTACTTTTCTTTTTTGATTATTAGTGATTTCAAGTTATATGTATTGTTCTTAAATGTGAACTCCAGAAGAATATTTATCATATGATCTATATGTAATTTCTTATTAAATCTTTGGATACTTGTACATATGCTTTTACTGGCCTGGAATTTACCCATATAATTGAAGTTGAGGGATGATTTTTTGTTTATTCACAAACACTTTCGGAATGGTTCCATTGTCAACATTTTTATGTTTTGTTAAGGGCTAAAACTGTCCTTGCCACACCCATGAATCTAAAAACTGTTTGTACCAAGAGGAAAAACAAGACTGGAAATTTCCAGCCAAAAACTTATGATTTAATGCTTTGACTGAAAACTCAAAAAATGAAAAATGAAAAATGAAAAAAAAATTTTTTTTTAAACTCAACCATGACCAGGAGTTGAACCAGGGATCTCAGCACCGGTGGTCAAAGGAAATTTTACAAGAAAAAGATTTCCAAGAAAGTAACATTTAGACTCCACAAAGGTGTTTGAAGTGTGTGGATAACAAGAATAGCCAACAGGCAGACCCTCAAGCTTTAAATAATAGGACCAGGGCAAGTGGTCTGCCAGTTGCCTGGATATCTCCAATATGCAAATGATTATCTATGAACACACTGCAGTTGATAGCAATCAAATATCAGAATGAATAAAATACACATAAAAAGATTCTAAGAATGTGAAGTTGAACAACACACATACACGAAACAAACTCTCTGTTTATTGTTCAAATTCAAATTATGTGTGTACATGTGTGTCACTGTGTGTGCATGTGCATGTGTGTGAATATGAGCCTCTCTTTCCCCTCTGCTAGCACAGAAACTCCTCACTGCCCTAGAGAAGAACAAAAAAATTAACAGCAAAATACTCACCGCTTTCTAAGGATAGTGTGTGTGTGTGTGTGTGTGTATCTGTCTGTATGTGTGTTGTGTGTGTGTGTGTGTGTGTGTGTGTGTGTGTGTGTGTGTGTGTGTGTGTGTGTGTGTGTGTGTGTGTGTGTGTGTGTGTGTCTGTATGTGTGTGTTGTGTGTGTGTGTGTGTGTGTGTGTGTGTGTGTGTGTGTGTGTGTGTGTGTGTGTGTGTGTGTGTGTGTGTGTGTGTGTGTGTGTAGAGGGGGGGGGGGAAAGTAAGAAAGCAAAGAAATGCCTACATTATTGAAATACAGTGTCATCCATTGCCATTGACCTTCAGGAATTTTGTATGGAAAATTTGAATATCCCTCCCCGGCTGGCATATAAAGATCATGACTGCAAATTTTCATTAATATCCGTTAGGCTTTTGTAGAGCCTAAAGAAAACATAAAAACTGGTTGTCTACTATTTCACACATAATCACAATCATAATTCGTGGTGTCAGTGTAGACAAGCACCAATAAACACCAATTAGCACAGAGTCACTAAAGGCCAGATCACACCATTTTACCCTCACCAACACCAACAGACTATCCACCACTTCCTCACATATCATAATTATCATGATGGGTCTTACATGTGCATTGGCACTGTATTCAGTATCATAGCAACAGAATACCTTCTCTCTTTCCTCTACAAACTAAACACCTCAGTCTCTTAGCAGTTCAAAATGATAGTCTCTTTCCAATAATGCTAAAATCTTAGCCTATTCTTCTATTCATCCTATTCTCAAGTTTGCCTATCATTCTTTCAACTTTCACCCATTATGCTCCAATTTGGATAGCATTGTTCTCATAATTCAACAATTGCATTCAATCAATCAGGAAAAAAACAAGCCATTTGAAACATGACTGATAAAGTTACTTTGCTGTTGTTCTTGTGACATTTCCTCAGATGCGCAAAATATAGGAAATTCACAAATTGTGGGAATTATATCTTGTATATCTTGTACATTTTTTGCGTTTGGAAACACGGCTTATAATAAACTGATTGCTGAGTTGGCAAAATGACACAAGGATCATCAGTACAGACAAGACCATTGAGTTACTGACACCATGAGTGGCTGTGGCCTAATATTACGATTGCTTCCACCTCACATCTAAATCACTGTGTTCCTCTCTCCTATTTGTAGGATAAACATCAACCTAATCAGACACTAGGCATGCCCACTAAAATGCTAAATAACTTTTACTTGACTTTACAACTGACCTTTGTCATACACTGAAGTTCGACTCAAGTTAAATTTGTTCAGAAACTTCATCATATTAATAGCTCCACCTAGCACAAGCTGACTGGTTACCCTGGAAACACAGTTCAGGTGGGGGATGGAGATGGTGAGAGGAAGAGGGATAGAAGAAAAGGAGGGGGAGCAGAAGAAGGAAGGATAAACAATCATGCACTAGCATCCATTCCTCGCACTTCCATTATGGATATACTCACATTGTGGTAGAGAGACTGAGGACCTCAAAATTGTACAATCCTGAGTACATTAAGGACACACCCCCACATGGGAATACAACAAATTATGGTATTACAATAAACAACAAAATGACCCAATGTTGAAGCTCACCTGACAAACACTCCACTCCTGTGTCGGTTACTATGGTGCTATCTAGTGACAGCTGCTTCAAGCCATGCTGACCTGACAAAGGAAGGGGGGGGGGGGGGGGGGGGAAATGAGAGAGGAGGGGGGAATTATATGAGTTAATATTGAGAAAGATAAGATGAATTAATAAGTAACTGTTTTCTTTTAGGAAAAACAAAAATGTTGTACTCTGATAAGAACTCATTCAATTGACATGGTTCATGATAGTTACTAACTATGACTAAAGGCCTGTCCACACTGGACACTGAAACTAATTTCACCCATCTCTGAAGCTGTTTCCACGTGTCCACACTAGAATGGGTTTAATCTAAACAGATTCCCTGTGCAATGTTCTGGAAAATAGGTTTCATGTGATTTCAAACATATTAACATTTCTGTGGTTTCATTGTTGATGTGTGCTATTAGGAGTCTAGCTATTAACCTTTCTCTCCCGCTTCCCTCCGCTGTTTGAGCGATGAAAATTTGGAGGGGAAAAGTCAGAATCAAGGTGACGTGGAGCAGGCTTAGCATTATGCCAATGCGGATACAAGGAAACAATTAAGCCTAGTCTTTCTGAAGAGAAATACAAATAGGTTTATAGGGTGGATAGCACTTAGGAAGGATTTCTAAGTAACATAAAAAAGGCTATCTGAAAAATCATGTGTAGAACGTGTTTCTTCCCATTTACTTATATATGTTACTGCGATATACATAAAAAGGGAGAAAACAAATTGGCATTCATTCATATGATTTGATCTTGTGGGGGGGGGCATGGAAATTGTGAAACAAACTATTATCTTAATTACACGAAATTATACTAAATGAAGATTATCTCTGTTGATATTTAACTATAGCAGAATTTTAAGAAAATGGGAATTAACCTTGCAATTACACCTATCCCCATGACAAACCTCATCTACCAGCCATCTCAAAAAGTACGCTTTCAATTTGCGAAACCACTAAGCTTTACAGATGGACAGAATAAATGATAATGACCAGGGATCAAGATTGTGCACACACACATGCACACACATATGCACTCTCTCTCAACACATGGACACACACGCACACACACACAGAGACATACAGACACACACACACACACACACAGAGACATACAGACACACACACACACACACACAAACACACACAGGCTACCTTGCAGGGGAGGCATGCCAGCATCGGTGAGCTTGGTGTGGGCCAGAGAGAGACTGGTAAGGTGTGTCATGGAGGGAAGCTTGGCCACACCCTTGCCAGAGATATAGAAGAAGTAGCTCAAGTCAAGAGACGTCAGAGGAAAAGAGAAGGCAGTGCTCATGACCTCATCATAGACAAGCCTCCTCTCTGGTAGCTTCAGGCTCCGCAGCTGCAAACCTGAGGGAGGGAACCAGAAAAACAAACAACAACTAGTTAACAACATGTTGTTAACTAATTAAAATTAAAACCACTTACAGCTAAGTCACATTACCCTAATTAAATCAAAACAAATTAAAACAAGTATCCAAAACAACATTAAAATAATTAGCCATGTGTAACTAATATTCAGCAGCATCAAACTAATTAAATTACAGGAAACTGATTGTACCCATGTTAATCACCCATAATATGACCCTTTACCAACTTCAAGCAGCTGCCCCATCACTGTACTGCATGACAACAGCAAATGAAGGCTTAATTTAATTAAGTAAAGGGTAGAATAAATTGTACTAAACATAGGGATAGAAATAGTTTTCTTAATAATTTTTACATGACAATCTAGTTTTGCAGTTTATTTTCTATTTAAAAAGTTGTTTTTTTTTTAATAAATGCCCTTTCTAGTAATCTACAGCCAGTCATGCTACAACATATTGCTAATGATATGGTAAAAGGTCATCATATTCAAGAAGTAATGAAAGGATGCAACTGCATTTAATTCCAGCATCATAGTGCACTCTATATACACTCGTGTGAACTAGCATATGCAGCAGAGGAAAAGTGTGGAAAAGTTTGAGGTCTATTTAAGAATAAGGGCTAATTTTTTAACTGAAACCGCACATGTAAGCCAATCCTTTACCAATGAGAGGTTTCAGCCAGAAGCCTATCACATACACACCAGACATTACCAGCTCTTCCAAACACCAACACATCCGCAGGGACTCCAGGGAGATTTTGTCGGGAATGCGACAGTGCGACAGGTTGATGCTGCGTAGACACGCCAGACATTGCAGGAACTCATAGGCAGACACAAGCATGCGTCCAAGGTTCAAAGTCTCCAACACTGGCGCACCTGCAGCAAGTGAGATGAGAAGGCTGAATAATTATTCTACATTAGCTAGAGAATGTCTTTGCAATACCTAGAGAAAAAAAAGGAAAAAAAAACTAAAGAAAAAAAGAAGTGTCAATTTTTTTTTTTTTTTTAATTCAAAACATATTAGAAGCACTGCCTCCTCCCCACTCCAAATGCCAATAGAGAATTCTCAATCAACTGGGAATATATGGGGGTGGGGGGGTGGGGGAAGGATAGGCATGTTATTGATTGACTTTCATGCCAAGAATAATTTTGATTGGTCTTACTACTAGATAAAAGTATCCCTGCTCCAAACATTCAGTGGTTCGTAGAGCTCGTGCAAGAAACTGCTGTAATACGAAAACCTCAGAAAGTGGATTTCTTCTCCCACCCAACCTTCTATTCCCCTCCTTTTACTTTTTCCCATAATTTTTTTCCTTTTTTTTCATTTTCGTTTCTCCCTCTAATTCTTTCTTTCCTTCTCTTTATGCTTGCGAAAAGTATGAACATATCTGGAGAGTTCCCAGAACCTAACCACATACGATACAGGTTACATTGTTATGTTTCATTAGTGAATTTAAGCTGAACTATACATCTTTTATACCATTTACTATTTCGAGGGGGGGAAAAGATGATAATCAACCTCTAAAACCACTTTATGAATTCTTCAGTATTATAAAGGTATCCATCATGCACCACTGAATTCATCGTAATGTTGTGTCATCTAATTAATGTGATTAATGACAGTTAAATAACTTACATTTCACAACCATTAATTAGTCTACCACACCCACTCACTGATAAGAAAATCACACACACCCACTAATAAGAAAACACACCCACCCACTAATTAGTAAACCCAACCTACCCACCTCTTGGGAGGTGCTCCAAAATTTTTTCTATGATCTCAGTGTGGGAGAGGTCAAGGTTCTTTTGAGAGAGCATCGGGTAATAGAGAAGCAGTCCCAGACTGTCATCAGACATCTTGACATGCGACAGGTGCACCTCTTCCAGCTGTTTGCATCCTGCATATCAGCCTGTGATCACATGATGTCATATGATCATATATCAGTGACTAAGTACAACACATTTTGAATGAGAGAGATATTTGTTGATGGGGAAATCAATGTTGTGGATATATACATATGAAATCACATGATCAAGTAACATGGTTGGTTATGTACTATCATGCGATATTGCACCTCTCAGGGTCTGGATCATGGCCTGGTTTAGTTGTGAGCATCCATTGACATTGAATGTCCTCAGAGAAGAAAGATCTAACACAATGATATAGGAACACATATCAAAATATCAATCAATACATAATAAACTTTTTAAATGGTGATCTGAGACATTACAACACACACCAGGAGAGAGTTCACAGCATCCAGAAATATGTGAGCTAGGTGTATTTCAATTAGCTTTTACACAGTGAAGGCATTAATTGGAGATTTTGGTCCATGAACCATACTATTGTTCATATGGTAGTCATAGCAACCACCTTAATCCAATCTTAGTAATGCCCACAAAGTATTTGGAAAACCAGATAGCTCAACCTTTTATGCAATAGGTCAGTATTTAACTCATTAGAGTTAGTGCTAGCAACAGTTTCAGCACATGCTGGTTCATCAAATTGTTGAAGTCTCAACATCCGCGTACAACAGTAATAAAGGTTTTTTAATAGTCTGCTCATTATATAGCAGGTATTTTGTGGGTGTGGTTTGTATGGTTCAGTGTATACTCACATGGGAAGATGGTCACCATGGCTTTGTCTGTGATCAGTGAACAGGAGGCAAGGCTCAGTCTGGTAAACTGTGGGAAAAGTTTATAAGGAAAGGGAGGGGGAGAAATATGAGTAAAGGAGAGAGAGGGGGGAATAAAAGATGGAGGAGGTGGTGTGATGAGAATGGCAAGAAACAAAAACATAGGAGAGTTAATGAGAGAGTTTGGAGAGAATGAGGGAATATAACCTCCACCATAGCACAGAAGATGTCAATTGAGGCAGGGAAGGGGAACAGAGAAATAGGCATAGCTGAAGAACAGAGAAGGATTTAATAGAGCACTTAGTTCCAGCAAAGACCATACCTGATGTTACAATGAGCTCATTCATGACAAGGGAGTAATTGTCCAGGTTTACCACATGTAGGGGACTGGAAAATGAAACAACACATTGAGTTTAATAATTACATTAGAAAATTGTTTATGTTCCATCAGATAATGGCAATACAATAAAAATCAGAAAGATAAAATCACCCAACATTAACAATAGTCAAAGTAGATGGACTTACATTGAAGGACACAGGCACCCACACATCTGCTGGTACACATCTATTCATAACACATTCACACACGCACACATGCATGCACATGCACACACACATGCGCACAAAGGAGGAGAAGGAGAAGGAGCAGTAGTGTTAGGGATTTGAGGGAGAGAGTCATAGTATCCTCTGGTCTGTATTCTCTTGATAGTGTCATTCTTCTTTTTTTTTCCCTCTCAAATATTTGTATTGATAGTAGACTTTGGAATGATCATTCTCAGTATGATTAGATTGTGTGGTTAGTAGAATTACTGTTCCATGCATAGCACAACTTGGTAGTTATTCATGTCTGAATAGAACACGAATAGAACCTTCACATCAATTTTAATGCAAGCTATCTGCTCAATTGGTGCTGTGGTTTTGGATGTGATTATATTACAGATAAGCAGTACACACACACACACACACACAGACAGGCATTCAACTTTTATCCCTATATCATGAATACCAGACTACACGCAATATTCGTGGTGGGGGGGGGGGGTGTTGCATTTGCTCCAGTAATTTCCTTTCAAATGGAATGATGTTAAGCTTTGACCTGCAGTCTGTTTTATAATAATGTTTTCCTAATGTTACATTTGGAAAGTAATCTCATCACTATGTAGCCACCACTCAGCAAATCAATTTATTATCACTTTAGCTATTTAGCTACCAGTCAGAAGTTTCAACAGAATGCAGCATAGCAGGCCACTGACACCGTGAGAATCACAAGTTAGCAGATGAGGTAGCCTTCTTCCACTAAGATCCACTGTGGTATTTCTATTAGTTTTATTACCTATCCCAGCAACTGATGATATTGTCTGAATTTAAAAAAATAATAATAATAAATAAAAAAAAATTAAAAAAATCAAATCCATTCAGCCATAATAAAACTTTATCCTGCTACTTTTTGCCTGGCAGACACAATCACAAGATATTGAGATACCAGAACATCAACATTTATGCTTACTATTATACTTGGCATTACACCTTAAAGCATACACAAATATATTACATAATGGACATTATTATTTATCCATGTTATAACGAAGCTTGTGTTCTAAGGGAGAGTGGGGGGAGGATTTTCTTGATTTTATTTTTTCCTACTGGAACCCTGAACTAAAATCTTTTCTTCTTCTTTTTTCTTTCTTTTTGTGTATTCGTATAAAAAAATATTTAAAAAAATTAAATTCTTTTATCGACTTTTTCCATATGTCCTGTCTTTTTTCTCATTTTTTGGTGTTTTTTTTATTGTTTTAGTTAGTGAGAGTTATATTACAGGAGCACCTCTTACAGCCAGGGAAATATTGTGTGGGAGCTTCAGGTGAACAGCCCACATTGTCTTTATTGGAGCATTGTCAACCATCATTAAAAAAATTAATTGGAAATAAATAAATTCTTACTCAGTGGCTTGTCAATTGGCTGAATGTTGTGCATAATACTTTGTGCATAATAACTCAAGAAAGTCTTATGAACATTTCTTACCTGATAAGTGCCAAAATTTAAATTTGTCTCTGGTGTGGTGCAAAATGATTTGTCGAAGTGGTGATCTGGATCAGAACTGAAGGTCATGGATGAGCCAAAATGAAAACTGTCTTAATAGGAATGGGTCCATATATCAGTTCTAAAAATAAAAAAAAAAGAAAATGTTTTCTTGCTGAAAAAATAAAACAAATTTTTATTGTACTAGCTTGAGGGGATAAAACTAGTATCATTTGTACAACCTTGAAAATTTTGCTAATTTTCGAATGAATCCTTTGAAAATATGTATATGATTACCATATATTTTGCAGTGTACATACACAGATGTACACAAGAATCAACAAGCATGGATTTATGTATGAATCCACCAAATATAATCCATAGCTATATACACAACACATGCATGTGCAACTATGCAGAGGCTAAAAAATCATCCACAGATATTTTACCTTGAGGTATGGGAACCACTTGTATTCTAACCACTTTTGCACTTGCTGATTCTTTGTCCAGATAGCTAATTTTTTTTAACACCACCAAGGAGCATTGCCACATCTGATGAAGATAGGTGTGCTTTCTCTCTTCACTCAGCATTTCCAGTACCACTCCCCATAAAAATAAAATCAAGAAGATAAGTTATGCATTTTGGGAAGATATGCTATAGGACATCTTTTTTTGTTTGTATGTTTCTGGATTTCAACCATAATGAATCTTGGTGATCAACCATGATTCCACAAGGACTTAGCAATTGGATTAGCTACTTAGCTCTAACTGTGTAATGCATCAGCAACCCATAACTGATACAACTATCTGCCTACTGTATTCCTTTCAGGTGACTTTAACTGGAGTAGGCACACCTTAGCACGGGAGACAAGGTAGAAAAGAATAAATATATCTGTCCACACGTTTTCTCCCTCTCTCACCAACTCTCGTTTTATTCTGCATTGCGTTGCGTGGATAATCCGAATCCTTCCAGCGGGTGAAATAGATGTGGCATAAAATTTTTTTGAATAAAACCCGAAGAACAAGGGGTGGTTGCATTTTGTTGTTAGCGTTATCAGACAACCACACCTTATTAGCGGAGGACTGCGAAGGTAGGATACTGCTCATCTACTTCCTAACAAAGTTTGCGTTAGTGTAGGGGAGTACAATTACGAGAGCTTATCGCTACGTTTTATCCCATATCAGCTATGGAAGAAGACGGATTGGGAAGGTCAGATAACGCTACTTCTCAAAGAACTGACATCCTGGATGAGCCGAAGCCCGTGCATATTAGTAGCCAAGCAGCGGTTCACATTAGTGGCCTCGTTCCTTCGTTGCCATTGCGTGACAGTGCTGGTTGCAAGGATGATGGTGATGGCGTTGACTTGGAATGCGCTGCTGTTTACCAACTTACAAACGCAACACAACTCCTGGCCAGTGCTAGTGTTGATGGCAAGGATGGTGGTGATGGCGTTGACTTGGAATGCGCTGCTGTTTACCACCTTACAAACGCAACACAACTCCTGGCCAGTGCTAGTGTTGATGGCAAGGATGGTGGTGATGGCAAGGATGGTGGTGATGGCAAGGATGGTGGTGATGGCAAGGATGGTGGTGATGGCGTTGACCTGGAATGTACAAACGTTTACCATGTTACAAACTCAGCACAACTCCTGGCCAGCAGCACTGGCATGAAGGCTGAGCCAACTCAGCAGCCATCCCAGAAGCCTACACAGCAGCCAACCAAGCAGCCAACCAAGCAAAACACTGCAAGCATTATCAATTTGAAGACCATTTGCTCAAACAAGATCTCTTGGTCCAATTTTCAAGTGATTTTTATTACTATCAATCTTGTCCTCCTGGTTTGTCTACTAGTCCTGGGCATCTCCAATTTCAAGAATACTGAGAGCATTTTGCCATCATCCTCTTCTACACATGCCCCCATTTTCCTTCCAAAAACTATCCAGGAACTTTCTGATTGGTTAGATCGGCTCAATGTACGACTGGAGATACTGACCAACAACTCCAATGCCTGTAGCAGCGTCCACAACTCCTCCTTGGACAACACTGCAACTCAAGTGGACATGTTAAAGGACATATTTGACAACCTCACTGATAAGTTGACACTGCCAACTCCTTGCATCACAGTTGAATATACATGCAAGACAAATCATGTACAATCTTACGTGAACTTTACCTCCTGCATCACACCTAGTTTCCTTCTGAGTCAAGTGGAGAGCTCCAATTATATCACCAATATGGAATGTGTCATGGTGGTCGACTACAGAATAATTGCTCCCGTTGCTTCCACTCTTGTTGTTCAAGGTAGAGGCAGTAACCAGGCATGGCGTTGCAGGTGCATGGGGGTAGAATTTTTGCACTCCACTTTGATACCCTTTGGATCATTCGATTGCATCATGGAGATCACCATGTGTCCCAAAGTCATTCCGTTGCCTTTGAAGTAATTCAATTAAACACAAGTAAGTCTATTCACATGTTCCTTCAATAATTCATTTTGGTAATACTTTTACATCTCTGAATTTGATATTTGAGTTCATGAAAAGTTGTTAGCATATTATTTAATGATTATCAATTCTCTCCCTCTTGTGTATACAGAAGCTGATGGAGTTTGACTTTACCTCACCTGCAATTTATCTTAGACTTTTTGTTCTCTTCCGAGAGGAAAGAGTAGTTTTGTCATGCAAATTAAACAAATATCTTAGTTAGTCACTGAAAATACATTTTTATTGTTGCCATGGAAATTTTGTTTTGTTTTGTTCCCATTAAAGAACAATATAAATCTTCATCTTCCTATGTATGCATTATCCATCACATTTGCTAATAAACTGCTAATTCCTATGGAACATCACAATGGGATCAGGTTTTAAGGTTTATTCGGTTAACTAGACTAGACTGAAACAATGACTGCAACTTTCATGTACATTAGCAGTGACACATTTGTCTGTCCATCCATCCATGTCGTAGCTGCTATCTCCTCTGGAGCCAATGGACTGATCAAGCACAAATTTTTTAGGGTGTCTTCATTCAACCCTCAGAATGATTTTAGTTAATAAATGATGGGTCCATCCACTATTTCATCATTTCTTTCCTATTATCCATTTTCTGTTGGTGTATTGGTTGCTTCTTGTTGATGTTAGTCTGTTCTGTTGTTTTTTTTTTGTTTCCTAACTCTTATTCAAGTGTGGTCAGCTTTAGTGTGAGGTCATATCATCTGAAGCTAGACCACCTCCCACCCAGACTTTGTTTATGTAAAGACTGGATCTGGTAAATCAAGAGCACTTTTTTAATAATTGATTTCCTTTTCTTTTTTTTTTGTGCCTAAAAACACCTCTTGGCCATAACTTATGGGGGATAGAAGGGGAGTGGTTTTTGTTTAGAAAATTAGAATTCCTTTTCTCTTCTCCAGGGGTTCCAATTTCAGAATTCCTGGAGATAAGAAATCTAGCCAGGCACTGGATGGCATAGCTTGCAAAGTTTCATGAAATCTTATTTGGCCATTTGGCAGTATAAATGAACATACATCAAACAGAGAGACAGCCATTCTATATTGATAGATTAGATATTGACTAGCATGTATATTGCAGATCAGCTTTCTGACAAAATTAATCCTTTGTCAGAAGAGCAGAAGGCATTTATTTGCCATTTCATGGTTTGACTTTCAGATTTTTTTTGAGATTTTTTACCATCATAATTACCCCATTTCAATTAAATTGAATAGCTTGACCTGATCATAGTGATTGTGGAGCCTGACCTGATCATAGTGATTGTGGAAGTGATACACCTGAGTCATCATTCACTGTGCTGTCTTTTCAGATTATTATTTTTTGTCTTGTATTTCTTTTTCTTTCTGTCTGCCTGTCTGTCCCTCAGTGTGTTCATTTTAAAATTCCTATAAAGAAACACCCTATCTGTATTATAATGGAGTTTCTCTTGCTTCTTTTTTGGTTTGCCTGTCTATTCTCAGCCAGGGGAGACAAAATTTTCTGGGCAGTCCAACAATGCACAGGATTAAAACTTCACCCAGTTGAAATATTAACTAAGGCAAGGGCTAGCTAGCTAGAGTTAAGGCAGCAAATAATCCTCCCAAACCTGGACTGGGGGTAATTGTAGGTGAGCAGTGGGGGGAAGCCCTAACCTTACACTCATGCAGACAGAGGCAACACACAGACCCTCACTTACACAGAAAAACCTCCCACTAAAATAAATAAATATTCCAATATTCTTTAAGAATACAAATGCTTCTTCAAAAGAAAATTAAATGGAGAAAAAAAAGAGGAAATTCTACAATTGATTTGTAAGAGTTGAAACTATAGTGGAATCTCTCTAAACAAAACAGTGATAGTACTAAAAAATTTCTTCAAATGATCAACTACCTCATTCCTCAGCAAAATGACAATAGAATAGTATATTTTTTATTTAGGTATAAAATACCAGATCATTATTATCAAGCATGTATATCTACATCTCTCCTTCCATCTATCCTTCCATCAGTCCATGTATTCGTGGTAGGTAATGGGTGAACAACAACACCCCCATTTTCAAAATGGCTTATTAAAAAGAAGAAGAATGAAAGTTTGGTGACATACAACCAAAAAGAGTGAAGGAGGAGATATGAAGACAACTATTTCACCTGCATGGAAAGATAACCATGAAATAATTACCATGGAATAATTACTGTGGAATAATTACTGGAATAATTATCATGGAATAATTTTAGTGGTGCATCAATAAAGTAGCAATATGGTAAGCTTTGAACAAATTTCAAGGAGCTTGTGGTGAACTAGCATCTAGGAATATATTCTGATGAACATTGAAGTTTTTGAAAGTTTAGCTATAATTCTATATAGATTTTATTTTCAAACCATCTACTGCTAGCATCTATTGTGCACTTAATTTTCTCTCTACTTTAGAGTGATTGCTGAGGTTTACTTTCTTTGAAAATGATATATATATCTCATCAGCTATGTCTGCAGCAGCTGTGGAATTTCTGACACTTTTTGTGCTTTCTGGTGTTTGCTTTTTTTTTTTTTTTTTTTTTTTTTTTTTTTTTTTTTTTAATATTTGACTTAAAAGGTGGGGGAGGTTAGAGCTACCCAAGTGCATGTAACTGGAGCTAGCAAATTTCATGTTAAAGGAATACTGAGATGTTATAACAATTGACACTACCATAAATCTATTGAACAGGATGCTATCAGTTTTAATACCAACATAACATTTTCTGCCAGACTCAATAGCAGGAGATCATAAAAAGAACATTACATTTGAAATAGTTAATTTGCCAACTCATTTTCATGCTTTGTTGAGGGCTTAAAACTGTCCTAGCCACACCCACCAATTCAAGAACATTTTCTACCAAGAGAAAAAGAGTAGTGAACAGACAGACACTCTGGCTTTAAATGATGGGGCTAGGCCTAGAGCTATGGCTAGTGATCTGCCAGTTGCTAGGATATATCCAATACACTGTCATTTAAAACAACAGTGCAGTTGCTAGACAATTAAATATCAGGCCGAATAAATACACAAAAAAAAAGTTATGATAATGTGTTGTGTTGAGCATGACACAAACACTACACAAATTCTTTGTTGTTTTTTTTTGGTTTGTTTAAGTTCATCTTGTTAGCTAAATGTGTACACTATCAGCCGTTAATTCTACTCCATGCGATTTTCTTCCTCCTGATCAGGTAATGGTTGCTTTATGTTCTCATTCTGAAGGTTATCCTACATTGATCATCCTAAAACAACAATATCAATTATATGTAATTTTGCTACATTGGACATATCAATAGAAATATTGAAAGCAATGTCAAGAGCAATATTTATTAATAACCCTCTCCTGGCATGCTCGTAGCTTCCATAGGGCACACCTGACGCACACCCCCACTCCCCTTTCACAAAAGGAAATTACTCATTAAGCAGAAACGCTTAGGAAGAAGAACCCAAAAAGGAAAAGACACTTTTTCTGTTTGACTTTTGAACAGCACTGTGTGGAGAGTTGTCTAGGTTTGCTATTACTGTAATATTATTATTAGTCTGTAAGTTAACATGTGTAATCCTGATGGATCAGTGCTCAGCATTCAATGATTCAATGGTATACATTTGCAAAAGCTGAATTTATTACTTATTTTTTCAAGATTTAACTTGCTAGCATATGTTTATGGCAATTAATTACTTCTTATATGTGATAATTTCCTAATTATTTTTCTTTTCTAAATATATTTACAGAGCCCTCTCCATCTATGTCAAGCTTATCTTGTTTAGTTGCATTGATCTATTTATCCTTGTTACAGAGCCCTCTCCATCTATGTCAAGCTTATCTTGTTTAGTTGCATTGATCTATTTATCCTTGTTAATACAGATATTATATATTATCATATGATTTGAATGCATTACCTGGGAAGAGTATCATAGTATAGCATGCTTATGGAGGGGATGTGTGTGACAATATACTGTTTCTCCATGCCATATTTGGCTCTAACATACTTCTTCCTTGATGTTCAGGTTTCCAAAGTGGAAACTCAGTGATGTATCCCTGGACATGACTTCTTTTCCTCTTCCTTCCCCCATGAACTTGTCATAGAAGTTACATAGAAGTAGATAGAAAATGTAATATATGACCAGCAGGCCCAACTCTTCAATACTAGTCAAGATCCATTAATATGTATAACATGCAAGGTATTGTATTTCATGGAGAAAATGATCATGGCACATCTGAATTAAATTCTGTAGTACAATAAGGCCCCATCCTGTTTGTAGATTCTTCAGGGGTACAATTTTTTGGACTTGAAGAGAGAAAGTCAGTCTATCATAGATACCTTAAATTGTAATTTGGTTACATATTTGTTAATAACATGCATCTTGCATTTGACAAGAAAATGAGTGGTAATAGTCTTTCCCATTGAACATAAGTTTATTTTTAATTTTCTCTCATGCTCCAACAACATACATTCTTAGACAAAACTCAATAGAACTGTTCAAATTATTGCACTTGTATCTCTATCCTTATTAGATTTTCATGTTCTAAACCGGTGTTAAAGAATATTTGTTCACCCCAATATTTGTTTCCCAAGGGAATGTTTATTCAGTCCTCCCACAAATATTTGTCTCTCTCTCTACCCCCCCACACAAAAGGAGTTGGTGAACATTTGTTCCCCCTTCTACAACATAAAAGAATAATGCACAAAAGAATATTATCAGTAAAACTATCTGTATCCACTACATACACATTCCTCCTTTCTGTGATGGGAGTGATCTCCATAAGCTTGATATCATGTATATACAAGTAGACATAACCAGCATAGCCCCAGATATAATGAATGACATACCCACAGGAAATAGTGTGGCCAATTGTGACTCATCTCATGTCCGAGGGTTGGTTTTGGCCCAAGTATCATTTCAGGTAATTTCAGTTTGATACGCCCAGAGTAATAGACAAGGCCAAGTGGGATACAGCCAAAATCAAAGTGTGTGCATATGCCGAGTTTTATGTCTCTCAGTCCAAGGGTGTGTCCTCAGTATAATTTTTGGAATTCTTAACCTCACACACTCGGGAAGTGGTGTGACCATATGGTGCACAGGCACAATTATCAACGAGATCAATACAAACTGCACCGAGAGAGTGGTGAATATACAATATTCCTGGCACCATGCCATTCAATACTGAATGTAGTACACATCTTCCTGTCTCTTTTTCGGGGGGGGGGGGGGGGGGGGGAGGGGGAGAAGGAATAGGAAACTCAGTGATGTCCAGGGATAACATCACTGAGTTTCCACTTTGGAAAACCTAAACATCAAGGAAGATGTGTGGCCAAGTGTGACCCAGACCATGACCAATGGTTTGTACTAATTACCATTTCGGTATTTTTAATATGACATGTAAAAGGGAGAGGTGTGATCAGGTGGGACTCAGCCCATGTCACTTCCAGAGTCACCATGAGTGTGCATGTCATTTTTTTTTTTAGGTTTTTTGTAAATAATTTTTTTTTGAATTTTTACCCTCGTATTCCTTCAGGAAGAGGTTTGTCCAGGCAACCCCAAAATTTAGGGGTAAACTCATCTGTGGTGTTAGATGTGTCTACCATCCTGGAATGGGTTTCATTTGGTGTGGTTGTTTAACTGTCCGGAATTGGATGAAAAGTGGCAACAGAATGCGATTTCACTGAATACTCCATGCATTTCTGGGATAATGATGTAAAATGAACATAATCTATTCGGGAAAACTAATCATTTGGGAGTGATCACATTGTGTGAATGTCCTAAACAATAACACTGTCTATACCTTACATAAATGAATAGCTAATAATCGGTTTACCACAAAACATGCTAAATATATTTTCCTTGGGGAAAACATTCATATCTGTTAGAAAAACATCATTCATTCTAACTTAACATGATAAAAATATTTTCCTTGGGGAAAACATTCATATCTGTTAGAAAAACATCATTCATTCTAACTTAACATGATAAAAGTGGGGGGGGGGGGGAATATTTGTTTGGGGAACAAATATTCGAGGGGGGGGGAGGAACAAATATTCATTGACAGGTGCATGCAACACACTAAAATTTCATGAAGATCAATGGACTATTTTATGTCTGACTGGTCCAAGATTCTGAATAAATGATTGCCTATTATATTATGTGTCATTAAATTTTCAATAGATATACAAGTTAACGCATTGCTTTGTGCTGTTTCTGCACCCCAAAAATAGGAAAATCATCTTAATTAATACCTGTGTAATTTGTATATATTTGGGGCAAAATGGGTATATTTTTCCTGCATTTGGTATAATTTTATAGGGTGCTTGGTATATAACCAACAGACTCTCTGGCAATGCTAATATTAACTTGTGTAACTAATTACACTATCACATAGAGCAAATTAACCATGGGACCAAGGATTTTGATTATCACTTCAATATTTTGTGTGGACTATCCCATTAAGAAAATTATTGTTGTAGCATTTAGACGGCGAATAAGTTTCAATCAGAATTATTTTCACAAAAGACAGTATAACAAAAGAATACCACACGGAATATCATCCTCTGAATCTATTTACAAATATATTATGACATCTTGTTCTGAGTCCACACCCACAATGTTAGACATGATGAATGGAGAAAATGTTAGTACTGGATCACTACAAGTACTCCCTCACCAGTGGAGGTCTACAAGGCGACCATTGATAGTGTGCAGGATGGCGTACTTCCCAACCACAATGAATGGTTTGTGGACCTAAAATAGATCAGCAATCATCTGGGAGGCTGGAATGAAGGGTGTAGCATTTTCTGACAGTTGTGGATGAGGAACCGTGGGAGAAAATATCTACCTGTGTGCAGTTGGACACTTCGTAGATACAGGTGGTAACGTATATGACAGCACAGTGTCGCCATCAATTTACACTAACTTTAGTCAATCTAGAGAAACCTTGTCAATCCTAATGGGGGATTGAATGTCGAGGTACTTCTCATCTTGCTTGAGAACTTTGAATAGACCATCATAGGGTCATTGAAGGGGTGTCCGATGTGCACCATGGCATACAAAGACATGAAAAGTGATCTTTAATTCAAAAAGAACATGGAAGACCTTGTTGCAATGCTTGAATGTTGGAATCGGCTGCGAACGGCTCATATGCTCCTAGAGTCAACCAGCATAAGTCTTAACATCAACAGTAGTATTAAATGGTACTATAAATTTAACAGGGAGACATAATTTGATGCCATGAATGAGATCAGTGGCAGAGCGGACTAGATCATCTTAAAAAGCTGCCCGAATACCCACAAAACAATTGGAAGTTTATTATACCATATAACTGAGGAGAGCTTAGCATGGAAAGAGGATTTCAGTCAACAATGCAATCGTATCAACCTGTTGGCTTGAGCATGATAAGAAGTGATGTGTGTCCTTTGATACGAAACATCTTGAGTAGAGCGGTCCAAAGGTCAGAGGTGAATTATTTAAACATGTATGATGTGATTATCAATGGAACACCAAATCTTGGTAATCAACAGTTCACAACTGCATATATACACATTCACAAGGGCATATGCACAGAACTAAGCTGTCATATCGATTAATCGTACAACTTTTGGCCACCAATTGAAGCAGTCAACTGTGGTGAACAAGTAAGAATGCCTTTTAGAAGGTAGTAGAGGGCCAACAATTTCCACATGTATGTACTGAATACAAGTGAATACAAGTAGTTGACATCACGAAATCCTGAAGTGGGCTGGTTGTGTGATGATGGAATTTTGACTGTTGACAAGAAAGACAAGCTTTAGCACAGTTAGAATATCACGGTGAAAACTGACCCAGACAAAATGCGATTCTCTCAATTTGTGGGATGTATGAATTCCTGGATGTGACACACTGTGTAGCATATCAAATATCAACTGCCAAATAGAGGTCAGGATGATTGGGTGTACCAGGCCATTAGAGATATCACATAAGAGTAAGGGACGTGACCCGACTGGAAGGTCTTGGAGTTGAAGGGAGTTGATGGCACTATGTAGAGCATGGGTTTCCTTGTATGTTTCATGGGGCTCTGCCATATTTTCATAATCAATGATGGTAGTAGGAGAAGTTAGGATTTCATTCAGATGGACACAAGTAAGTAGTCAGCTACAACATTATTCATGTCCTGGATGTGAAGGAGGTCACTTGTGAACTCAGAAATGTAGAACATGTGACAAACCTTGTGTGGGGTCCACCAATCAAAGCTACTAGCAATAGCAAAAGTATACCTTATGATCAATGTAAACGTGGAAAATCCGGCTTTCAACAACATGTCAAAAAAGGTGAATGGTTAGAAAAACAGCAAGTAGCTCATATATTAAATGCGGAGTATCGAGTCTCCAGGTAATGAAGCTTGCAGGAGGAAAAGAAAATAGGTGTCCATGTGTAATTGAGATATCTCTCAAGGTTAGCACCAACTGCTACATCGGTGGTGTCATCCTGCTCTGTTCAAAAGCTGTGGTGCATGCATCATCCCAGGTAAAGTTCTGCTTTCCTTTGAGGAGCTTGTAGAGTGGATGGAGGATATGTGCTCAATCTGGAATGAAGCAATGGTAATATTTAATTAGTCCAAAATATTCCTGGAAATATAAAGAATTAGATGGAGTTGAGAAATATCTGATTGCTCAGAAGTAAATGGAAAGAGACTGTACATCAGATGCATCAATATTATATCCAAGGAAGTGTAGTTGAGACATACCAAACATGTAGCCGCAGGTGAAACAGATCTTCGTCTGTGGTTATGCTCGCAGCCAAGATATCATCCAATTAGACATACACAAAGTTAAGTCCATGACAAGCCTCATCCATGAATCTCTGGAATGTTTGGGCTGCATTGGAAAGTCCATAGGGCACACAAAGATACTTAAAGAGGTCGAATGGTGTGGTGATGGCCATTTTCACGATATTCTCCTTCTGCATTGGAATTTGGTGGTATGCCTGCATAAAATCAACCTTTTTTTTAAATGGTCCTTCCTCTGAATTGAGCATCAAAGTCCTGAAAGTGTGAAATGGGATAGCAGACAAGAATAGTTCTCTTACTGAGGGCATGATAGTCACCTCGGGGTCACCATGCTCCTGTTTTCTTGGGCATCATATGCAATGGGGATGACCAACTGCTAGATGAAGGACAATAATTTCCATTTGGAGTATCTCATCGAATTCTTTCTTAGTAACCAAAAATTTATTAAGTGCGAGTCTTCGAGGATGAACATAAAGTGGAGGTCCTTTAGTGGTGATGTGATGTTCAATCCCATAAGTGGGTGCTACAGTTACAAACTTAGGGATAATGATGGATGGGAAGTCCTTGATGATGTCCACTAACTGGGAGGTTGGTTAGAGAAAATTAAGGCCAGCTACTGGGACATTGGATGCATGTGCTGGTACGATGCATAATGTCTTTGCACCATTAAGTTTATAGTGACGAATGCATATAAGAATATCATGGTGTCTAAAGATATCAGCAGCAATTATTGGATAGCCGATGTCTGCAAGAATGAACTGCCATGAAGAGGTGGTATCCAGTCCAAGGTCTAGAATGATTCGGTGAGACCAAAAAGTAGAGATTTAAGTGCCATTGACGGCTGTAAGAGGAGAACCTTCCTTTAGTGATTGTCACTCCTGTGGGAGAATTGGAAACACGCATATGGCTGCTCCACAATCAATCAATAAATACTACAAGAAAAGTGATAGTTAAAAGAGAGAAGGCGTATGAGAGGCGACATTATGCACATTTAGCATGATACAAACATAACTCTAAGTCAGAAGCTAGCCAAAGAGATTAACTGGTAGGAGGAGTGGAAGTGTGTGTAGTGTTTAGCATGTCAATCTCAGCTCAAACAGAGGCAATCATTGCAGTAGCACCAGCAGTAGCGATATGTGACTGAAAGGAGGATTTTTTTTTTTATAACACACAGATCATTGGCATGTTCAGTTAGCTTAGTAAGAGAGAGAGCACAATCAAACTGCAAAAAGATCTGTACATTGATTTGTAGAAGATTGAGGAAAAGTTCCATGAACAGGTCATGGACAACATCTCTACTGGCTAACGTCTCAATGTTATGAAGGAGTTGAGTTGGTTTGACATCACCCAGTGACAGTGGCTATAGTGAGAGCAGTTTTTCCATGATTTTAGACATTGAGAGCTGTAGTCTTGATAAGGCTACCCTTCAAAGCATCATAAGTTCTGTCAGCTGCTGGTGTGACATTGAGGTCACTAATTTCAGCAGCAAAATCTGGTGTGATGGAAGCAACAACATAGTGGTATTTAATTACCTGCTGTGTGATATTGTGAGTGCAAATCATAATTACACTTGACAGAAGCAAAGTTCAGGGACCTGAGGACAAAAGAAAGCCAATTTGACTGATACAGTGCTGACGTCCTGACTATAACAATCTTTGGATGTGTGGCTCTTAGAGCAAAGAGAGGAGAGAGTGCAGGATTATCCATGAACAAAAGGACATCTAGGGGCCACAAATGTAGCATTTAGCTACTAAATACTGATAAAGACAACAAATAAGTTTCAAACATTTCATTTCACAAAGGACAGCATTACAGAAGAATATCACATGGAATATCATCTAGTGATTCTATTTATTAATTAATTATGACATCATGTGGTAAGTTCATACTTACAAAGTTAGGTATGACAAATGAACATAGGAAGTGTTTGTACCGGACCATTACAATGTGAAGGAAAGGAATATTGCAGGAGAAGTTCCTCTGTGTAAGGTTATGGCACTTCCTGTGGTAAATATGCAGCTCTTTCTCTAACAGATTCAAATCTCCCACAGACTGTAGCAACAGCTGTATCTCCAGCAACCACAGCTTGGCCTACCCAGTATGTCCTGCTCACCAATTGTCAACTAATTATCCACCATTTCAAGCCAAAACTGGATGTTCTTCAAGAACATTATTTAAAAAACTATAAAAAAAAAATATGAAGACCAGTTCACAATCTGACGATAGGTCACGGAATGCTCACCATTTCCTTTCGTCTCTGTTTCATCATAAGGTCTCATACCATCTGCTCTGTTAACTTTTTTGTGATTTTAATCTTTAAAAATACTGCTCCAAATTGACCTGTAATTTGTGTGAACTCCACTAGCAATGAGGCAAACCTATATTAGGAACATCTCATTGGTTAGCACACTGGACCTAATGCTCGATTAAAACCAGGGTTCATTTCAATGTCACACAGTATTTGGTTGTGCTTGTCAAATGGATGGTGATGAATGATGTTCACAAATTAATATGTGTGGTAGGTGACAGGAGGCAACAAAAAGAATGATGAACTATCATCATATTGTAAAGCGGCCTTAAAACAAAAAAAAAACATGCCTGACTAATTAGTAATCAACTATTCAATGCCCAAATTAAAGCCAAATCCATTAATAGACTTTTGTAGAGAGCACAAACACACAATGAAG
>OZ017788.1:2815444-2854149 GCA_963969325.1 Lycopodina hypogea
ATTGTCTACCATCAATTCTACACCATGTGGTCTACTGCTTCCTCCTGACCAGGTAATGGCTGATTTATGTTCTTATTCCGCAGGTTATCCAACATTGGACATCCTAAAACAACAAAAACAATAACAATTTTATATAAAGCTGCAACATTGGATATATCATTAGGAATATCACAAGCAACATCAAGGGCACTGTTCATTAATACCCCATCACCTAGTTACAACCTGTCCCTTTAAACAATGACATGATTTCTGCTACCTGAACCTAGGTTGAGTTTTGTGTGCGACATTATGCTAGAACACTAATGCAGTTGCTATAGTAACTGACAGACTAGCCCTCACCACTGTTTACGAGGAGTGATAAGGTTATGAAGTCAGTGATGCATGTCCAGTCCAAGTTGAGAGCCACCAAGTAAGGAAGTGAGAGAGCAGAGACGCCTACAGTGGGAGAATACAAGGAGAGGGGGTCATCTCTCTAATGGGATATAGTATATATGCATTATAGGTATAATAACAACAGTAAAATATCTCGAGAAGATATACAAAAGTAGCATTATAAAAATATAACAAGTAGGAGTAAAGACCATCTAACCTAACCTATGGGACAAGGTCATGTGTGTGTGTGTGTGTGTGTGTGTGTGTGTGTGTGTGTGTGTGTGTGTGTGTGTGTGTGTGTGTATGTGTGTGTGTATGTGTGTGTGTGTGTGTGTGTGGTGTGTGTGTGTGTGTGTGTGTGTGTGTGTGTGTGTGTATGTGTGTGTGTATGTGTGTGTGTGTGTGTGTGTGGTGTGTGTGTGTGGTGTGTGTGTGTGGTGTATGTGTGTGGTGTGTGTGTGTGTAGTAGGGAGGGGGTGAAGATGAAGGTAAGAAAGCAAAAGAAACGCCAACTTCTTTGAAATGCTGTACCTAACTCTATTGGCCATTGCCCTTCAGGTGTTTGTTGTATGGAAAATTTGAATACCCCTCCCCAACTGGCACATAAAGATAACGACTGCAAATTTTCATTAAAATCTGTTTCGCTTTTATAGAGCCTAAAGAAAACATAAAAACTGGTCCACTACTACTTCACACCTGGCCCTAGCCCACCATAGTCACAATCACAATCCATGGTGTCAGTGTAGACAAGCACTAATAAACACCAATTAGCACGGAGTCACTAAAGGACAGATCACACCATTTTACCCTCACCAGCATCAACAGACTATCCACCACTTCCTCACATGTCACAATTACCATGATGGGTCTTACATGTGCATTGGCACTGTATTCAGTATCATAGCAACAGAATACCTTCTCTCTTTCCTCTACAAACTAAACACCTCAGTCTCTTAGCAGTTCAAAATGATAGTCTCTTTCCAATAATGCTAAAATCTTAGCCTATTCTTCTATTCATCCTATTCTCAAGTTTGCTTATCATTCTTTCAACTTTCATCCATTATGTTCCTATTAGGACAACATTGTTCTCATAATTCAACAAATATATTCAATCAATCAGGAAAAAAACAAGCCATTTGAAACATGACTGATAAAGTTACTTTGCTGTTGTTCTTGTGACATTTCCTCAGATGCGCAAAAATATGGGAAATTCACAAATTGTGGGAATTACATCTCGTATATCTTGTACATTTTGTGCGTTTTGAAACACGGCTTATAATACACTGTTTGCTGAGTTGGCAAAACAACACAAGGATCATCAGTACAGACAAGACCATACCTTGGGACATTGAGTTAGTGATAGCATGAGTGGGTGTGGCCTGATAATATAATTGCTTCCACCTCACATCTAAACCACCATGTGTTCCTCTCTCCCATATGCAGGACAGACTTCAGCCTAATCAGACACTAGGCATCTGGGCATGCCCACTAAACCACCATGTGTTCCTCTCTCCCATATGCAGGACAGACTTCAACCTAATCAGACACTAGGCATCTGGGCATGCCCACTAAAATGCTAAATAACTCTTGCTTGACCTTACAACTGACCTTTGTCACATACTGAAGTTCGACTCAAGTTAAGTTTGTTGAGAGAATTCATCATATTAATAGCTCCACCTAGCACAAGCTGACTGGTTACCCTAGAAACGCAGGTCAGGTGGGGATGGAGATGGTTAGAGGTAGAGGGATAGATAGAAAGGAGGTAGAGGAGGAGAAAGAAGGATAAACAATCATGCAGTAGCAACCATTCCTCGCACTTCCATCACGGATACACTCACATTGTGGTGGAGAGACTGAGGACCTCCAGATTGTACAATCCTGAGTAAATTAAGGACACACCCCCACATGGGAATACAACAAATTATGGTATAACAATAAACAACACAACAATGACCCAATGTTGACCCAATGTTGAAGCTCACCTGACAAACACTCCACTCCTGTGTCAGTTACTATGGTGTTGTCTAGTGACAGCTGCTTTAAGCCATGCAGACCTGACAAAGTAAGGGGGAAAATGAGAGAGGAGGGGGGAATTATATGAGTTAATATTGAGAAAGATAAGATGAATTAATAAGTAACTGTTTTTCTTTCAGGAAAAACAAAAATGTTGTACTCTGAAAAGAACTCATTCAATTGACATGGTTCATGATAGTTACTAACTATGACTAAAGGCCTGTCCACACTGGACACTGAAACTAATTTCACCCATCTCTGAAGTGTTTCCACGTGTCCACACTAGAATGGGTTTAATCTAAACAGGTTCCCTGTGCAACCTCCTGAAGGACATGTTTCATGTGATTTCAAACTTACCAACTTTGTGTGGTTTTATTGTTGATACGTCCTATTAGGAGTTTAGCTATTAACCTCTCTCTCCCTCTTCCCTCCACCATTTGTGTGATAAAAACTTGGAGGGGCAAAGGCAGCATTAGCCGGTTTAGCATTATGCAAGTACGGACGCAAGGAAACGGTTGAAGCCTAGTCTTTCTGGAGAGAAATACACTTTAGAAGTATTTCTAAGAAACACCTGAAAGATCAACTGAAAAACTACCCGTAGGATGAGTTTCTTCCAATATATATATATACAACAGAAAACAACTTGACATCCATTCATATGATTTGATCATGGGGGGGGGGGGTGGAGTATGGAAATTATGAAACTTGAACTATCAGCTTAATTACATTAAATTATACTAAATGGAAATTATTTCTATTGATAATTAACTTTAGCACTTTTTTTTTTAAATGGGCATTAATCTTGCCACTAACTTATCCCCATTACAAATATCATCTACCTGCCACCTCAGAGAATACACTTAATTTGCGAACACACTAAGCGTTATGAACGGACATATTTATTTCTCTTTCTTTATACATATATATAGGACTAGATCAATAAATGATGATGATGACCAGGGGTCAAAATAATGTTGCACACACACACAAGCACGCACACACGAGCACACACGCGCATGCACACACACAGGCTACCTTGCAGGTGAGGCATGCCAGCATCAGTGACCTTGGTGTGGGCCAAAGAGAGACTGGTAAGGCATGTCATGGAGGGAAGCATGGCCACACCCTTGTCAGAAATATTGAAGAAGTAGCTCAAGTCGAGCGACGTCAGAGGGAAGGAGGAGACAGTGCTCATAACCTCATCATAGACAAGCCGCCTGTCTGGTAGCTTCAGACTCCGCAGCTGCAAACCTGAGGGAGGGAACCAGAACAACAAACAACAACTAGTTAACAACATTTAACTAATTAAAAATTAAAACAATTTGCAGACAAGTAACATTAAACTAATTCAATAAAAACATAATAAAACAGGTATCTAAAACAAGATACAAATAATTAGCTCAAGATATAACAAATATCAAACAACATTAAACTAATTAAATTACAGGAAACTGATGGTACCTATGTTAATCACCAATATTATGCCCTTTACCAACTCCAAGCAGCTGCCCCATCTCTGTACTGCATGACAGCAGCAAATGAAGGCTTAATTTAATTAGGTAAAGGGTAGTCCAAATTGTATTCAACATTGGGATATTTTCACACGTCAATCAAGTTTAGTAGTTTCTTTTCCATTTAAAAATAAATAAATAAAAATAAAAAGTTTGAAAAATAAATTTCCTTCATAGTAATATTCAGCCAGTCATGCTATACTGCTAAAGATATGGTAAAAAGGTCATCATATTCAAGAAGTAATGAGAGAATACAATTGAAATTAATTCCAGCATCATAGTGCACTCTATATAGACTTGTGTGAACTAGCATATGTAGCAAAGGAAAGTATGGGAAAGTTTGAGTTCTATTTAAGAATAAGGGCTAATTTTTTCACTGAAACCCCACATGTAATCCAATCCTTTACCAACAAGAGGTTTCAGCCAGAAGCCTGGCATATACACTCCAGACATTGCCAGCTCTTCCAAACTCCGACACATTCGCAGGGACTCGAGAGAGTTTTCATCAGGGGTGTGGCAGTGCGACAGATTGAGGCTGCGCAGACATGCCAGACGTTGGAGGGACTCATAGGCAGACACAAGTGTGTGCTCAAGGTTCAAAGTCTCCAATACCGGTGCACCTGCAGCAAGTGAGATGACAAGGCTGATTGATTATTCTACATTAGCTAAAGAATGTCTTTGCAATACCTAGAAAAAAAAGGGGGGGGGGGGGAAACTAAAGAAAAAAGAAGTATCAGTTTTTTAAAACCCTCAACATATTTGAAGCTCCCCCCCCCCCCCCCCCCCCAAAACAAGTACCAAAAGAGAACACTCACTCGACTGGGAATATGGGGGGGAGGGGAGAATAGGTGCATTATGAATTGGCTGCCATGCCAAGAGATAATATAGATTGATTGATCTTGCTACTAGATGAAAGTATCCCTACTCCCAACACTGTGATGTTTCATAGAGCTGCTACTAGAAACTGCTGCAATACAAACACCTCAGCAAGTAGATTTCTCCCCCCACCCACCTTTCATTCCCTTTCTTCTTTCTTCTTTCTTCTTTCTTCCCTCCTACCTTTTTCAATCTTTCATTTTATGTTTGGAAAAAGCTGAATAATTCATAAGCATGAACACATCTGGAGAGTTCCCAGCAGCTAACCACATCAAACGCAGGGGTTAAGTTGTTATGATCCATTAGTGAATTTAAGCTGAGCTATGCATTTTATATGAGTTACCATTTCAAGGAAAAAAAGATGAGTCAACCTCTAAAATCCACTTAGTATTAGAAAGGTATCAATCATGCACTAGTCCATTCATCGTGATGCTGTCATCTAATTAATGTGATCAATGACAATTAAATAACTTACATTTCACAACCATTAATTAGTTTACTACTCCCAACCACCATTAAGAAAACCACACCCACCCACTAATTAGTAAACCCAACCTACCCACCTCTTGGGAGGTGCTCCAAAGCTTTTCCTGTGATTTCAGTGTGGGAGAGGTCAAGGTTCCTGAGAGAGAGCATCGGGTAATAGAGAAGCAGTCCCAGGCTGTCATCAGACATCTTGACATGTGACAGGTGCACCTCTTCCAGCTGTTTGCATCCTGCATATCAGCCAGTGATCACATGATGTCACATGATCATATAGTAGTAACTAAGTACAACACATTTAGAATGAGAGAGATATTTGTTGATGGGGAAATCAATGTTGTGGATATACATATGAAGTCACATGACCAAGTAACATGGTTGGTTATGTACTATCATGTGATATCGCACCTCTCAGAGTCCGGAACATGGCTTGGCTTAGTTGTGAGCATCCATTGACATTGAATGTTTTCAGAGAAGAAAGATCTAACATAAGGATATAGAAACACATTTCAAAATATCAGTCAATATATAATAAACTTTAAAAATGGTGATCTGAGACACCTCAACACACAAGAGGAGAGAGTTCACAGCATCCAGATATATGTGAGCTAAGTATATTGCAATTAGTTTTTTCACAGTGAAGGCATTTATTGGAGATTTTAGTCTATGAAGCACCTAATTGTTCTTATGGTAGTCATAGCAACCACCTTAATCCAATCTTAGTAAAGCCCGGAAAGTATCTGGAAAACCAGATAGCCCAACTTTTCATACAATAGGTCAGTATTAATTAACTAATACAATCATTCCATTACAAGCACACCTTAGTTTGAAGGAGCGGGAATTGTAATAATTCGTTAGAGTTAGTGCTAGCAGAAGTTTCAGCACATGCTGGTTCATTAGATTGTTAAAGTCTCAATAGTCACGTACAACAGCAAATAAAGATTCTGTAAAGACCGCTCATTATAGAGCACATATTTTGTGGGTGTGGCTTGTAGGGTTCAATCTATACTCACATGGGAAGATGGTTACCATGGCTTTGTCTATGATCAGTGAACAGGAGGCAAGGCTCAGTCTGGTAAGGTGTGGGAAGTATCTATAAAAAAAGGGAGGGGGGAAAAAGATGTGTAATGGAGAGAGGGAGAGGGAAGGAGAGATGGCGGAGGTGGTGTCGTGAGAATGGCAAGACAGAGAAACGTAAAAGAGATAATGAGAGAGTTTGGAGAGAACAAGGCAACATACACTCCACCAAGAGCACAAAGGATGTTAAGTGAGGCAGGGGGAAGGGGGGGGAGAATCAGAGAATAGTCAAATAGGCATAGCTGAAGAACAGAGAAGGAATAAATAGAGAACTTGGTTCCACTAAAGACTGTACCTGATGTTACAGATGAGCTCGTTCGTTGCTAGGGGGTAATTGTCCAGGTTTACCACATGTAGGGGACTGGGGATATGACACAATACATTGACATTAATAATTATATCAGGAAATTGTCTGTGTTACACCAGATAATGGCAATTAAAATTAGAGAGACAGAGTCACTCAACATCAACAGTGGTCAAAGAAGATGGACATGTGTTGAAGGACACACACACCCACACATCTGCACATACACACACCAACACATCTGCACACACACATCTGTTCACGCACACACCAACACATGCACACACCAACACATGGATACATGCACGAACGCACACACACCACCACCAACACACACACACACACACACACACACACACACACACACACACACACACACACACACACACACACACACACACACACACACACACACACACACACACACACACACACACACACACACACACACACACACACACACACACACACACACACACATACACACACACACTCACCATCCATAGAAAGCGCTGAGTGTTCTGCTGTTGAGTTTCTTGTTTTTCTTGAGAGCAGAGATGAGTTTCTGTGCCAGCAGAGGAGACACAGAGGCACAGGAGGGCATGCCATACAGGCTGCTGTGTCTGAGGAGGGTGCGTATGCTCTGATTGACCAGAGACACCACAGAGTGCAAGGTGCAGGATAAACTGGGGAGGGGATGGGGGGTGAACTTCCTGTTCAATGCAGCTGCTCTGGCTGTGTAAAGTAACACAACCAGCAAATAAAATAGTAAAAGATTATCTACTAATTAAAATAGCAAAATAGTACAAACAAAAAAAATAATACTAATGAAAAGATTGTATACTATTTAAAATTGCAAGTTTCTATAACATTATATAAACTTAGTGTGGTACGAGGAACAGGTTCACATGACAGGGTCACATGATCTTACACACGTGCACACATTTCTTTATCTGTTCAGTAACTCCTCCCAGACAACTTGTGGGCCTAAAGGGCTCAAATTTTCGGGATTTGATGAGGTAAGATATTTTTGTTGTCTCCGTCCGTAGAACGGGCAATTTTCTAGTGCTGTTTAAATGCCCATACCCTTCACTTTGGATGCAACACAACTGTTTGGATAACTTGTTCATAAAATAGAAAAAGGAAAAGAAAAAGAAAGTAACTGAAATATACATAAAATTGGTAAAGGATCGTCTTTCTTCCCTTATTTTATTTTTTTATTTATTTATTTATTTTTAACCTTTTACCAGGTTAAACATGATCATCTAATCACACTAGGTAGTCAGTTATTCAAATTTATTAAGTATGACGCAATCAGTTGGTCATTGACTAGTGCACAATGCAAACAATTACAAACACAAATTCAGAATTAGTCCAAATATTCATCACGAATCATTTTACAGGTTGCAGGTATTTTATTTTGGGTAAATGTCCCAGAGGAAACCATGACTCCTGTTTTATCGCCCACCTTCCTTTAAGATCATCTCTTAAAAGTAAGAAATTATTACCAGAAGACAGAATCACATACACGTGATTTTATATGCAGCCATTTTGACTACACATACCTAAGTAATAGCTAGCAGAGCAGCCGATAAACAAATCTATAGTGACCACACCCACATCTTATAATTGACCACACCCACTCACACATGTCTGCATCGTCAGCTTCTTCCCTGCCTCCCAGACGATGTCCTTCGCCCACAGTCCTCCGAACTCCATATAATGGGGGAAGGTTCCCACGGAGGAGCTCATGTCTCATCTGATCAAGATTCAATCCTCTGCGAGCATTCCCACGGTCATGCACACCACGAGCAATATCCCACGGATTCTGGACCATTTCATCATCACTACCGGGATCCGAATAATCGTTTTCGGAATGCCGATCACTGTTATCGGAATCTGAATCTTCAATATATTCTGCACCATCAAAATCTGGATCCGACTCGTGCATTGGTTCAGATTCATCAGCCAGTTTATTGTCACCATCTTGAGAAACAATTTTCTCTACGTCAATAGGTTCTGGGTGTGGCTTTGAATCAAGGGGAGATGGCTCGAGGACATCAACGCTGACATCCATTTCCTGTTGTGGTTGAGAGACCTTAGCCAGCAGTGAGGCAGAGGGACAGAGACCGAGGGAGCCCAGATCACTCTGACCATCAGCAGCTGTGAACTCTCTGTGAGGGTAGGCCTGCACACACAGAGGTTGGCTAAACTAATCTATAATTAAATCATGTTTCTACTGCAGACATACAGCAGTTAAAATATAATGATTAAATATTTTTACATTTTCTTTCAAAACACAACTAAATTTATAGAGGATACTACTTTTATTTTATTATTAATATTATTATTTCTATATATTTTTTAGAGAGAGGGGGAAGTAGGGTGATAATATGGAACCAGGCTGATGACTGGTTGAAGTAGGTTGATAATAGTTCTATGGGGACACACACTGGACCAACATCACACTGAGTTGAGGCAGGTTGAAGTAGGTTGACAATAGCTCCATGGGGACACACACTGGACCAACACCACACTGGGTTGAGGCAGGTTGAAGTAGGTTGACAATAGCTCTATGGGGACACAGACTGGACCAACATCACACTGGGTTGAGGCAGGTTGAAGTAGGTTTGTCAATAGCTCTATGGGGACACACACTGGACCAACACCACACTGGGTTGAGGCAGGTTGAAGTAGGTTGACAATAGCTCTATGGGGACACACACTGGACCAACATCACACTGAGTTGAGGCAGGTTGAAGTAGGTTTGTCAATAGCTCTATGGGGACACACACTGGACCAACACCACACTAGGTTGAGGCAGGTTGAAGTAGGTTGACAATAGCTCTATGGGGACACACACTGGACCAACATCACACTGAGTTGAGGCAGGTTGAAGTAGGTTTGTCAATAGCTCTATGGGGACACACACTGGACCAACACCACACTAGGTTGAGGCAGGTTGAAGTAGGTTGACAATAGCTCTATGGGGACACACACTGGACCAACACCACACTAGGTTGAGGCAGGTTGAAGTAGGTTGACAATAGCTCCATGGGGACACACACTGGACCAACACCACACTGGGTTGAGGCAGGTTGAAGTAGGTTGACAATAGCTCTATGGGGACACACACTGGACCAACATCACACTGAGTTGAGGCAGGTTGAAGTAGGTTTGTCAATAGCTCTATGGGGACACACACTGGACCAACACCACACTAGGTTGAGGCAGGTTGAAGTAGGTTGACAATAGCTCTATGGGGACACACACTGGACCAACACCACACTGGACCAACACCACACTGGGTTGAGGCAAGTTGAAGTAAGTTGACAATAGCTCTATGGGGACACACACTGGACCAACAACACACTGGGTTGAGGCAGGTTGAAGTAAGTTGACAATAGCTCTAAGGGGACACACACTGGAACAACACCACACTGGGTTGAGGCAGGTTGACTGACCTGTATGAGAGTGACATTTGGTAGAGAAACATATTCACTTGAAGCAACAGCAGAAATTACATCATCTAAAACAGCTGAGGAGGGAAAACACCTCCGAAAAACATGTCCACCTGGCAGTCTCACTTGCACCCGGCAGGTCACATGACTTGAATGTGATGAGGTCATGCTGTGACCCTCTGGAGATGAAGTTGAAGCAACAGAAGGAGGTGCAGTAGCTGTGGGGGCACTGTTCCTCATTCTCTCCTCAAGAGCTCTGCACAGAGAATAGCATGAGGAAACATGTTCAATGGTGGGTTGGTTGGTATGGTGACAGGGAGGCCATGGTGAGAAAGAGATAGACTGGAAGAAGAAAAAAAAACTGGAAAAGCTACCCACGCAACACTTTCACTCTCTCTCACACCCACCCACCCCCCTCGCCAGTTTCAGACGCCTCCTCTGTAAATGGCTGTAGTAAGTCATCAACCTGTTTTAACCCTCTCCATTTTTACACTAATTATTGACACAAGATTCATTGAAATCATTCTTTAGAGGAATATTTGGTTCTGGTTATTTCTACAATAATATCGATAATTGGCTACTGATCTGACGGTGCTAGCAACTGTGGAACTTGATAAAATCTGCCCCTGAATAAATCACCCCTATCAAGATAGGTAAAGGGTCTACAAACACATGAATTTACAGGCATATCATGGTCTTTTTCATCAGCTTAACAACACAGATTCTACTTTATCTGGTAAGAATTAAAATTCCTGTTGGCCATAGACCCAAGGTAAGGTAGTAAGCATGCACATGTGTCGGTGGATGTGATCCTTTACCTCCTGTCATCCAATATCTGCTGATGTAGCAGTTGCTTGGCCCGTATCTCCTCCTTTTTCCTCTCCTTGGCCTTCCTCACCAAATCCATCCTGCTCTTCTCCTCAAACTTCTTCTTATCTGCCGTGTGCATAGGTCCACAGTTGAACCTGCAGGAAAAGGAGCAGAGAGAGAGAGAGGGAGGGAGGGAGGGAGGGAGAGAGAGAGGGGAGAGAGAGAGGGAAGGGAGAGAGGGAAGGGAGAGAGGGAGGGGGGAGAGGGAGGAAGAGAGGGGAGGAAGAGAGGGGAGGAAGAGAGGAGAGGGAGAGAGGGAGGGAAGGGAGTAGAGAGGGAGGGAAAGGAAGGGAGAGAGGGAGGGAAGGGAGAAAGGGAGGGGGAGAGGGAGGGGGAGAGGGAGGAAGAGAGGAGAGAAGGAGGGAAGGGAGCAGAGAGGGAGGGAAGGGAGCAGAGAGGGAGGGAAAGGAGCAGAGAGGGAGGGAAAGGAAGGGAGAGAGGGAGAAAAGAGAACAAGATCAGGGAAATAAACAAATTACAAATAGGAGGGAAATACCCCAATTTGCCACTAAATTAGATAACACTAACAAATTGTGTCCATTCACTGCTGTTTTCCTTAATTTCTTGATTGTAAGTCTCTCAGTTGTTACTATCTGCCATTATAAAAATGGCATCACTGCATTGTCCACTGTTTACCTAACCTCCACCCCCCCCCCCACCCACTCCAACTCCCTCCTAGAAACCTGTTACATAATTGTTCCCAACTTTTATTTACTCCTATTTCCCTTTTTTTTGTTGAGATCTTCCACTTGATTACAAAGACGTGTAATAAAATTAATGTTAATTAATTATCACATTATCACATTAAATCAATTACCATAAAGTAGCCATATCACACCTCTCTGCAGTCAAGTCAATCATCCTTAAACTGTATCAATTGGCAATTTTTTCAATGTATTTTAGCATTGTTCTGTGTTATGAGTTGTGGTTCACTAATGAGTCAGACAATTTAGGGTCACATTATCTGAGAATTGGAGTGACCTCTAACTAGGTCTGTATAAAGGCCTGTCCACACTGCACACTAAAACCAGTTTCACCCGTGTCTGGTACAGGTTCCAAGAGTTCACACTACACCCGGTTTCATCCCAATGGGCTCCACACGTTTTCACCTGAAACCGTCAGAAGGGTAGGTTTCAAGCAGTTCAGATTTATTTAACATTCCTGTGGCTTTATTGTTGATGTTTTCTATTCGGAGTTTAGCTACTAACAGCTCTCTCCCTCTTTTCTCTTCTGTTTGTGCAATGATATTGCTGAGGGAGAAAGACAGAACAAAGTAGCACACGAGAAAATAAAATATCCTGTTTCTATACAGAGGTAGAGGCAAACCAATTAATCAGCCCAGCCAATTATTCAGCCCATGCAGGTAATGAGAGGCTGGTTCAGCACTATGCTAGTGTGGACGCAAGAAAATGTTTGGAACCAGGTGCTGCTGGAGAGAGGTACCAACCCATTTGTAGTGTGGACAGGCCTTAAGACTAACCTTCCTCCCATTGTTAAATTGGTATTGTAAATAATGTGTTAGACCATGTCAGTGGTGGGAAGTGCCTCACTGGCTTTTGGGTGGACTAGTCATATCAGGGTAGAGGTTAGTTGGTCTCAGGGGAGAAAGAAAGGGAGAGAGCACTGCCATAATCCTGAAGGTTATTCATTATACCACATAACTTAAACAGCATTAGACATCACGGCTTGTCTCCACATCTACACAACCTGAACATGGCTCTCACCTACAAGGTGAAGCAAGATTCCTCAGAGAAAAAAAACTGCTAAACAAATGAACACTTCCCCCATCTCTGTGTTCACAAGGTGAATTGTATTGCCCATGCACTTTTTGAAGCCCTCAGGCATCCATTCCTTGTGGTTCTGTTGTGGTATGTTGTTATTACCGAGACCTCACAAAGCTATTGTTATGAGTTGGTTGGTTGTTGTCCTCCAGTTCCAGACTGCCCACCTGTTTGACCACAGGCCATTATCAAGGTGGTAGACAATGGATCTGGGCTGACAACTGTGGTGGTGGATCATTCCTAGGGAGTCTCTCACACTGGCCAGTGTGTCTGTCTGTCTGTCTATCAAAGGACAAATTTGTGAACTTGATAGAATCATCACAATAATGAAAAATATCAAGATTAAACTTGACACAAATGTTATGGAACATAAAAGAATAAGTTCAAAACTAGGAGTGGTCCCAGTATTCCTCACCCCCTGACCACACCCACAGGGGTTTAGCATTTGCATTACACATGAATGAAATGTCAAAAAATGAATCCTTGTACATATGATTTCCCATTAATACGGTATCATACATGTGACCTTTATTTACAGATATAAGCAGTTGAAGTCTGTCGACCATGAAGGCATACTGAAGTATGTTGTTTCCTCAAAGGTGATAAAACTAAACAAACTCCATGAAATCAACACCACACTTCTTGGAGACTTCAGCCAAGATGGCCAAGTCGCCATTTTCACAGCCATGAAACATCTCAACTTCACACAGCGCATCATGAAGGAAACAACAGACAAAGACATGTTGACTGACCACCTCTCTACTACAACACTGTGTCTTTAAGTGGTTCACACTGAAATGGGCAACACCAACTAATATGAATACTCGACCACAATCACTGTGCTGCCCCACCACAACAACATATGAAGAGTAATTGTGCGTTGTTGATTCAAATAAGATTCCATATTGCAGTGAATAGTTGTTGATTGAGACTGGCGTGCTGTAGGAGCAAAAAACAAGCACTGGATAGTCAATCCAATTGTGAGTATTAGTTTACTTGTTTGTTTGTTTTTTTGTTTGTTGTGAGCAAATTAAAGTGAAAATTATAAATGTATTGTGAAAATTATAAATGTATATTGAAATTCCATCAGTGTAGCTCACTAAGAGGTGTGAAAATTTAAAATGTTTATTCACAATTCATTTGCCTGTGTGTCTGTGTTTGTGTGTCTGTATCTCTGTGCAGACCGCTGGAGGGATGGTCACGAAACCTTCAGGGATTAATTAGAGCACCTCACTGCACGTCCTAGCAAAAGTTCCGTTCAGTCGGGTGATAATGGGTGTGGTGGTTTTGTCAATAGGTGTGGTTTAGTGACAAGGAATACCTAAACTGTACCTGAAATTTGACATGTGTATTAATTGTATCACATTTGTTTGATTAATGAATTTATAGTGTCAATAATCCCCACATGTTACATAAAGCAATGTTTGTTACTGCAGGTGGTCGACTTAAAAACTGTCCATAGAGTGGTTTTTCTGCTAGCATAACTAATGTATTAAGCAAGCTAAAGGTCTGTTAGTGCAAGAGACCAAAGGCCGACCAAAACATTGATCATTGGGCGGTTTTTCACTAGCTCATATATAACTCTATGAACTAGTTACAGGATAAATTTTGCAAGCACAGTTGCAACAGATAATAGTTTTCCGACTTTGGGTGAAACCTAACTTATCTGGAGAGCTGACCATTCCCTGACATTATACAAAATGAGGAGAACTTGAGTAAACAAACACTGAACTTGTACATGTGCGACAAATAATAATAATAATAAATCCACTAATTACTTTTGCATTGAAAAGCAGTACTCACTCACTCACTCACTCACTCACTCACTCACTCACTCACTCACTCACTCACTCACTCACTCACTCACTCACTCACTCACTCACTCACTCACTCACTCACTCACTCACTCACTCACTCACTCACTCACTCACTCACTCACTCACTCACTCACTCACTCACTCACTCACTCACTCACTCACTCACTCACTCACTCACTCACTCACTCACTCACTCACTCACTCAAAATGCAAATTCATATTCTATTCGGAATTAGATGGAACTATGGCTACCTAGAGCTTCCCTAATTACACTGTAATCTTTTTTTTTCTTGTTTTGATCTTTATTAATAATCTGAAAATCATACTCCTACACTCGTTGGGTTATGTTAAAAACAATAGAACTACATGCATCCAAAATTTATTTTAAAAATTGCAACAAATGTTTCATGTTTGCTAAACTCCCTCAACAAGCAAACAAACATAAACATTCAATGCAAACAAACATAAACATTCAATGCAAGCATAATTACATCATTTGTCCTACACACCCAAACATCAAACATAGTATCTCTCTCTTTCTCACTCATGCATGCACCCATCACCCCCAGACCCACACACATTAACCATGGCCTTGCATTAGGATGAGAAATCCAATAGGATAACATTTTGTGAAGCTGTGTGGTCAGAAGACATCATGACCCAACACCCTGTGACCAGCTCTACTCAACTTTAATAGTTGATATGCACATATGATACATTCAGCCTAGGGCAACCTCCACTAAATCCCCCCTCCCCCCAACATCACATGCCATCCATCAATGATCACTGTCTGCTATAGTTATTCTCCTCTGACATCATATGCCTGGAGAGAAATCTAACCTGCTTGAGAGTGGTTCTGAGGAGTGAGAGTTCAAGTCCCTGGAAGATGAAAATGGTTTCTCTATGCCTTCAGTAGCAACACTGAGGGCACTAGGTGGCTTCAGCACCAATGTATTGGCCACCAATGTATTCTCCACATTACCCACTGTGCTCGAGGAGGACTGGTGCGGTTGATCTAATAACCTATTTGTTTATAACATTGAATTATTGGAAAAAAAACCTCAAGGGATGGTCAATCTTGTTTACCATTCAGTTGCAGTCTGCAGGTTGAAAGTGGAAGAAGTGGAAATACTCAGAGCTTCCTTGCAGCGCTCAATGTGCTCCATAACAAAGCCCATCCCGAGCAATTCGGCAAGAAGGGCGTCCATTCCTCACCTACTACAGAACTGCCTGGTGAAGGAGGGAGTCAACGGATCAACAACGGAATATTATTAAACCACGCCTATATGTATGACCGTTACCACGCCCATTAAATGAAACCTCGCCTATATGTATGACCGTTACCACGCCCATTAAATGAAACCTCGCCTGTGCCAAGTCGGCTTTGGAGAGTTTGGAGCTGGGCAGAGATAATGGCCGCTGATGGAGGTAGAAATGGTACTCCGCTCCAAGGAAAGAACTTGAACTGCACCACAATGGCTGGGAACCGTATAAGTGGGAACGTACTTGCTGCTGACGACTCTTTTGGGGCTCTGGCCTTACGTGAGAACACTGCACGTACATTCAGAACTGCTTGATATTTAAAACCAATATTTCACCTTTTTTTTCTGTGTGTGTGTGTTGTGATTTTCAGGTGAAGGAATTTCAAATGGCAGTGTTCATATTATAAACCTGCGTTATCTGACAGACATGAATTTTTTGCCCCTTTCTGATAAAAGTAACCAACCAATTCCCCCAATAGATCTATGGAAGGTGGAGAAGCGGCTTGACAGTGCCCTGCAAGAAAGGTGTGGCCATCTTCAATCTCCAAAAGCCCAGAAACTGTTCAAGAACATCAAGAAACTGTAAGTTGTCTGCTGCTGTTAGTACTCAAAACTGCAGTAATGTATTTTCTGTTTTTATAGTGCCACTATTTGATAAATCCCAATCTACTGCTGGAATTATATTTTAATTATTGTTTCCTTTTGGAGGCGTTGTCTCATACCCCCTTTACTGTAATTATAAATGCCTGGTTAGGAATTAGATATTTTCCCCTATTCAAAGTTAAGCTCCATAAAAGGTTGGAAATAATTTTAGTGGAGATTTAAATACAGAAAATATAATATTTTTAACTTTCAACAATCTAACAGTTTTCTCTGGAGGAAATGTGATTCATAATTGATTTAATGTGTGATGAGGATAGCACATCTGGTGTACCTTGACCTCACGTTGGTTTCATTATGAGATAGTGAACTCTAACCTATGCTCAGTGTAAAGTGTGGTTCACAAAATGTCACAGGGTGCTTTAACGAAACACGATAAGTTTTGACATGGCAGGAGAAGTTGTGACATCCTGTTCACCATTGAGCAACTCCTTTGACAGTTCAAATGTTTATGCATTTGAACCCATTTAGACCTATGCTGTTGCCTTTCGAAATATGTGCCATCAGCGAAATATGTGCCATCAGCGAAATATGTGCCATCAGCGAAATATGTGCCCTTTTTAATTCACCTTTTGGGTTAGTGTGGCATAGATTTAGACAGCTATATATATTTTGTTTTTTTGTTATTGTTGTTTTTTTGTTTTGATGATATACCTTTAGATAGCTATAAATTGTCTTTAAGACGTGTTAACACTATAAACTGGTTCATACTTTCTCCAGCAGCAGCATGTTTTAAATGTTTTCTATTTCGTACACACTGGCATAATGCTAAACCTGCTCCACATTACCTTCTTGGGCTGATTAATTGGTTTTCCTCTACCTCGTATACAAACAAGATATATTTTTTTAGTCTGCTTCTTTGCAATGTCATCCCACAAAGGAGGAGAGAGAGAGTTGTTAGTAGCTAAACTTCTAATAGCAAACATCAAAAATGAAGCCACTGGAATGTTAAATAAATCTCAGCCCTTGAAATCTGCCCTTCTGACGGTACCAGGTGTAACCCGTTGGGATGAAACTGGGTGTAGTGTGGACTAGTGGTAGGCACTCTAGACATGGGTAAAACCTATTTTAATGTGCAGTGTGGTATAGCTTTAGATAGCTATAATGAGTAAGCTATTTCTTCCCTGTTGAAGAAACTACAACCAAGAATCCATGTTCTTCAGATGTAGAGTGGCATAGGGGGAGGGGTACTTAAGGGGAAAAATAAGTTTAAAAACGAGTGAATTCCAAAAAGTGAAAAAGCAACCACCCTACAAGGCCAACTAAACCACCACAGCTGGACCACCACAGCTGCTAGGGTGGGAACAACTGGTGATGTAAAATACTGTATTTTGAAGGAAAGAAAACCTCACCTTGTTGAAAAGTTTTCAAGATGTTTCGAACTAGGCTTTAACCCTATTACAATAGAATTAACGTGGATTTGTTTTATGGTAACCATGGTTACAACAGCCATGCTCTGTGGTGTAACACATTGCTGTATTTTCACTGTCTGTAGGTGTATTGTTGCAGCACAGAGGGGGTGTACCAGTTTTCTTGTGGAAATAAACATTAAATTTATGAGAATTCAGCAATGGGCTACAAAGATTGTGGGGAGTCACCATATAGAAATGGGGGTGGGGGGGGGGGCATGTCTCCTCAGAATTTTTACAAGTCCATTACAGTCAGTGTAATTCAATGGTAATAATTTTATATGAATTAAAAATGGTAAAATGGCAATGCCAGATAGTGAGTGATCATCAAAAGAAAGTGGGTGGGGAGGGGAGGGGGGCAGGGAATGGATTTAAAATATCAGAGCTACAGGGATATGGAACCAACCTTGTAGGAGAATGTCTAAATGAAACTCTACCACCACTAAAATTATACTTTGTACAATAGTTCTCTTTTGAAAGAATATCAATATGCTTGTGTTCATGAGTTCTTGTGTTTTAGAGAGATGAGTACCATAAGTATTTGTTGGTTCTTTTGGCTTGTGGGTGTGGTCATTCCATCTGTGGGTGTGGTGGTATGCAGACCATGAACAGATCCTGGTTATATATTCAAAATATGGGGGGTCACTCTGGAGTGACCTTGTGCCAGTTGTATTGTAAACAATCCTTTATTTGTGATTGGAAAGAATAACAACAGGGAAGCAAACACACAGCCTGCCCACATTGTTCACATGTACTCATATTTATGTTTTCGGATGAAAAACACATTTCTGTAGATGTCAATTAATAGTTCACTGTTTTATATTGTCAGATGAAGACATATTTCAGTGGATATTGAGAGGTGATTTATTGACATATCTTGACCAAACACAACTAAGACTACATTCCTTAAATCAATACCGAGTTTGTATGCTCATGTTGTGTGAGGTACCAGTTAAAATATCTGATTTACCTGTTCTTTCTTTTGTTATTAGAACTGATGAGGGTGGCTTATTTCACTGCATTTATTTTCACTATTTTTTTTTTTTTTTTTATTTATTTTTTTTAGGGGAAATACACAAGATAAACATCTCGTTGGGTTGAGGCCCAAAAAGAAGGGAGGAAAAAATTTATTATTTTTTAATCTTACATACAAAATAAGCTCTGACGGTCAAAAGAATTGAGGAAACAATGCATCACCAGGTAGAACACATGCTAATGGAACTTTGCATGTTGAAATCACATTCACAAATTTAGTAATTCCATTCTGTGGTTGGTCAATTTGAACTGGTAAAGGTTTTTCCAACTAGTGGTGTATATGGATGCAGCCTTGTTCTCCCTATATCAGCACAGACCAAGCCAACCCAGTCTGTATTAATAGTGCCACTGTACAGCAGCTCTCCTCTACTCTATACATATTTATTATTGCAGTTGTTTAGGTTGCAAGTGGAACAGATATTCTATGTGTAGTGTGTAACTTCTGCAGGAGTCCACCCTATCAACTGTTGTTTTTGACACGCAATGATAGAATAATCCTGTTAAGAACACCATCTGGGAGGAGCGGGTTCTATATGGTATCTGTGTGCACTCTTTCTTCTTCAGAAGTAGTGGTTGTTTGAGAGGGAGACTCTCTCTGTACTTAGAAATGTTGCTTGTGAATTTTAGCTATCTTTTTTTTTGGTTGTATATAAGTGGAATTATTCAAGTTTGCATTGCCCTAATACTCCTATCAATTAAAAGTATTTTATAGGTCTATGCTACTACGATATATATAACACTGCAAATAATGAAAATGTTTGTTTACTGATGTAGTAAGCTACACTTTAAACAGCTTCACCATCAGACCTATTCAACCCTCTCTTACCTCTGTGGCTTAACCTAATCATGTCTTTAGCCCATCAATATACTGGCTTAATAGTGGATGCTTTTTAAACCAAAAATATCGAGTCTTTAGTGCTATAAGTTATGATTGTTCATCAATGATCAGCAGTAGGTAAGTTATGTGTGTGAAAGACTGGTGATAGATCAGTAGAGGTAGATAGTAATAGGAAGGCAGGTAGAGGTAGATAGAATAGGACTTAGGTGGGTAGGTGGATGAAAGATCCTGGAAGAAAGAGTTCATATTATTCCTCATTGCATATGAGCTAAGGATTGAAGCCACCCCCCCCCCCCCCCCCCCCCCCCTTGGTATCTTAGGAAGAAGGACTATCATATGAAATCACCATATAAAGTACAGTAATAATAAGCTTAGAGTTTCCAGTTGTTTTGGGCCACCATTTCAAACCTGGATACTCAAATTTTGTTCAATACAAGAAACTTCAATATCATGCACAGTCATTTAACCTGAATGAACTTGTATCCAAGCAAATCCATTGATTGTCCAGTGTGTGCAGGGCTTCCAACCTCTCTCCCTGTTGGTTGCATAGGTTTGACGACACCCACTGGGAGGAGTCTGTGATTGTGGTCCTTAGTGACACACGTATCTCCCCACCCTACAACGCTGATTGTATCACAGGCAACGCCAAGACAATGGAGATGATCCGTAACCGTGTGGTATGTCTCTAGAATAACTAAGTGAAATTATCCCCCTTTTTTAAATTATGTATGCTTTCATTGAATTGTATGAATCATATATCACAAAACCCAACTTTTATTGGAATCTTTATAGAAAACAATTATCTTTTTTTACTGCCATGTTCTCAGTAGGTGGGTAAAGGATCACTTTTGAAACAGGACTTGTTTCCTAATTTTTTTTTTTATTACTATTATAGCACTTGGTTTATTGTTAACTTGAAGCTACAAGGTGTTGTTTTGACATGGATCAGGAACTTACTTGCTGTATTGCTGGTTGTCATGACGTACCCTTAGGTGATGAATATGTTTCACCATAATGAACCCTTTGAACAGCAACGTATGAAATTTAAGCAGCTTGGAAACATTGGACAGTCATGGCGACCATTCTAAAGTTCTGAGGTGGGAGTGATGGGGAGGGAGAGAGGAGGAAAGAAATTAAGGATATCCTTATTCCATTTTCCCAAGTTTGGCCTCTGACCGAACATAACCTTTTAACACTTTGGTCTGGTACTTGTAATGGATTTGTTTCGTACAATTTTTAAAAAATATATTTTTGTTATTTATATTATTGTTGTTATTTAGATGAAACTGTCCATGGAAGACTAAAGCTGAGTGTGTGTGAGTGAGATCTACTTCTCCACTTGTGACAATCAAGACATGAACATACTTCTAACCTGTAGACACCAATCTGTACTATGCACCCTGTCTGCATATTATGTTCTCTTTCATCAATTCCTCATGTTCACAGCACATTCTATAAACATGCTGATGTCAGCATAATTAGTGTAGTAATACAAATTGCCACTAAATTTAAAATGAAGATGCAAGCATAAGTATATATTGATGACCCGCGTCTTTATATTCCTTGCTGATTCTTCACTACTGGTGGGACCTCATTTGGAGGCTGTGTTGGACTTGCCCATGTGTGTGAATGTGTGTGTGTGCACGCGCATGCACGCGCACAGACACACAGTCTGCAAGAAGGCCTTCAATCCCGGGTTGACCCTGGGATGGATGCAGTGAATAAATCACAGCTGCTTGCTTTCATTGAATATATCATTAGGCGAGAGATGATGCTCAACTGTGGCTGCTGGTTGAGATATAGGTGTGGTATGAAGTGAGGTGATTCATCGAGGGAGACACCAAGATGTGTACTTCCTCTGACGTGGACTGCCTGGAAGGTTGTCCCTCAGGCAAGTGCTTTCCTTCTCGCCTCCTCTGCTGAACACTTCATCTTCCCTCCCTTTATTGGACCACCAGGGATCACTCTCTTCTCTGAAGCCTTGCATGACGGAGTGAGAGGCATAAGACAGTGCCATCATGAACAGATATGCTGGACAAGGCAATGTGATCCACTAATGAGTATCATTAAAGTACCTCTGATCCAGTTGTGCAAAACATGGCAGTTGTCTCTCGGGGTTCATGGCCAAACGAGGACTATCAATCAAATTGATTTCACTCTAAACCAAAATAAAACAACAATTAGAATAACTAGACAAGTACCCATTATACATTGGGGGGGGGGGGGGGGGGGTCATTGCCCCTTTTCTAAAGTAAATATCATGATACATGTCTAGTAACTAGTGTCCTTTTGAACTTCTTGTGTGATTAATAAAGAACTTCCTCTAAAATGTCCTTTTGAATGTTAACAGATTACACATGAAATATCACATAAGACCTGTGTACCCACAGGTCTAGGAACACTTCGAATAGTGTGGGGGGGGGGGGGGGGGGGGGGGGGGAATTAACATTCAAATATTTTTGTCCAAGAATAGATATTCAAACAAATTGTTTAATGTATCAAAACACAAAAGTTTGTTGTTACACCCAAGTGAGTGGTTACTCATGACTTGGACCTAGCCCTAACCACATTCTCCCTAACTGGGCCAGTGGTCCTGTAAGTAACCCTTTAAATCTTTAGTATGACTTGTCCAGATATCTGGAAGGAGATAGCGAATATACATACATACATACATACATACATACATACATACATACATACATACATACATACATACATACATACATACATACATACATGCATGCATCTCATATGTATATATATAAAAGGAGATGTCGGTCGGTCGTCTGTATGTTTGTGCCATCATTTTGGCCAAACCTGTAGGTGGATTTCTCTGAAACTTGGCATGGTGATAGGTTTTGACCCAACTTAAAACATGGGCTAAACATTTTGGAAAATAGTTACCATGGTAACACAAAATAGCCAAATATGGTATTTGGTCAGAAAAATCCTTGGAGCTACAGATCTAAAACTTGGTATGCATATATAACTTCACTCTGTTAGTAACATGGGCTGGAGTCCACCTGGCCACACCTCTTCCTTTCCCTGTGTAAGGCTAAAAATGCCAAAAATGGTGTTTCAGCAGAAACACTTGAACCAAGGAAGTTAGACCCATGAACCCACATATATTTGGAATCAATATAATCTGTGGAATGTTTTAAGTACATGTATATCATTATGATCACACCCATTTCTGTTTTCATGTCAGGCCCCCAAAAGACCAAAAATTGTACTTTGGCCAGACACACCCTTGGAGCAACAAACTTAATACATGGAATGCATATACAAATTGACTTTGGGGGTAACATGGACAGGATCCCTCCTGGCTACACCTCTTCCCATTGCTGTGTAAAGCAACAAAAAAAAGTACCAAAAAAGAATTTCTGAATAACGCTCAGACTAAAGGAGTTAGATCTACGAATATGCTTTAATATATATTTTGGTTCATGAGTATGTGTATTTAGGCATCATGGCTAAACACTTGAACTAAAAAGGCCAAAATTCAGCGCATACTCTCCAAGGACCTGGGTGAGCATTATTGAGCAATGTGGGCATGGTAATGGGTGGGGTTTTGTCATAGTCACACTCACAGGAAGTTATTTTAGCTTTAAAAAAATTAATCAGAGACCAATCCAGCTAAAATTAACATGTGGTCTCCAGGTACCAGGGAAAGCAATATTAACTAAGTGTGACAGTGGGTTACCTTAGCTGCAACCACTGGAGGTTGTGTTGGCTATTAAAAGCTAATCAAATGACCAACCAGACAGAAATTTGGAATGAGACTTCCAAGCAACTTGGTAACCATTACTAATCACATGTGCATGTGTCAATGGGTGTGGTCTGGTCATTGCCACACCCATAGGACATCAATATGCCTGCCAAAAACGTATTTATGGACTAATCAGGCTAAAATTGGACATATGGAGTCCAAGTGACGGGTGAGCATTTTCAACTACATGAGGGTCTGGCAATGTGTGTGGTTTGGTATTAGCCACACCCTCAGGAAGTTGTTTTGGCTGCCATAAGCTAATTAAAGGGCCAACATGGGAGAAATTTTAGTGGCTTCTATAATGTTTCATGTTGACATTGGCCAGGCAATGCCGGGTATATGCTGCTAGTACATATATACATACAAAGAGACAAATTGTGAATTATGGTAAGATATCAAAATTAATAACAAAGCTTGAGCATAATGAATGTGCCAAATTAAGCACATCATAATAATCAAGGAAGTACGATCAGAATCATACTGGATGGAGCAATGTGGAGGGAGAGAATAAGCAAATGGTCAAGTTAGCACAATCTAAGTCAGTAATTATTCATTTGCAGTTACAAGATGAAAACATACCACAGACTCCTCTTAAAAGTTAATTGGCAAAATCCTAAGCAGGAAATGATATTTATCCCTGACCAGTATTCTATCAGGGAATACTTGCTGTCAGTGAACCATCTATATCTCTTGAGGATGGGTAACTGAAGGAGCAGGTATTGAGCACTGGACTATACTAGTTGCCTGTTGGTGACAGGAGGTGGTGAGGAAGGTGGGAGACCTTGATCATGTGGAAACATAGAGATTCCAGATCCCTGTTGGTTGGCTCCCTGATCAGATGGAGCTACCTAAACTACACATGGGATAAGCCTCTCCTCTCAAGAACATGGTGATACCTCTTTAATGAGATTCATGACCTTGTTGTACTACAAGTGTGAAATAAATGATGTAATTAATTGGAAATCATCCAGGATATTACATCCACAATTTTGCTCAAGAATGGATTTTTAACTAATTGTTTATTATTTGGAATCACCAATGTTTGTTGTTACAACTAATTGTGCACAACTAAGTTAAATCCTTTTACTATAAAGAAACCCTGCGGTTATAACTAAGTACCTTCACTATATACAAGCTCAAAAGTTGTAAATATTAGCACACCATCAAATTCACCTTTTCTCTAAACAATTATTTTGCCTGGTCTAAAACACTATACTTTATAAATATTATAGAAATTATTTACCACAGGTCACAGTGCTGGACCACTCTTGTCCCTTGGCCTCTGGCAGCTAGTGGTGAGGATTAGCAACTTAACAGATATATCTGAACATTGGGCTACTTCTCAGACTCTACAGACAGTAATCTTCGGGTAATCCTCTAATGATCAAGAAATTTTCACACTGTGTGACCTCCCCAGCCCTCACATATGTTCATGTCTATGTCACATTGAGCTAATAAGTTGACAAAAAGAGACCACATATTTCCAATAAACTTGATATCATAGAGAGGAGTTTTTCTTGTCTCTTTTCAAGCAATTATTTTCATTTAGGGATTAAGGTTAGAAGAATAAATTTTCAGGGATGGATAAAGAAGTCAAGGCCAACAAACCTTGCATATGTGAAGTTTCCTAAATTCTTCCACAAAACAAATTTTAATAATAATTTCAACAAAAATTTTTTAATATCTTTTTTTATTTAAAAAAAATTTTTTTTTGAGAATAATGCATATGGCCCATTATTTAACCTTTCTACATTGGCTAGTAAGTGATATTAGTACATCTTGGAGGGGAGAACAACAACATGCTATGAATAATTCAATATTTTAGGAGTAATAAAAGGTTTAATAGTATTGGTCACATCAAATCATGTTAGCTATGTCAAACAAAAATGTAAGAAACTTCTGATATTTGATAATCATACCAACCAGATATTTCCATAGCACACAGTTTGTTAAGGGGTTTGGCATATGCTGAACAGTGGTCATAAAACTTCAAGCAGACCTAAAGAGAGATAGGAAGAGTGAGAGGAGGATCAAAATTGCTCCATTTTCAGCTGCACCATATCTTATTCACACATTATTGAGAGCTAAGATTATCTCACCTTGAACACAGTTTTGAGTAACAAAAATGGGGCTGGTGTCCACCTGCGTCACTTCAAGCAGACATTAGCTCCAGCAGACATTAGCTCCAGCAGACATTAGCTCCAGCAGACATTAGCTCCAGCAGACATTAGCTCTAGCAAGGTAGTGGGCGAACTGTCTTCCCCTTAGCAGCATCTCTCTTTCACTCCAGAGAAAGAGATTTTGGCACTTGACGAAATCGATTCACGAGCACCTCAAATAACTTGAACGGTCCCACTTGAACGGTCCTACTTGAACGTGCAGGGCAAAGAAGGTGGGGCTGCTTTCAAATGGTGCAGAAGGTGGGGCTGCTTTTAAATGGTGCAGAATACTCCGGAGTGATTTTGAAGGTTTCCTCCGCAAATTTCTGTACTTGGGGAAAGTTTGTTGTTGTTCGTTTTTGAATTTTATTATCGGTTTTTTTGTTCAGGAAGATAGGAATGTCAGAAAGCGGAAAATGGGAATGTCACAAGAAAACCAGGCTCAAAGGAATCTAGATTTACTTTATTTCTCCAAATTTTATAGTTGGCTAAATACTTATTTTGAACAGGAAGTGTTATAGCCACTGGAACTTTTTATTTACTTTTTTGGTTGCAATTTAATTTATTTTTCTTCTTTGTTGTTACACTTTTGTTTGTTCAGAAAGAGGTGGCTAATGAGATAAACGGTTTGTGTTTCCAATTACAGCTTAACACAAACTTCCGGTTGTGTATTGTCTCGTAACCATAGTGAACACGATTGGTGCTGAACTGTCAAACCTGGCTCAGTGCTCCTCGATGAAACCTGTGAAGCTATGGATGCTCAGAGAGAACTTAATAGGAGAGGAGTTCAGCCAATGCGTACTGGTGAACTTCGTTTTGAAATGCTGCCAAACCTCCCTCCTCCGGTCATCCCGCAGATAGATTTGGGCATATCAAGAGATGTGGTTGCTTTGGTGTAAGCAAGCATGCTGTAACTATGGAGTGAAGCTAAATTACAACTTCTTTGAACTAATGTTAAACTGTAGCATGGAGATTTATGCTAGGAAAGTGACTTACTCTTATTTCAGCCATATCCCTATCCCTGCCACACTAATTCTATGAATTTATGACAGTCCTCCTTTTCATGGAAGGAGAATAAAAAGAAGCTTCTTGCAGAATCAGGAAAAATTTATTGTTGAATCTTTCCTATTTTTGGCAGGCCCACCAAATCTCTGACATCATAACATACCCCATATTTTACCTTCTGATAAATTTTTGCAAGGTTTTGAGATGGTTTAACACTGTCTATCACCACCAGCCCTAGCATTGCAACTGATAATAGACTTCCCTTGTGGGACACACACAATAGCAACAATTGACCATCTTCTGCAGCATTTAATAACATTTAGACCGAATTCTCCCCACTCATAATATGCAGCGCTTTGAGGAAAGTACTCACCAGAGATTACACAAACTATATTTATAGGCCTATGTTCCCACACCTCAGTATCTTCCCTCCTTTTCAATCATGAAAAACAATGACAACCCAATAATAACAATAAACAACAAGTTTGACTGAGAATAATTCCAGCAGTCTGTCTGCTTAAATCCCACCCCCTTTCCTCCCGTCAAACATGCGCTAGTAAATGCCCATGATAGTCCACTGCTATCCTAGTAGAGGCTAAATACTAGACACCTCTGCTTGCAGGTAATTGACAGATATTGATAGTTTACATGTTGCCATGACAATTATTAATTTTTTTTTTTTAAATAGAAAACATATATCACGTTTCCACTCTTAATCTTGCAGAGAAACAGAGGATCTCTTACCATATGCTCATAGATACCCACCATAATGGCCACGCACACACACACACACACACACACACACACACACACACACACACACACTCACAAATACACACACACACACACACACACACACACACACACACACACACACACACACACACACACACACACACACACACACACACACACACACACACACACACATGCACACACACACACACACACACACACACACAATGTAACACTGATTTTTCCAATAAGTGTCCAGGTCTGGAAAAAACAACGACTGTGTGTGTTGCCATTCATAATCCATCCATCTTGTAGGTCAAGCTATACCGATCAGAAGGTGATTAGGCTCTTCAGGTGTAATAAAGCCATTCAGACAGAAGAGTCTGATATGACATCATGGCAGAGGATGGCAGGTGTTCTCAGCACGTGTGTGCAGGTAATGTGTGTGTGCAGGTTAGGTAATGTGTGTGTGCATGTGTGTTTATGTGTGTGGGAGGGAGTGGCATCAGTGTGGTCGCCAATAGTTACTGTCGAAGAAGCTAGCTGCCTTGAGACACACCTCATTTAATATCTTACATGCTAGAAGCACATCAAAGTTGGTTGAAGCACATTGGGTTAATGGTAGCTTTACAGGGATATACAGTGGATCAATACTATGCTGGGTTGAGGTAGTCCTACTAAGATGATAAGAGGTGTCCACCCCATATTTTGTGGCCAAAATAAAATAAAAACGAAGCATTTTAAAGTGAATCTTGCATCTGTGTGGAAGCCCAAGCCATAACTAAATGAATGACATTAATGTTCATTGTTTTGTGCATGATTTAAAGCTACACTTATTAAAGAAAGTAACAACAAATTATAGTTACATTCTGAGAAATATGATAAGCGCTCTGTAGGAATTATATCAACTAATTTAATCTTCTCCTAATGGGGGATGGGGGAGGGGTTAACATCTTTATTAAGAATATAGGTATGGCTGAGAGTGCATATGGTCAGCTACTAAAAATTACCAAACATTGCTGAAGGGCTTTGGAAGAAATCCAAAGGGCCATGATGACTTGGATGCAATAGCAGTGACCAATAGAAAGATCAGATAGGAGGGGAAACTTTTGACACCTTCATTTTGACATGGTATTTCTGCACTTGAGCAACATATCTTGATTGATCTGAACTCCTGGGATGTCACTGTTTCAGAGATGAATAAGGAGGCAAATACTCTCTTCCGCAGTATTTCAAATGAATTGAAGTAGAAGAAAAATTTTAAGCATTTTGTGAAATGCTCAAAAATGGTACCATGACTATTGTATTTCTCTGATGAATCATGTCTTTCAGGACTCTATGGTGGAACTGGCAGATATGTAAGAAAGATGTCGTCCTTCATTATCAAAACTCTATGTTAGCACCTGGTGATGTGGAGAAAATATTTGGGTAAAGCGACACAGTTACCCACAATGAGAGAATATTGAGCCACATTTGCATGAGCTGTGAATGGAAAGTAAGAATAATCAATTGCAGAAGTTGCATGCACTTCTTTTTTTCTTCAAAAAGAAGTTTTTAATGGTCTATTACAACACAACTAATTGTTTGTGGTCAGTAATGGAATCAAATCCTCGAATGTTATGACAAAGGTAATTAGTGTGAGGAAAACTGCTGATGTAATGAAGGTATGTTTACTATACTGAGGTATGCTTAGGGTGTCAGTACACTAACTTTGAAGATTAGGTTCACTAATTTATAACATCGGCTTCATCAGGTCAACTGGTTTGTCTTCTGTCCACTGTGGAGAGTGAAACCTCTCTTGTAGAGAACTGTGTCCTCTCTACAGACTCAACCATTTATACTCGTACTGCAGTGCACACCACACCAGCCTCTGATTGGTCCACATCATCGTTGTATAGGACTTTGTATTCGTAAACTTAAATAGGGTTCATTATTTTGAATATTGTTGAATAAATTTACTTAATTTTCCATCACATTGGTTTCATATTTATAAATAATTAAAGAAATTCACCTCTATATCCCTCAAATATACACACATAGATGGATAGATATATAGATAGATGAATGGATGGATGGATGTTTGGATAGGTAGATAGATGGATGAATGGATGGGTGGGTGGGTGGATGGGTGGGTGGATGGGTGGGTGGGTGGATGGGTGGGTGGGTGGATGGGTGGGTGGGTGGGTGGGTGGATGGGTGGGTGGGTGGATGGATGGATGGATGGATGGATGGATGGATGGATGGATGGATAGATAGATAGATAGACAGATAGACAGATAGATAGATAGACAGATAGACATAGACAGATAGACAGATAGATAGACAGACAGGCAGACAGGCAGACAGAGCTTCAGCACAGATATTGGGAAACCCCAGCATTCATATCCTGTTGCTGATACAATCACATTTTATGGAGCTCTGCCACTTCCATTGGCCACTCCATTATATATCATCATCCATGCCACTCCACTGTATAGCTAATTTCAAACTCTTAGCAAGAAAATTCACATGCATGTATCATCTGTGAGGCAAATGAAATACCATGTCCACCATCAACTTGACAAAATTATGACATACGCTGGTTACTAGCAGTATATGATCACATTTAGTTGTTGATGTTGTTTTTTAATGTTGGAAGAAATTATCTCTTTGAATCTTCGACTAATCTTGACTCTGTAACTGAGTAGTATGATCAGCTCTGAAGCTCAGCTGGTCTAAATTGGTTTTAATGATTTGATACACTTTAAGGTGTAGTTCCAACAGGAGCAGTTTAACTCATAGATGTACATTCAATGATGATTGAGTTCAGTGCTGTTTAACTGACTATTTACCAGCCTTTTTAGCAAAATTTATTATATTTTCAACTTGTATGTACAATTTTGTCTGCGTGTCCACTCGTTAATTTCAATTACAACTACTTAATTAAAGTACAAATAACAGTAATTAAATGTATAATTGACACAATGTGCACATGTAAACATATTCAGTCCATCCTTGAATAGCTTATAGTTTTGCTTTATATTGAACTGGAAGTTTATCCAGACTACGATTCTTCTTTTGAATATTTCTATACATCAACTATTTCTGTTCTTCATAACAGTATACCTTCAATTCCAAACGCATTCGTGGTAACATCTTAGTTGTCTATTTTTGTGGTAAGATTGGTAGCTGTAATTCCTGAGGAAATACCAAGAAGAACCAGGCAGGAAAAACACCATATATAGAGGGCAGTTACAAAACTCTGTTGTTACACATTTTGCTTGGGATGATCCAGGATTTTAATTAGTATTAGGAAATGCCAAAAGATACACAAATACAGATATAGAGAGCAGCTATCTCAACTACCACTCCCATGAGTAGCTTCCTATCTGCCTGCATATAGATGGTAGCTTCTGCTGATGTCATTACTAGCATTTCCTAAATCACTCCAAGACCTTTGTCCATCAAGAGAGGGAGTAAACTAACTAGTGTGGTCTGAGAAACTGTTTAGATCCACAGAAACCACCCCCACCACCTTCAAATTCAACTTTAAGATCTATCTATGACTTACTTTGGCAATGCTCGGCTACATTAGAATTATTCAAGTAATAAAATGTCAACAAAAACCCAAAATTCAAAGCATATGATCTCAGCCAAGCCTCACCTCTGCATTGGTTGGCTGCATGCATGATGGGTGACTCCAGCTGGTATTCCTTGCTGGAACACCACTAGAGTCGGGCCTTGAATGTGTGGCTGAAGTAATATGGACATAGACAGTGAACTGCACATGTGTGCCCCCACCCCCTCCCCCCTATCCCTCCTCTCCTTCATTTCTGCAACATTCAACTTCAACAATTATTTCCTTCCCCCATATCTATCTTTGCTTTTCCCCCCACACATAGCTTGTGCACAGAAGAACTCAATTTGTAATTTTAGTACCAGAATTTACTAAATTTTAGCAAACATCCACAATTTGTCTGTTATTAATTAAGCTAGTTAAACCATAGATACAGTATAGAGGGATTGTAAACAGCGAAATCTCATAGCTTCATCCGTGTTATGCCTGATGTCAAGAGTAAGCATGTTTTTCATTGAATTTTTTCTTTTCAACGTGGGGAGCAGATTGTTTCAGTCACTGACAGGCCAGTCAGGGAAGTGTCTACTCACACTGTTAAATTTTCAACTTACCTTGCAACCACTTCTGCATGGACATATAAATTTAGCTAACTCATACCAACATTTTTAAGACAAATAAGAGGGAAAAGGGACTGTAGCGCATCTTTTAAAAAGCTTTGCTTTTGTGGACTGCTATACTCTGCACTCTCCTACTAGGTGGCATTCCATTCATCATTAACACATGCTCAGAAATTAATCTAAAATTTGACTTTTAGAAACAAAATAATTGCTGGAGAGGAACACAAAACCAAGACTATTGTATCAGCATTTCCTTAATTACTTCAGTAGGTAAGTTTTATGTACTTGCTTTCTCTGCCCTAATCCATATAGAGTAGCATAATACAAATGTAGTCTCAGCCCCAGAGCCCTTTATACACAGCACTGGATGTATTGCATCACTAGCACACAAATAGAGTGTGTTTGGTGACTTGCCTGTGCATTCTGTGTCCCTGCGCCAGAATGTTGGTGTAGCTAATTATGGACCAAAATAATTTTATAATGATTTTTTTTAAAAACCACACCTACCACCAAGGTTGTGAACTTTTACCAAGTGACTGGCCCATTCAGACACTATCCCAGTTTCCTGGTACTATATATTTTACATGCAAAACATTAATACTTCATGAATATGTAGGTTGTGGTTAACCAAATGAGTTGTGTGGCTTTTATGGCTGCGTTCCACAGATGCCTACGGGACACGGAATACACAGGCAAATCACCAGACCCACTTTATGTGCGTGCTGGAGATGCAGTACATCCAGTGCTGTGAATAAAGGGGTCTGGGACGAGACTACTTACTTATTTTTCTTATAAGAAAGCTGGCTATGCTTTCTTAACTGGAATAGGAACACAAACTATCTCTACCACAAGCAGTGGTGTTCAGTCCTCTCAAGGACGTCAAGAACTTCACCTGGACTAGTGATACTTTCTACACTCAGATTTCGCAGTATGAACAGTGAAGGGACCTTACCTTATCAGGGATTTGATATAGATATTTGTTGAAGTTTAGCTCCATTCTCTGAATCTTTAAGTTTTCCTGGAAGTTGGCGTCTTATTAAATATATATTCGCACCATAACACGACTGTTTCCTGATGTTTTATGGATTTTGTTCTATTTGAATATGTAGCCCACAGTGCGTTTCCAGTCCTTGTATACTGTATCTATGGTTAAACAAGCAAGCACTACCAAGCTTGTAGATTCTAAAAGAAGACACCATCATGAAGGAGTATATTCTACAATGAACTTGTGTGTGTATGGGTATCATTAGTAAAATGTAATGGTGGGGGTGGGGGGGGGGGGGGGGGGGGGGTTAATTTCAGGTCCCTCACTTTTACTGTCCAGAAACAGAGAAACACATCAGTATCTAACCCTCTACTTCAATAGAGTAAGAATACAATAAAATATTCATATCATCGATTCAGTGCAAGAAAATCAATTATTTGGATTTGAAACATTCCCTCCTTCAATCACTCTTAACTGATTAAGTTTAATTCCTGTTAGTTTTGGAACTTGCCTGGTAATTGTCTCAATTCATTTTTTGGTTTTGCTTTCGTGGATTTATATTTTGTGAATGCACCTGCATTCGAATGATATTTTGCAATAAGTAATGACTCCCACCACCCAGGATATGCAATTACAGTGACCATAAGGGGGAAAAGATTAAAAATAGCATAGTTTTTGTTTTACTTTACTTCAATCATCTTTGTGCTGATCTGCCCAGGCATACGTATTTGTTGACCATTCTTTTTTTTTTTTTTGAGAAGTTGTTACTTTCTCTTAAAAAATATATATATATATATATTGTAGAGGGATGCCCACATCTTCAAATACTCTGAGCATGTCTTGAACTGTACATACTATTCACTGCAGCACAGAACTTACCACATTCTTCAACGACAATCCCATAACTTTCAAGAACAAGGAACCTTTCACTTGACATTCAAGGAGAGTAGAGTAAACTGAGTTCAAAACATTCAATATCTCCATGAGGGAGTAGTTTTCTCTTTAGTTTTCTTCTCTCTTTTTTTGATTGGAATATTTTCTTTAAAAAAAATAAAATAAAATTCCCCCTCCTCCTCTCCCTCCTACCCCAGATGCATGGAGACAGTGTAAACATTTAAACTTTGTTTCAGCTTTTCCAGACCATCTCACCACTCAGGTGTTGCTAAGCCAGACTAGTTTTAAAAAAAGAGGCCAATTCAGAAACATGAATGTTGTTTAAAGAAAGAGACCAAAATTCTAGCCTTTTATTATTTCACAAAAGTCCAGCCCGACTGATATTTTATGATCAAAACTTAAGTTATATCCAGGCAAACCAGACGGTATGGTAGGCTTAGATAGACCAAATAAACTGGGGGTTTGGTGTGGTATTGTCATTTTAAAAATATATGTAATAGAAGTATGAAAAGTGTGAGAGGAGAATTAGTTTGCAATTCATCAGGTCAGTTGGTTCAATCTTATGATGATGTGAAATATCCACTTTTCCGCACCTAATTCTCCTCCCAATCTCCCACTCAATAAGATGCCAGTTGTTACATAGTCTCGCATGGCCAGACTCTTTACTAAATTTTGCATTGAGAGTGGGTATGGAATCCCCGCTACACCTGACCAATTCTATATTCTAAAATTCTGGAGAGTAGCCAGATGTTGTGAATATCATTACAGAGACAAAAAATTTAATTAGGTGATGGTTGAATCTACTAAGACCAAAATTGCTGCATTAGAATCACTAAAGCACTCCGGTGTGATAGCCTGAAGCCTGTACAGCATCAGGTAGTTGCATGGTTAGTAGGCCGTCAAATTTTTTTCAGGGTTTCACCTTTAGGATATGGCGAGTGTCTAGGCTATGGTTGTTTGCCCTGAGCAATATAACAAGATCTTAGGTTCCCCAGAGCTCTCCGTGACCCATTGTCTGCGTAGTGACTCCTTTAGCTGCTATAATTGTAGACCAGGTGCAGGAAAACTAACATGAAGCAGCAAAGGCTTCAAGCTGCCGTAACCTAGGGTTTGGCTTACTTTGATGCAGCAGCTTTGATATCAGTAAATGAGGCCATCACTTAATTAAACATCTTTGGTGATGGTATAATGATATTCATGACATCCAGTTACCCTCCAGAATCGGAGGGTATTGAAGTTGCTAGGAATAAGTTGTCACCAGACTCAATTCCAGCATAGTATTTGGTAAAGGGTCTAGCTAGGCCAGACTAGATATCACCACCGCCTCTATCAATTATTTATGTTTACATGCATGTTACATCTATTAGTTTTATTTATGTTTACATGCATGTTACATCTATTAGTTATATTTATGTTGGCATGAATTACAAGCTGCAAATCGAAGTTTGTTATTATTGTTTTTTCACCTTGTGAGTATGTGTGCACATTTATTTATGTCCAAACACTTGCTAATTTCAATTACAATTATTTGATAAAGTTAAGCCGCTCAGTACTTGGATGGGTGACTGCCTGGGAACAGCAAGTGTTGTAGGCTTTTGTCCTTTTCCTACCGTTTTCCCCCTTCGTTCCCCCCACCCCCACCCACCCCCACCCCCTTCTTTTTTTTAATGAATCTAATAGTGAAATCCTGGAGGATTTTTTCACCTCATGTGTGCACATTTCTGTCTGTCAGTCTTCCTGTTCTCTAATTTCCATTAAAATTATTACATTAAAGTACAATTAACAGTAATTGTAAACATAATTAAATTACACATTCCTAAATTATTATTATAGTTGTATGAGCAGCATATTTACCCTACAAATCACACTATGTAAAAACACACAGTCATTCTTAAATACCCTAAATTAGGTCAACAGCAAAAGTATGAATGTATGTCATGTCTTGTGGGATTCCATCCTCGGATGGTTTCTAGTTTTGTTATCATCGTTATTGATAAAGCAATATAAAGTCATCTTCAGCAGTTTTTACAACATTGATATATTTTTAAATTTGATACCAGCTTGAAAGGAGATGGAGCTTCAATACATATGAACTAAAAAGTTTTGGCGTTCATCAGAGCTGGCATAGAATACTCTAGCATTATGGATGGTCAAGGTTGAGTGTTTGTTTCAGCTCATGATTGCTATACAATATCACATCTTAGTCTTAGTAATAGTTTCATTATCACCTTTTAATGAGAACACTTCAAAATAGAGCATTCATGAAGCAACAAAAGATGATAAATCTCAGTGCACTGTCCACGATGAGGCACCTCCAGTCTCTCTGCGGGCACAGAGTCCATGATGGCTGGCTACTCTGCAAGAAAGATAAATAGATCAGTGACCCTCCCTCTTCCCCTCCCCCAACTCAACAAACAGTGTGACACATAGAATGGTACTTGTTTAGTGCATGTACTGCCAAAAGATTTTCTTCAAAAATTTGATCTTGACACAAGACAGTTGTTTTTGCTTGGTTTTTTTTTGTTGTTGTTTGTCTTTTTTAAGTGGAAAAAGAAGGAAAACAATTCTGTTTTGGATTGACATGAGAAAAAAAACACATAAATAAACTAATTTGTACTCATGTAGACAAGTTAGATGATCCTTTACCTTTTTCAAATTCAGATGCACCATTCATTGATCGTACTACATAAAATCACTAAATCATTGGCAAAGTATAGCGAATTGTAATAGGTAAAGGGTTGTCTCATTTGTAGTCAACGTGTGCACATGTGTAGTTTGTTTTCTTTCCTTTTCACATGTCAATTTTGAATAATTTCCACTCTCATCTATAGAATGTTTGTTTTTGTATTTGTCTATCTATCTATCTATCTATCCATCCACCCATCCAACCATCTACACACCCACCCATGCATCCATCTCCTGTTAGTTTTACTATGTCGGTCGGTCGGTCGGTCGGTCGGTCGGTCGGTCGGTCGGTCGGTCGGTCGGTCGGTCGGTCGTTCGGTCGGTCGGTCGGTCTTGGTCGCTCTGTCTGTCTGTGTGTGCTGTCGGTCTGTCTGATGTACACTTTTATACCTTCCATTTTTTTTCACAAGTCAATTGAAAATATTCCTTTTATGTTCTTTGAAATAACTTCCCCACTCACCTTTCTACCAACCAACCATCATTTTCCCCCCCATCCCTTCCTTACTGAGCATACACTTTGATTTTGACTGTATCTCACCTGGCCATGTCTCTTACTTTGGGCGTTTCAAGCTGAATTTATCTGAAATGATCCTTGGACATAGGTTGGGTCATAGTTGGCCACACTGTTTCCTGTGGGTATGTCATTCGTTATATCTGGGGCAATGCTGGGTATGTCTACTGGTATATACATAATATCGAGCTATGGAGGTCATTCCCATTACAGAAAGGAAGAGTATGTATGCAGTAGTACAGATAGTATTACTACTAATATCCCTTTGTGTTGTAAGGGAGGGAGAATGAATTTTTTATTTACCAACTCCTTATTGGGGGGGGGGGGGGGGGGGGGGGGGGGGGGGGGAAGGGGAACAAATATTCATGAGAGGAATGAATATTCGTTTCCTGGGGGAACAAGTATTGGGGGGGGGGGGGGGGGAATTTTCTTTAACAGCTGCATGCCATAAATTAGCTGTAAATATCCTTAGCCAAGTTAATTGTATATAAGATAAAGCTATCAGTCATTCTCAGGTATATTTTCAACTAGCAGCATATACCTGGCGTTGCCCGGCCAATATAGGCTAAAATCCTACTCTTTTTGGCCTTTCTTGTTACCATGGTAACCATTTTGTGAAATTTTTAGCCCATGTTTTAAGTTGGGTCAAAACCTATCATCATGCTGAGTTTCAGAGAAATCCACCTACTGGTTTGGCTGGAATGATGGTACAAACATAAAACAGACAGACAGACCGACAGACAGACCGACAGACCGACAGACAGACAAATTCTGTTTTTTTCCCAGACATGCCACCTGGCATAAAACCATCTCAGGGTGGGTCTCCTCTATCCCTAAAAGTTTGGTCAAAATCTAACAGAGGGATTTTGAGAAACGGGAAGAACATAGTTACATAGTTACATAGTTACATAGTTACATAGTTACAAAGGTCTTCTAATATATATATATATATAGAAATGAGTTCATTCATTTTATCTCTCCTTCCGTCTTTCCTATCCATCAACACATGTAAACACCCCCACCCCTCCCCTGCCACAACCCTACCATAATCCCCCTCCCCCCCCCCTCCTCCTCCTCCTCCCATGGTGATACTCTCACCAAAGAGCTGGCAAGCTGAGTTTGTGATCAGATGAGTAAAACAAGATTATTTCCTTACAGACCATATGCTTGGTGGACAATTACCAATTCAAACCTGGTCCCCCTTCCTTCCTTAAATAGGTAAAAGGTCATCAAAGTTGTGGTCACTATGGACACAGTCTGTTGAGCATTATCTGATACCAGGAGATCCCTTAGCTATTATCAATAGGAATACCTGATACTGCCCAATACAGATGTCCACAAAAGAAAATAATTTTGTACTAAAAAAATAAATAAATTAATTAAAAAAATATGTATATATATATATAAAAAACAAACTCCTTACCTACTGCAACCTATTTATCTTCCTGCCCAAGATCAAAAATGGAATACCACTGCTGATCCTTTACTTCTATAGTTAGGTAGCATGCAACCAAGTGCATGCTCTCCTGAAGTAGCTGCCACACACCCTTGGCTGATCAGTTCATGATCGATTGTTCTATCTAGCAAATACGTTTATTCATTAATTTTTTTATCAAAAAAAATAACAACAAACAACAAAATTACAGTGCACAGGTGGATTATAAAAAAAATTTTTAAAAAAGAAAGAAGAGAGAAATGGGATGTCTCTCTATTATATTATGATGAAATTTTCTTACCAACCTCTAGTCAACTCAGATGCCCTCTGAGTTCAAGTCTGAGGCAAGGAGTGCTAAGTAAAAGCAAAAGTTACTTGAGCCACCCCCTGCAGTCCTTATGGTCTGCCATAGGGAACAGCCGGGGAAAATACAGTCACTAATACTACTCCAAGATTCCCTCCCACCTCCACACCTTTCCATCTTAACAGAATAGTAACTGTGATCTCTGCACTGAAATTTTTATAATGCTCTCACCCATAGAATGTGTATGTGTTCTGGCTAATACACAAAATTCTTTAATTGGC
>OZ017788.1:2854349-2901878 GCA_963969325.1 Lycopodina hypogea
TGGATACTCAGGGGGCCTATGCTGCCGTACTTGGGCAATAAATGATGGCGACTGTATTCAATGGGGTAGCGACTCAAAATCATATTACCGAATTGTCGGCGTTTGTTGTCAGCGGGCATTGCACCGAGGATATGCAAATCCACGCCAGCACCATAAACACAGTAATAGTCGTGGAAGTGAGTCTGAAATATATTCACCTGATCCATGTTGCCGCTTCGTGGCCAAAACCGATCCACTTCTTGCAGGGCTATGACATCGGCTCCTGTCACTTCGTCAATTATTCGAGACGGGTCGACCTTGCCATCCCTGCCCGTGCAGTATTGGATATTGTAGGTTACGCATTTCATGGTGGCGGGCTTTGTGGTTCTAATGGCATCATTTTGAAGAGCTATGGCGTGGATTTTGTCATAATAACGGGGGAAAGTGTGGTTGAACTTGATTACGGATTACGAATTGCGATATGTTTCATGTCTATGTTCCATGCTCAATGCCTAGTCTGGATAATATCTCCTCGCGGCTGGCTTGTGGTTGCCGATGATTCAGGCTGATACCATTTTGCTTGAACCATGCGGACAGGGGCGATAAGTGCGGATTGTTGAGCCGCCTTTGTAATAGTGTCAGCACGCGGGTCAGATGAAGCTGATAGCTCGGTTTGTTGTCACGCAACCATAAACGGGTAAATATCCCGGCTACTTTGCAGTGTCGCTGGACGCTCCAGATCAGACAGTGATGCTTAAATGCTCGGCGGTTTGTTTGCGGACATTGATTAAAATAAATTTCTAAAATTTGCGCATATAAATGATCGTCAATGTCTCGGCGCGCATCTTCCATCAGGGACACAACATCATAAGCGGGCGAGCCGATAAGCGCATCCTGATAATCAAGTAATGCACAGCGCTCGTCTGCTAGCATAAGATTGTCCACATGATAGTCGCGCAATACCAGTGTCGGTTTGATTTCTGGTAAATTGTCAAAGATGGTCTTCCATGCAATTTGGTAATTTGCTTGTTGCTGCGGATCAATCGCTTCGCCGTTAACTGCGGGCAGATACCACGTCGTAAACAAATCTGCTTCAACAAGTAATTGCTCAAAATCATAGCTGGCGATGTTAATGTCAGAGGCATGCGGGTTATTATGCAAATCGGTTAGCGTATGTATCGCTTTCTCATACAGGGAAAACTCGTCCATACCCGTATTTAACAGCGCACTAAATGTTTCGCTTCCCAAATCTTCAAGGAGTATAAAGCCGTTGTGGCTATCATGGGAAAATATGTGCGGAACCCGCAGTCCGAGTCGTTGCAAGTGTTTCGTGATATGCAGAAATGACCGTATCGTCGTGTGTTCGGGAGGGTCATCCATGAGCATCACGGTTTTGTTCTGGCGGACTAACCGATAATATTGCCGAAAAGAAGCATCGGCAATCAGTGGTACGGATTCTGCGTCCCCCCACTGGTTGTTGCTGATAAATTCCCTTCTTAAAGACGCTCTATTTGTCATCGCGCGGATTAAGACGGCTTTGGTATGCTCGCATCTATAGGTTAGTTCAGATAATACTCTAATTTTTGTTGCAGACAACAGCGCTGTTCATTCGAGCTTACCGGATTGCCATCTCGGTCAACAATGAAAAATGTGTCTTCAGCTTTTTCACCGACCGTGGAAACCTTTGCCGATATTAACCGTACCTTGCATTCAAGTAAGGCAATGGAAACATGGTATAACAATCCGGGACGATCCTGAGAAACGATGTCCATGGTGGTATGTCCCAGTTCCTCATTGTCGGAAAAAGCAACGGTTGTGGGCACTTTGAATTGTTTAAATGCCCGCGGTGGATTTTTCGATAGCGGAATATAATGCGTTGGCGGAGACAACAAAAAGGTACGTATTTTTTGAGTTTGAACATCAAGCTGTTTGTTGGTTGGTGCGACATCATGACTGACGATTACAAAAACCAATAGAGACAATCCGGATTTGGTTTTATGGATGCGGGCATCCAGAATACTTAAGCCAAGACGGTCGATAGCCGCGCTACTCTGTGGCAATAAATTATCGGATTCCGGCGCGACCACCAGAATTTGTTGCGCTTTGATTTCCGGTCGATTTCGTGTTGCAACTAGTGGCAGTGCCAGTAAATTGGTAGCTTCAATCTGTTGAGCATGCCAGGCACAGGATTCAGGTCCGTTACGTAGAAAATACTCCTGATCCAATTGTTGCCAGATTTGCATTAATGTGGCTTCGGCAATGGATTTTCCCAGTAATTTCCCAATTGCACGTTTACGGTCATCAATGCGTTGGCGAATGGCTGCTGCGCCACTGATTCCAGAACGCAACCGCCGCGATGTTGCGGTATATAGGTTAATCAGTAACTGACCTTTCCATTCGTTCCAGACATTATGGCTGGTACCGCGTATATCGGCAACGGTCAACAAGTATAAATTATCAAGATGCTCCTGATCGCCAACAATCTCGGCAAATCGGTCTATAACTCTGGGGTCAGAGGTATCTTCACGTTGTGCCGTCCATGACATAATCAGGTGGTTCCTGACTAACCAAGCGACGAATTGTGCATCGTATTCCGATAACTCAAGTCGCTTGCATAGCGCCAGCGCAATTTTTTCCCCGACTAATGAATGATCACCACCACTGCCTTTACCAATGTCATGGCATAACGCCGCCAGATACAGCCGTTCGCGCCGATTTAACTGGTGTAGTATGGTGCTAAGAATCGAGAATTCTTCTGCACATTTTTCCAGCATAAAATAACGGATATTCCCGACCACAAACAGTGAATGTGCATCCACAGTAAAGATGTGGAATAAATCATGCTGCATTTGTCCGACATGCTCAAAGAAGAGGTGTGGCCAGATGGGACCCAGCCCATGTCATTTCCAGAGTCATCATGAGTGTGCATGCCATGTTATAGATCTTCTGTATGTAACAATTTTTTTTGTTGCATTTTTAGCCTCTTATTCCTTCAGGAAGTGGTTTGTCCAGGAGACCCCAAACTTTTGGGATAAAATTCATCCATGGTGTAGTATATGTCTACCATCCTGGAATGGGTTTTCATTTGTCAGGAACTGGACATCACAAGCATACATAAACACACACACACACACACACACACACACACACACACACACACACACACACACACACACACACACACACACACACACACACACACACACACACACACACACACACACACACACACACACACACACACACACACACACACACACACAAAATTATTAGCCTGACACTACCAGAGAAAGAGATGTAGCCAGGTGAGACCCAGCCCATGTCACTCCCACAGTTATGATGTGTTATGGCAAGTTTTCAGGTCTGCAATCCAAGAAGGAATTTGCCTGCGTGACTTAGTGACAGACTTTAGCATTTATATCTTGACGTATCCACAGGAAGAGGTGTGGCCAGATGGCCCAACTTGTTTCTTTACATGCATACTCACATACGTGAGAATCAGGATGAGTGTGGCCAGATGTGGTCAGGATGGACCCACTATGCCCTTTTATCAGGAATTGAAAAAACAGAAGAAAGAAGAGAGAGAGAAAAAATAAAGAGGAAAAAGGAACCCAGGCTTGGGGTTGAACAACCTCTTTTCAGCTTGGGAACCTGTGCCCACTACTCTAATGTGGTTTTTTAGAGGCATTTTTATCCATGAGCTCCAGGAGCTCACAGGGTCTTAAGTTACTTTGTTTTATTGATGTTATTCTTCTGACGCTACTTCAGATTTTCCAGTGCTGAGGTCCCCAGTTAGGTTTTCTCCCCTTTTCCCTCCCCCCCCCCCTTTTATTTTCTCTCTCCTTTTTTTCCCTTTCCCCCCCCCCCCCCTCCCACCCTCCTTTTTTTCCCCTTCTTCTTGTGACACTTCCTCAGATATGCAAGATATGGGAAATTTCGCAAATATGCGGGCAGGTTATGCTTAATACATTTCAAGCTAGTTTATATGGAATATGAATTACTTTTTACCCCATCAGGGGTGCCACTTTCAGGAAAAAAATATATTTGGCTTACGACACTCGCAATATCAAATGACATATATCCTCTGATTTACACCTTACCAGGTGCCATAGTTTAGGTGAATGTGCCTTACAAATCGATATCCAGAATTGGCTGAAAAGTGGCCACAGAATGCAATTTCATTTGATTGCTCAATATGTTGCTGGGATAATTGTGTGAATTTAACATAATCTATTTGGGGAACTAATCATTTGGGAGCGATCACATTGTGTGAAAGGTCTAAGCAATGTCACCCTCCACCCTCTATACCTCAGTTAAATAAATAGCTGATAATTGGTTTACCACAAAACATACTGAATATTTTCCCCTTGGGACAAGCATTCATACCCAGTAGAAAAAATTTATTCCTACTAACAAAACATGATAGAAGTTGGGGGGGGGGGACAAATATTTGTCTGGGGAACAAATATTTGGGGGGACAAATATTTGTTGGCACCACTAATGCACCATCATGTGACACCATATTGTGCACTAGTTTGAGCTTTTCAGCCAAGTCAGTGCTTGAGCAAAGAATCATCCACCTTCATGGAACATTTGTCTTCTAGTTTAGATATAAATTGTATATGCATCTTGTTAACTTAGGAGCATTTTTGTAAAGGTTTATATATTCTCTAACATACCCTACACTAGCCTTCCTTCCCTAGTTATACCCCTCCTGTCCTTAGTTACGGTCACTATGTGAGGCAGATATGTTCCTGCCATGTTTGTAATTCCTACACTATATTACACCCTCAGGATATCGCTCAGCTTCGTGAAGATCTCAACCGAACCAAATGTGCACTCAGGGCTAACTTTGAGGAATACATCAGCCAAAAAGCCACAGAGCTGTAAATACTTAATATTCACTGTAAAATGCTTTTTGTTGTAACTTTATAATGTGAAATGCAATTCAACATAGGTATTGTAATTTCCAGAAGAGAATTAATGATCTTGAGAAGGTTCACCAAGAGGTAGAAAGCTTAAGATGTGTTAATGTTTCTCCATGTGGGTTGTCATATCTGCGAGTACTTGCTTGTGGACATGTGTCTCTGTAGAAGATAGTGATGGTGCGTAAGAGTCACAAGACCCAGTTCATGGACGCAGTCAACATGATATCTGGGGAGTACAGGGTGAGTGAACTCTGGTCTGCTGTCACCATGGAGTACTAGCATGTGGACACTCTTTTGAGAAACAAAACTTGTACTGATGAACATGATCTCCATTTTGGGGGGAGGAGGGGGTTGGTTTAGAAGTTGAGGTGGTTTGACCATCCACACATGCACACCTTCCGGAGACTGGAGGCCGGTGTATGGCCAACACTACAAGGCTTGCTTCCCCTAAGGGCATGTGTGACCAAAACCAGTAGCAAATAGATAAGACAGGTGTGTGTATGTGTGTGTGCATGTGTGTGTGTGTGCGTGTGAGTATGTGTGTGAGATGTATGTGTGAGGTGTGTGAGGTGCATGTGTGTGTGTGTGTGTGTGTGTGTGTGTGTGTGTGTGTGTGTGTGTGTGTGTGTGTGTGTGTGTGTGTGTGTGTGTGTGTGTGTGTGCGTGTGTGTGCGTGTGTGTGTGTGAGGTGTGTGTGAGGTGTATGTGTGAGGGGTGTATGAGGTGTGTGTGAGAGGGAGAGAGGTGTGTGTGTGAGAGGGAGAGAGGTGTGTGTGTGAGAGGGAGAGAGGTGTGTGTGTATGGGTGTGTGAGGTGTGTGTGAGTGAGAGAGAGGTGTGTGTGTGTGCATGCGTGTGTGTGCATGCGTGTGTGTGAGGTGTGCACATGGGGACTTACCTAATATTCATGCACAACCTCATGGCTGCCACCACATGACTACATGTCATGTTATGTGTGTCCTCATGCAACAGGTGGTGCTCTCATAGTATTGCTTAGTTGCTGGCCACAGCCATAGCCCTAGCAACCGTTAGTCTGATGTGGATGCTAAATGATATGTCCAATCTGATCAGTACAACTGAGAGATCCCATGCAACACACTCCAACCCTTCCCCACTCACTCACTAGCCATACTCATCACTATCAGTGGTCTTCTGGTTGAACAGACCCAAGGTAGATCAGGAATCTTCAAAATGTAATTAGCTTAAAAAAGATTTTTTTAGAAATGAAACTGATTGATGGCATTTATAAACATACAACAAATGTACAATATTTAGATCCTCTGTCTGCCCCAGGGTGGCTTGGCTGTGCTCAGGTTACACAGGCTGATGGACAAGTGGTTTACTTTAATACATCCTCTTCTTGAGACTAGCCATTGCAGTGGATTTCCAGTAGAACAGACCAGAGTAGTTACATAATAGTCATGACTTTTGTCCTCTTGCTATGTACCCAAAACGATCTTGTAGAAGTCTACCTGCCTAACCACAGGGAAAGTTTTAAGCCTTGTCCACACTATAAACAAGTTTGTACCTCTCTCCAGCAACACCTGGTTCCAAATGTTTTCTTGCATCCACACTAGCATAGGGCTGAACCCGATCCACATCACCTGCATAGGATGACTGATTGGCAGGGCATATTAATTGGTTTTCCTCTATCACATATAGAAACAGGGTATTATATTTTCTGATGTTCTCGGTTGTTCTGTTCCTTTCTGTTAGTAGCTAAACCCCTAATAGTGAACATCAGCAATAAAGTCACAAAATGTTCAATAAATCCAAGCCATTGAAAACTACCCTTCTGAAGGTTTCAGGTGGAACCAGGTGGGATGTAACCAGGTGTAGTGTGGATGTGTGGAACCCGTTCCAGACATTGGTGAAACCTGTTTTATTGTGCAGTGTGGACTGGCCTTTAGAATAAAAAAAAAATTGGAGTTCCTTGAAATGGTACACTTAAAAATGTTTGCAGTGGCAAATGGATAAAAGGAATCGTAATAACCAATCCAGGATCCTTACCACAGTGCCACAGGAGACCCCCTGCTCAGGTTCCCATGGGCAAAATCTCGGCTCTCTGAAGCCTAGCAATAGAAGTGTGAACACATACACATACAGGTGCTTTCTTTTATTTAACATGTATGTACATGGTGTGTACATTATATCATCATAACTGCCACCTGTCCTGCATTATACAGGACCAGTGTGCATTCTAAATGTATCCCATTTAAAGGGAGAAAAAAAATCATTGAGATTGTTTTATCCCCCCCTTTTTTTCAGGATGACATGGAACTAAGCAGATGGAAATTTATTCACTGTCACTAAATTTAGTTATAGAATCCATTCCAGCTTTTGGTGGGGGTGGGGGGGGGGGGGGGAAATTGGGAATTGCTCATTTTTGGGGTTTAAGGTCATTAACAATGCAAACTTGTTCTGTAATTTGGGGGGTGGGGGGTGAGGTGGAGGTAATTGGGATCATGATAAATTTAATCCTTAGCAAAGCGCTCAGGAAAATCTTTGCTTGACTCAGACCTATACAATATTCAGGAAGATTTCCTTCTGGTATTTGAACCCCCCAAATGAGTCCCCCTCCCTCAACAAAAGCTAATGAACAAACATTGGAGTTAAATATTTCAGAGCTTTATAATCTTATTTAGGAGGATGTTGAGGCAGTTCTGAAGTCAGCTGTATCCCAAATTTGCAATGAGAGCCATTAATTATATTCCCACCTTCCTTAATTTTTGCTACAAGTAATTCTTACAAAAGTGGTAATAAATGATATATAGGTTGAATGGGTGTCTGCAGCACTAATGGTTGATACTAGTGCTCACAGTGCACCTAAATACATTGAACAAAGTCTTAGTAGCATAAGGTTTCAATTGCATCTTGACATACTGCACTGCCCATATCTTCAATTATCTATCTACTCTGTCTTATCTGAGCAATACATATATACCTTTTTCTGCTATTGCAGCATTGCAATCATAGATACACTATCTCGGGTTTACCTAGTGTTGCCCCAGGCCAATGAAACATATAATTTATAAACCTTGTGGTTCCCTTCAAATACCAGCAGCTCATAAGTAGGCATGCAACCAGCATTGCCCTGCTTGTTGAAGCAGAGATTCTTCTCCCAGAGGCGCAATGCTCTTTTCTTTCCAGGCATTGCACTTATTTTTTCTCCAAATTGAAATAAGTTTTCACTCTTATTCAAGTGTGGTTAAACTTTGGAGTAAGGTCCTTTGAATTGAAGTTAGACAGGCTTTGTTATGTAAAAGCTGGACCCTGCACACCATAGAAGTGACCATTGTAGGCTTATGACTTACAGAATTCAGTAACTGTTCATGATTGATTTTTCTTAATAACTGAGCTGGTAAGCTGGGAGGGGATGTTGGCAAGAAGATTAGAAAGAAAGAAGGTGGGAAAGGGAGGGAGCTAAAGAAGAAAAGAAGGAGGTAAAAAGGTGGGGTAAAAGAAGAAAAACAGGACTGGAAAATTTACAGCCAAAACCTGCTCACTTATGATTTAATGTTTCAACTTAATGATGACTTCGTTATGGGTAAAAAAAAAGGGGGGGGGGGGGGGGGGGGGGGGGAAAGGAGAGGAAAAAAAACAACCAAACCATGACCAGGACTTGAACTGGAGTGAGACCTTAGCACTGGTGTTCCTGACAAAGTTTCTGCAAAAACAAGGGAAACCAAAAAAACAACAACACAAAACAACCCTAATCTGGATTTAGGTTCCGGATTTCCTGCTTAGTAGACTTTTCCCTTAAACAGTGGGCCATGGATTTTTTAGGTTCTTTTTTTCCTTCCTTTTTGGTATAAAAATTTTGAATTCTTTTTTACCCACCAGGGTTGCCACTTTCAGAATTGTTTGGGGTGAAAAACCTAGCCTGCAAAATTTGATTAAAATATATATTTTATAGCAGCAGTAAGTAGGACTGAACTCTGTGGTTCTGCACCTGCAGCAAATATACTTACAGCTAATGATATCCTATGCCTGCCATGACAACTGCTTATTGGTGAGAGCTGTGAAGTAACAACGGAACATGTCCCACCAGCCTGACAAACACATACCAATTTGCTGCTCTTTTCTACATGAGCAAAACACTTTACCTCCTTGAGGAATTTGTTGGTTTCTTTCCTCTTCTTTACGTAATCGATCGAATCAAATTGAACACAGCTTTGATCAAAATATACCTTCAATAAATTTATATCATTGTGGTCAGTCTGAACATACCCAGAATGTTGTAAAAACTGATTAATGTTTCCCTCCAATGAATTATGGTTATTTATCTAACAGTCAAGATGTTCCCCCGAATATTTATACCCCCAGAGAATGAATATTCGTTCCTACCCACAAATATTTGTTCCCCCCCCCCTATAAGAAATGTCCAAGAGTTTGGTCTAAGTACCATTTCTGGCATTTTTAGCCTGACATGGCCAGAGGAAGAGGTGTGGCCAGGTGGGATGTAGCCAAAGTCTAAGTTTGTGCGCAGGCCAATTTTTGTTTTTAAATCCAAGGGTTTATCCTCAGTAACATTTTGGTATTTTTGGCCTCACTCAATCACAGGAAGAGGTGTGCTCATATAGTACATAGCATAGGCAGGATTGTCAACACGATCAATACAGACCCACCAACAAAGTGGCAAACAAAATATTCCTTGTACCATGCCAATCTATATTTAATATGGTTTTCTTACACATTTTCCTGTCTCTTTTTCAGAAAAAAATAGAGGGGAAAAAAAGAGGAACTAAAAGGAAAAAGAAGGAAAAAAGAAGTTAGTCTACGGATAAGATCACAGTTTCCACTTTGGAGACCTGTGCCTCAAGGAAGAGGTGTGGCCAAGTGTGACCCAGACCATGACCAAGGGTTTGTACTAGTTACCATTTTGGTATTTTTAACACATGCCCAAAGAAGGAGGTGTGGCCAGGTGGGACTCAGCCCATGTCACTTCCAGAGTCACCATGAGTGTGCATGTCATGTTTTAGGTCTTCGATAAGTAACATTTTTGTATTTTTAGCCTCTTATTCCTTCAGGAAGAGATTAGTCCAGGAAACCCCAAATTTTTGTTGTAAAAATCATCCCTGGTATAGGATGTGTCCTTCATCCTGGAATGGGTCATATTGGTGTGGCTGTTTAGAAGGAATTGGACATGCACAAATATAACTACATGCACACATACATATAAACAATTATTAACCACCACTACTAGAGAAAGAGATGTAGCAAGGTGAGATCCCAGCCCATGTCACTCCCACAGTTATGATGTGTTCATGGTAAGTTTCAGGTCTGTAATCCAAGAAGGGATTTGCCCGTGTAACTTAGTAACAGCTTTTAGCATTTTATCTTGACACATCCATGGAAGAGGTGTGGCCAGATGGCCCAACTCATTTTGAGCTGAAAAATATCCTTTCCATAGAATGTGCCTACTCTGAAGAGCAAGTTTCATTTTGTTTGGTTGTTTAAATACATACTCACATGAATAAGAATCAGGAAGAGTGTGGCCAGATGTGGTCAGGATGGACCCACTATGCCCTTTTATCAGGAATTGAAAGAACAGAAGGAAAAAAAATAAAAAGAAAAAATTGAAGGAAAATGCAAACTAAAAAAAGGATGGAGTGGAAAAGAAGAGCCCAGGCCTGGGATTAAACCACCTCTTTTCAGATTGGGAGTCTGTGCCTTAACCACTGCTCCATTGTGGCTTTTTATGTATAGAATATGAATTCCTCTTTACCTAGGTCTACCATATTTACAGATTCAAAAAAGAAGACACTTTGAGAGGGGGAGGGGATCATATTTTACTAGTGAACTTTTTGTTTGTGAAGGAGGACCATTAATAAAATGTAATTGGGGGAAGAAGAAATAGCATCCCTAATCTCATGCTCCCTCATTTTTATTCACCACAACAGAAAACCGGGCTCAATCTTTAACCCTCTACCTGACTACAGTAAGAGTATAAAATATTTATATCATCAATTTTATGCAAGAATATCAATAATTTGGAATTGAAAAGATCCCACCTTCACTTACTCTGGTTAAAGGTTTTTGGTTAACATGGCAGATGTGCAGTCCTGATGATAGAAATCAGCCTTCATAGAAAAGGTGGTGGGATCTATGGTAGCATGCAGAGCATCGCACACAGTCATGATAATTTATCAGAAAGAAATATATATAAAAAAGATACCCACCACTCCCCACCACAATCCTCCCCACCATCTACCGTAAGTAGTGGGAGGGGCATAGGGACTGCGCTATTATTGCTAAGTTGGATTTTTGGTTTAAAAAAAGAAAAAAGAAGTGTGGCTATTTCAGCAATAAATATTTTTCAGCAAAAAGAAGACCAAAATCCCGGACATTTTTAGATATTTCAAAATCCTTCCGGACTGATATATAATGACCAAAAAGGAGGATATGTCCGGGTAAAGCCGGACTATATGGTAGGCCTATTTTATCCCACCAGGGGTGCCACTTTCAGGGGGGGCGGGAGGGGGGGGGAAATGTTTAGCTTACGACACTCACCATATCAAACTACATGTATCCTCTGATTTTCACCTTACCAGGTGTCATAATTTAGGAGGAGGTGCCTGACACACAGACGTCTGGAATTGGCTGAAAAGTGGCCACAGATTACAAGTTCACTCGAATACTTAATGCATTGCTGGGACAATTACGTGAAATGAACATAATCTACTTGGGGAACTAACCATTTGGGGGCGATCATATTGTGTGAATGGTCTAAACAATGACACCCTCTATACCTCAGGTAAATGAATATCTAATAATCGGTTTCCCACAAAACGTACTGAACATTTTTACCTTGGGACGAACATTAATTGCAGGTGGAAATATTTATTCCTACTAACAGAACATGATAAAAGTATGGAAGGGGGGGAACAAATATTCATCTGGGGAACAAATATTCGGGGAGGAACAAAACTCTTGGAGCCATTGTATGATATGCTGTAGGATATGCCTATTAAAGGTAGTAAGGCTATGGAACTGTTTGCGTTGTCAACTCTTGTTCACAGATTAACAATGTTAGATGTTTGTAGCTATGTACAGTGAATGCCTCCAATGTTAAATATCTCTCGATGCCTCTGGCACCAATGTTGGAATTATTAGTCGAAGCAATGTATTATCACTTAACCACATGTTTTACTTGCTCTTATGGTACATTATCACATCACGTGGTTTATTTAGCAATACTGCTCTTACCACTCAAAGGTTTGAGTGGTGAGATCATAAAGTAAACCAAAAGAAGAAGGGGAAAAAATTTAAATGACAATAGCTAATTATGATCAAGTTTGCCAGAAAATATAAGTAGCAAATCTAAGTAGAAAGTTCTAGAGTTCACTAACTTAATTACAATTCTATTCACATAAATGTAACTAATCGATGTCTTTGATCGTCCCACACATAACATATTAGGCATACACATAACAACAGTTTTGTCTAAATGCTCTAATTGACTGATAAATCTTAATAGTTTGATCCCCCTGGGATATCCAAACACTTCCACCCTTCCCTTCCTGCAGTGGGACAAGGGGTTAGGTCCTCTGGTTTTGCAGTAATCCAGGTAACATTTTTCATGGTTGTCCCCTCTCTCCTCCATGGCAGGCATGCCTCCCTCCATTGCAAGCTAGCTCCCTTGACCATTGTATAAACTGACATGTCTGTCAATGGCTGCAAAGATCTGAGACACCACATGCTTGCACTTCATTCAGACGGTGTCTGGGAGAGTGGGTCAGTGGACTGTGCTTCCTATTAAAGTCTGTGTAATCTTAAAGTTCCTCTGGAAGGGATTCTTCTCTCTTTTTTTCTATAGAGAATGAGATTCTGTTGCTGGGATATTATCAAATTTATTCAGTGTTGAGTTCACTCCATCTGCAATTAATAGTGCCATCTGTCCTCTCACACAAAGGAGGACCATGATGGTTGGATGTTTAGATGAGATGTCTTAAACTTTGTTCCCCATGATTGTTACTTCTCTTTCACAGCACTAGTCCTCTGCAAACATTTAGGGTGCACCTGAAGAAGTTACAAGCTATACCCACCAAGACATTGCACACTTTGTCCTAATTATGGAACCTGATGTAGTGGCAAAAGATTGAGAGCATTTTTACTTTGATAGCCACACAGGTTTCTTCAAGGCACTTGCTGCCATGTGACCATACTTGCACCAGTGGTTGCTATTGGAACCTTTCATTGGATATAGTTTGGGAAGGTTAGAGAACTAATTTGAGCAGGGACACAATTAGGCTTGGTCTGGTCAAGAGGGAGAGGACTGGTCAAAAGGGAGAGTTCTTTTGTGATTGAACTGTCCAGTACATCTCTGGGGAGAATGTTTGGAGAATTTCTTGAAGTGATCCACCTGAGGCAGATTGTGTATATAGTTAGTGAGTTACCTGCCATAACAGAGGATTACCTGCTGGAGGAGAGATGGTGAACCCTGATCCAGGATTCACCTAAAATTAGAGAGATTAGACATCATCTTGTTTATGCTCACAAGATCAACCATGTCGACCATAGATGGGGGGGGGGGGGGGGGGGGCATCTCCTGGGCAGTTGCCTGAATCATCTTTTTTAAAATTTTTTTATTTTTTTTATTAGCACAGAAATACTCACATAGAGAGTATTAGCTACAACTGCTCACATCACTGTGAGTGCTGCAGTTGTCTCTAAAGGAGGCCTGATGGTGGTGATGGAGATGATGACAATGATTAATCATTGCCCAAATATGCTGACATTGCTTTTGGAATAATTGGTGCAGTTCAGCACAACTAATTATAATAGGTAATTTTTTTAGAAAATAGGTAGTACTTATTAGAATTGTAGAATAGAATAATAGGTAATTTTTTTTATAGCATATTTGGGCAATGGCTAGTAATCACCCTCTAATTATAACCAAAGGTCAATCTTTGAAGCAACCATTGCATCTCTGTCCTGCTGAGTCCACTGGACAAGGCCTCCATAGAGCTATGTGTTCTGTAGGTGCCTGGATGGCTCCAATGTCATTCTCCAGTCTTCTCACAGATCACAAATAACATTCCATTTCAGGAATTAGGGGAAGTATCTATAGTTGTAGCACAGAACCGGTAACAACATTGTGAAGTGTAATAGCAACAGGTGACGATCATGTGAGGCGGAGCTGAATACAACTAACAATATTTTAAAAAATTAGTCAAACATGTATAGCATGATTGCCCTAAATAGAGGAGGGAATGTGATCACAACATGCAACATAATAAGTATACATTGGTAATGTCATATCTACTTAAAGCAGCACCTTAACTTGTCAGTATTCTGCAATGCTGAAGTTCAAGTGAGTGTGTTCCACCATTTCTAGCTCTCTGTACCTGTATTGACTGTGAGCAATGGCTAGGGGAATGGATGAGGCAGAGAAGAGCCTTGTGAGTCTGGAGAAGGAGATCACCTGTGGTGTTTGCCATCTCCACTACCAGCAACCTAAGCTGTTGCCATGCCTACACTTCTACTGCAAAGAATGCATCCTGGAGCAAGCCCTCAAGGCAGGAAATAGTAAACCATTTCCTTGCCCTGAATGTTGCAAAGAGGTCTCCCTCCCTGAAGGCAATGTGGACAACCTTCAAACAGTTGTCTTCATCAACCGCTTGAAGGACCAGTACACCCAGCTGGAGAAGGCCTTCAGCAAGGAGACAAAGTGTGAAATGTGCTCAACTTCTGAAGCCCAAGCTGAAGCTTTCTGCAGACATTGTAACTATTTTATCTGCAAGGAATGTGTCGAATCACATCACAAGATGAGAGTATTTCACAGCCATGAAGTTATATCTTTTGATGAAGTGAAGAAAGTTGGAACTAAAGACCTCCCCACCAGAAGTACTCCTGCTAAGGAGTGTGGTCGTCACCAGAAGTCACTTGATATCTTCTGCTTGGATTGTAGCAATTTAATTTGTTGTGATTGCACCATCAGGGACCACAGGGACCATAGCTTTGAGTTCTGTCGCATAGCAACCATTGACATTAAGAAAGAGCTAATGGACAGCCTGATGCCCCTCAGAGAATTGGGGGTACGTCTCTCTGATGCTGTGGAGGAGGTGAAAAGAGCAGAAAATGCACTTGAAGCTCAGGCTGTGTCTGTGGTTAATAGCATCAACACTTCCTTTGAGCAGCTGCATATGATCTTAGAGAGACGCAAGCAGCAGCTGTTGGAGGAGGCTAGGAGGGAAGTGAGTGATAAGAAGATGAGCCTCAAGGAACAAGAGGGAAACTTGTCTATTGCTAGTGCTGAAGTCCATGGCATTATCAACTACACTGGGCAGTGTGTCAGGCACTGTTCAGATGATGAGATCATGTGCATACACGCTGAGATTGGGAGTCGAATCAAACAAGAAATTGAAGGGTGTGGCCAACCAGGGAGTATCATAATGCCAGTGGAACAGGTTGAGTTAAGAATGGAGGTGAGGTGTGCTGAGGCCCTGGAGCAACTCTGCCATACAAGAGCTAAGATAGTTAAACGCATTGGCAATGTTGTTGTCAGAGTCAACAAAATAGCCAATGAAGCAGAGATCAACAAGATGTCTGAAGTTATCATGTTTGTCTCACCAACCAAACCTGATACTAAAATAGACTGCCATCTCAGTTCTTTGTACAATAGATCTCCCATTGAATATAGTGTCAAAGAACTTGGAGCCGAAGAGTATCATATTCAGTACACACCCACTGTCCGTGGGAGACATGAACTCTCTCTCTCAGTTAACAGGCAGCCAGTAGCAGGCAGTCCCTTCCCTGTGCGGGTCTGTTACCCTCCTACTCTACTAGATAAACCTATCAGGTTCTTCCATTGCTCCAAGGGGACTTGTGGTATAACCATTAACTCAGTGGGGGAAATAATAGTTGTTGAATATGAAGGAGATGTTGTAGTGATGGATAAAAATGGAACACGATTGAGAAGTATCAATACCTCAGAACACCAATTTAATTGTTTATTAGGTGTTACTGTAGACAGAGAAGAAAACATTTATTTCACTGATGAAGGCACCAACAGAATCTTCAAATCGAATATGAACTGCAGCAAGGTTCAAGTGCAAAGGGTCGAACAAGTTCAAGGTCCAGGACATTATGGTGTTGCAGTTGTTGGAGATGAAGTGATGGTGACTGAATGCGGCAATAAAGGCATGATCATGGTGTACAACAGAGATCTGAAATACGTGAGACAAATCATCGGTGTGCATAATAGTAAAATGCATGGCCTATGCCCTGACAGTCATCAGAACGTGTATGCCTGTGACAGTAAAAACTCGTGTATCCAAGTCTTCAGTAAAGGTGGTGAACTCCTGCGCTCCTTTGGCAGTAATGAGAATGGCATTAAGAGGTTGCAGTGGCCATACGGTGTCTGTGTAGCTGGTCAATATGTGTATGTGACAGATGATGTCTGTAAGATCTTTGTGTTCACCACTGAGGGGTACTATGTGACCTCATTTGGTGGCTACTATAGTCCTGGCGTGTGTATGGATCAGGATGGGTTCATGTATGTTACTGACTGTTACCATTCTAAGATAAATATTTATTAATTATTGGAATTCATTTTACTTGTTTATTATTATAATTTTTACCCATGCAACACAATTACACTCTATTAGCATGAGGAGGGAAATGGTGACTGATACATTGTCAGTGTAATTCTCTCCTCTCCTATCAATTCACAATGGTCTTGCAGCAACATAAAACACCACATGTGTGTCTTAAATGCATGGCTTCCTGGTGTGGGCAGAATTGCAGAGCCGTCCACATTCACCTCAGCTAACCGCAAGCTGAGGCCACAAAATAGTTTGGGGTATGTCATAGAGGGTCTTTATTTCTTCTGAGGATGACATGTCAGCAGGAGACCCTCCAGGAGTTGAGGTACTGGACGCAGTCTTCTGACTGAAGACAAATCAAATGGTGCTGTACCAGCTCCACAGAGATATAGACCTGCTGTACCAGCTCCACAGAGAAATAGACTAGAACCACAGAAGTTAGCTTATCAGATAGTTGTAAAAATGGACATGACTACCCTTGCAGGAGACTGCATCTGAATTTCAGTGAGAAGGGCCAATTTCAGGAAGAATCAAAGCAAGCCAGATTTCATCAGTGCTATGTAAAACATTTGTTACGGAAGTCACAAATTAGATTATATAGCTATTTACATTATGTTGTATGTTAGTTATATATATATAATGACTTTCTCAAGTGCATAATTAGAAGTAGATCATCACAGGAAATTTAAGGCAAAGTGAATTGGGAGTGCCCTTTCTGTAGTTGAAGTTTTAAAACAAAGAGCTGTTACAAACTGAGAATATTTTATGAGAATATATCTTGGTGAAGAAACAGTTGAGATGTGACAGCATCTGAAATTGAAACATTGCAAGAAGAAAATGAAGTACTGTGAAAATCATAGAATATTTGTCTCGTATTTACACCTGAACTAGACAAATACTCAATGATTTGCACAGCATTATTTTTCTTGCAACATTTCAATATGTGTAATTATCTTAATAAATAAAATCATATTCCATAAGTAGGTAGAAACACAGGATTTAAATGTTCACATTTGCTATTATATTTAGAACATAGCATCAAGAGCATTATCCACCTGAGAATAGGTTCATGTTGACCTTGCCTCAGCTAGATCATTATTGTACTATCTGTTGTTGTTGTTGTTTTTTTTCATTTTACAAAATAATCCATCATTGAAGTTAACATAAAAGAGGAGAAATACAATTAATTTTACAGCTCATCAAACTAACAAGGGTTTCATGCTTTAATATATCCTGTTTTCAGTTTTGACTATTCACACAATGCAAGTGTTCTTTCATTAATCACTACTTAGGTCAGGAAACACCATCTCTGCTATAAGGTGGGAATGGTCTGTCTGTCGGTCGGTCGGTCGGTCGGTCGGTCGGTCGGTCGGTCGGTCGGTCGGTCGGTCGGTCGGTCGGTCGGTCGGTCGGTCGGTCGGTCAGTCGGTCAGTCTGCCTGTCTGTCCATCCATATATCCTTGATTCACACTTGAAAGGATGAAATTAGATCCACAAACCTGTATATATTAAGAATCAGTGTTACCAGGGGAATGTTTTAAGTATATCTATAAGGACACCCCTTTATGTATACAGAAAAAGGCCAAAAATTGTACTTTTGCCAGAAAGAAAGAATTGAGCTACAGGCCTAAAACTTGGTATGCACATACAACTTGGCTCTGGGAGTAACATGGGGTGGATCCCATCTGGTCACACCTCTTCGTCTTGGTGTGTAAGGCTAAAATGCCAAAAATGGTACTTCTAAAAACACTTGGACCTAGGTAGCTATATCTAAAAACCCATGCATATTTGGACTTGTGTTGGGACCTAGGTAGCTATATCTAAAAACCCATGCATATTTGGAATTAGTGTTGCCAGGGAGTCACATGTGTGTATGTACATGCATGTGCAGGCTTACTATGATGAGGTCACATGTGCATGTGTGCATGCATGTGCAGGATTACTATGATGAGAATGCATGTGCATGTGTGCATACATGTGCAGGCTTACTATGATGAGATCACATGTTCATGTGTGCATGCATGTGCAGGCTTACTATGATGAGATCACGTGTGCATGTGCAGGTTTACTATGATGAGCTCACACAGGGCAAGACAGGCAAGTATGACTCTCGAATCCGTGACCTGAAGCAGACGTAAGTTTAATGTGTGATGTGTAATAAGTGATTATGACTGATTGTATGAAGCTTTAAATACAATGTAAACGAGTGTGCCTGAGACTTATGTAGCTATAGCTATGTATCATATGACTTGGAGAATATATGACATATATTATCATGTAATATGGGTGTGTAGTTAGATGTGTCATGTGACATGTAATTGTGGCTTTTGTATTTTTACTATGTGATGTGGGGTGTGTGTGACTCATTTAAATACTCTCAACAAAATCAAGGATAAATTTGAATTATTTTCCTGCTAGATTCCAATTTTCAGTTATTGAAGGAGATGATTCATATTTATCCTTGATTTTGTCACTCAGAAATATACAACATGTGAATTCAGTCTCTCCGCTTTGGAAAACAGCCATTGTGGGCACTTCTTTTTTTTCTTCATTTTTTTTCATTCCTTTTCCCTCCCCACCTCATTTATTTGAGGGGGAGGTGATTTCTGGTATCCTCACAAAAATTTCTGGAATCTTCCTGTAACTCATGCACAGACTTAAAATTAAAAAAAAATCATTTTTATGATTTAGTAAACTTGCATGAATACTCTGACTGGCCATAGGATAGGTAGGATAGTTGATTGACAAAGGAATACTTTGAAACTCTCTGTCTCCCATGGTCTTCATCAGTCAGTCCAAGAGCAGCAGGAGAGGGTTGCTAATTTATATCAGACAATCTGCAGGAAATAATGTGACACACTGCACTGTAGCACCGGGGTCAGGGGTCGTCCCCACTTCAACTGTAATGGTTCCCACCTCTGTGTGTGTGTGTGTGGGGGGGGGGGGGTGTGTGTGTGTGTGTGTGGTGTGTGTGTGTGTGTGTGTGTGTGTGTGTGTGTGTGTGTGTGTGTGTGTGTGTGTGTGTGTGTGTGTGTGACAGAATCGGAATGTTGGAAGAACGTCTGGGTGCTCGCAACAAAGAACTGGAGGCCAAAACTAAAGAAGTTAGTGAATATTATCCATATGGGGGGTTGGTTGGTTAATACATGTCACTGTAGGAAGTTAACTTTCATATGTAGTAATAGTCCCGCATGAACTATCTGTTCCTTCCATCTCCTAACCAGCTCTCCTCTTTCTTTCCTTAATCTCTCTTTTCCACTTCTTTTTCCACTCGCATTTCCTGCCTCTACCTTTCCCCCCTTTTTTCCCTATTTTTAAAATCTCTCTTGTTCTCTTTGACATGTAATTTCTCTCTTGTCCCTCTTCTTCTATCCTCTCTCATTTTTCTCTCTCATTTTTCTCTCTCATTTTTCTCTCTCCTCTTGCAACCATTTTCTCTATATATATTTGCCTCTTGCTTGTCTCATACTCCATCTCTTCCATCCGTCATCATTCCATTAATAACACTGCTCCATCAGGATCGTCGTCCACCTCAGACCCCTCCCCTTCCAGTGGGAGTGTCTCTGGAAGAAGCGCAGGAACTGAGGGATACCATCACTATACTGGAAGGGAAGCTGGAGGCTGTGGAAATCAGAGCAGCAGAGAAAGAGGCCACCATCAAGATATTAAGTAAGACCTTTTAACTCGTGCGTAATGTTTGTGTATTGTAGGGTGCAGTAGCACACACAAATTTACATATAGATGGTGTAGGGAAAACCACAAATTGAAATTTATATCCCAGCTAATACTCACTAAAGTTGTTTCATATTTTCATTTATACATACATACATACATACATACATACATACATACATACATACATACATACATACATACATACATACATACATACATACATACATACATACATACATACATACATACATACATACACACACATACGCACGCACGTATGCACGCACGCGCACACACCTCAATATACAAAGGAAGAGTGAAGGGATATATCTTAGAAACTGAAATTTGATTGTGTTTCCAAAATAAAATATAACCTGCATGTCTAATTTCTCTCAATAATAATCACTATACACCAATCTGCCCTCTTCACCACAACATAGCCTGTGGTGCATTTGCCTGCCTTCATGCTGTAGTGGCTTATTTGGGCTGAATGACTGTCCAGTTCCCCAGAGTCCTCTGGAAAAATCAAAAATTATTGTGGTGCATGACCCACTTCTCCCTGGGAAGATGTGTGTGAACATCTGGGGTATTGTATTCAAACTGTACTTAAGTATATTTTGTATATCCTCATTTGTGGCTTTGTATTCAAATGCCTTGTTCCTGTATATCATTCTCTGGTATTGTACTCAGAGAGTGTCTTTTTATGTCAGCTATTTGGGACCCTCTTCTAACAAGATTGTAAGGGTGTACACTCTCTTCTGACAAGATATTCTGACATTTCTCTGGTAAGAAAATATAACAAAAGGTCTGCCAGCTGCCAGAAACTCACTAAAATTCATCTCCGAGCTGCAATGTTCCAAAAAGTTTCCAGGGGCTGTATAAGTCAGACAACTCCCTTACAAACCCTCCTGGGGAAATATCTGGACACAGACATGGCAAGTACCGGATTCTAAACAAAACCTCATGAATAATTGATGTTTTTGTGTGCTCTACCCTATCCCCTGCCACTCTCCCAAACTCCTCCATCCCCCCCCCCCCCAAAAAAAAACCAAAAAAAAAACCAAAAAAAAACCAAAAAAAGCAAAAAAAACACAACATGGCATGTCTATTATTTCAGACACAGTGGGTGTGCCAAGTTAGAAAGAAAAAGTCTATTATCTTACTACGGAGTACTAAATTGTTACAAAAAGCACACAAAATTTTTGCATCTCTCCAGGTTGTCATGATGGGTGTGGCTAATGAAACACTTGCCACAAGCACAATGTGTAATCAGGAAATATAACTACCACTTTCATTCTTTGAAGTGTCCATTGGAATCACTCACTGTTGTATTTCGTTATCACCATAGCAACCCCATCACGATTACATTGCTCCTGTACAAATATCCTAAATAGGTGAAGGTACTAACATTAATGTCAGTCTCTCTCTGCACCCACTCACACAGCCTTGAAGTGTAAGGATGCAAGCCACAAGCTGGACAGTGAGAAGATGAAAGTGTCAGAGAGCAAAGAGAAGCTGGAGAAGTACAAGAGGGACATGGGGCAGGAGGCAGAGGACACAGCCAGACAGGTTAGGAGCAGGCAAGAAGCCATGGAGAAGGACTGGACACAGAAAATGAGGACTGCTGAGAAGGTAATGGAGACAGTCCAGTGGTCATGGTTAACCTTTTAGTGCATTTGTTGTTGCCTATGAATGCAGTTGGAATACTGATCACACCTTGATAGCAGCCATCTCAAGGAGTGCTCGTCCTGTTTTGGTTTCAGCCTAAAAAATGAATATATGCATGAGTTTCATCTCAGTGGGCTATTTGTCTCAATTTGATTAATTGGTTTTGAAATTAAAATTGAAATAGTTTGTGTGTGTGTTAGGGGGAGGGGGTAAGGATAGGTACAAGATTAATAGCAGATAGTGAAGAGTGTGTGTAGGAAGGTAGGTGGGTGGATGGGTGGGTTGGTAAGTTGGTAGGTAAATGTGTGTATGTATGATATACATTTGTATCTATGTAGGTATGTATTTACATTTGCAAAGTTGGAATATTTGTCTAAATTATTTTTTATCCTCAATTCAGTCAACAATTGATCATGATTCTATCAATTAAAAAAATCCAGTGTGCATGTAATCCTTGAGTCAGTAACATAATTGTTCCTTTTCCTTCTTTCTCCCTCTTTTCTGTTTGCAATAATTCCCCATTTAAACTTACAGAGTGAGGCTCTATTCCAGATCTTGGTTCATTGGTTATTATGGTTATGCCACCAAAACTCAACCACCTATCTACAGAGGGTTGGTGTATATCAGGGAATTCTATAGTTAATTTTTGTTATCAAGTATTAAACTGAGTGTGCAATGAACTGCCGAGAGTATGAACTTCCCTTAGGGCTTTACAATACAGCTGCTCCCATTAATTAGCCTGAAATGGACCTTTGTTTGGCCACTTTTGTCTATTAGGATCTGAGTAAGTCTTAGCTCATGGGTATAGCTACCTAGGTCCAAGTGTTTTTAGAAGTACCATTTTTGGCATTTTTAGCATTACACACAAAGAGGAAGAGGTGTGGCTAGATGGGACCGACCCATGTTATTTGAAGAGTCAAGGCCTGTAGCTCCATTCCTTTTTCTGGCAAATGTACCATTTTTACCTTTTTTTTAATACAGAAAGGAATGTGGCCATATAGACATAGTTCCACATGAGTGGGTGTAGTGCTTGATTTTCATCCTTTTGATACCCCTCTTGACTCCGTAGCTTCAAAAATAAAGGAATTTATAGCGCGCACACACACACACGCACACACACACACACATACACACAAAGATTAAGAGCTATTTATAAGTAGATATGTCCATGTACGTATGCAAGCATGTATGTATGCATTATGTATGTATGTATGTATGTATGTATGTGTGTGTGTGTGTGTGTGTGTGTGTGTGTGTGTGTGTGTGTGTGTGTGTGTGTGTGTGTGTGTATGTATGTATGTATGTATGCATGTATGTATATAAATGTGTGATGTATCCACATCAACATGTGCACTGGGACATGGCCATCTTTGTAGGTCCACCAGAAAGGATCGGAGGAGGCAGAGCTGCAGCATGTGCAGGAGAAGGCCCTTGCCCAGCAAGAGTTTGAGCACAAACTGAAGATGATGGAGGAGGAGCTGCAGACCAAAGCACAGCCCATAGTTGTGCAGGTGCCCTCTGATGATGCACAGCTATTAAAGCAAGTAGCAAGGCTGATGAAGGAAAATGAGAAAAAGACAGATGAGCTATGCAAGTAAGGAGAGAGGGAGGGAAAAGAAAGGACGGAAGGAGGGAAGAGGGAGGGAGGGAGGCAGGAGGAAGGACTCTATGTCAAGGGAAGAATCTATCTCTTCAAGGGTAGTGAGAAAACATTCAATTACCTTTTTTTTTTTTTTTTTTTAGCAGCCCCTAAAAAAACGAAAAAAACACACGTGTGGTTAGGTATCTATATATATGAATATATATATAACTAGCAGAGCTATCCTGCACTCTCTGTGGGATTCTTAACAGGGAAGTAACCGATTATTTTTGGACTAAATTTTTTTCTTCTGTTTTGTTGCATATATAATTCCATAGCATCTGTAGAAGCTGTCTTTTACCAAACCTTATGCAATAATTGTTACGGCCTGTCCACACTACGTGTTGAATTTGTCCACACTGAATTTGTCCACACTGAATTTGAATTAAACCAATGTGAATTGATTTAAATAAACTCAGACCCACCTGGAGTTTGATCCGGTTGCAGTGAGTACTTTTTAATTATTTATTAGCATTTGGGGCCACCATATTACTTATCAGTGTTTGGGGCTACCCAAATATCCACAAAGAGATAGATAGGATCAACAAGATAATCCCCTTCAGGCTCTGCTGAAAGTGTTTCCTTTGTAACTGCGAATAACCAACCAGTGACACAAAAGACCACAATGCTGCCAACTCTCCTGTGTGACCACAATTACTGCTTGAAAATCACCGATTGTCACCATTCCTTCATCTTGTCACACTATTTCCCCAATTAAAAAAAAAAAAAAAAATTTTTTTTTAATTTTTAAATTTGATAGTGAAGAATATCACTTCCCCCATACAGCACCTCATGTGTGAAGCTTGGTAGTGTGGCCTTTGCCCAACACCTTTCTATAGCTGGAAGATATATTTAAAGTAAACTGAGCTAAGTGAGAGAATCCAGAACAAATTGTGTGTCAAGAGAAGCAGGAACATTTGCCTTTTTGGTAATTTATAATCTTCAAAGCCTAGTTTCAGCTGTCTATTTGTATTTTGTAACCACTTATTTATAAGGAATGATAGTGCTGTGCCACCAACCCATAATCACCTATCCACTTTAGAAAACCTCAAAGATATTTAATTTTTTTTTTAATTCCTTTGAATTAAATTCCAAGCTCCTTTTCAATTATTTGTCTGGAGTGGAATATAGTTTTTTAAAAGAATATTTCCACCTTTAAAACAATGTCAAGTGCTACTTACACTTTAACTACCTCTTTTGTTGTTAATAATTGTCATCTCTGTATTAAACTGGAGGTAGAGGTGCTCAGAGCTGCCATAAAGCATGCCACTCAACCCTTTCATCCGTCCCCCATTCCTATCCCAACCTTTTAAATGTAGTTGCTGCTCTAATACAGCTGCACTGCCATATTTGTTAGTTTATCCATCTGAGGCTCAAAATTAATATTTTCCTAATTAATTAAGCGAACCATGGCCTGAAGACATGATTTTCTTTCTCCTGACACCTATCTTGATTTTTTTTTGATTTTGAATTGAGCCCATTGGCCCCAGTAATAGATGGACATACATACAAATACAGTATTTTAAACCTGAGTAAAATAAAAAGTTAGAAAGTAGAAAGGAAAAGGAAATGGATGAGGAAGAAAGAAGAAGAAAAAAAGAAATGGAAAAAAAAAAAAAAAAAAAAAAAAAAAAAAAAAAAAAAAAATAGGGAAAACAACAGGGGGAAAAAATCTTGGAAAAAAAAATAGGGTCTTGGGGGAATGGAACCTGGGACTTTCAGTTTGGAAGACCACTACTTTGACCACCAAGGCATAGTTTTCAGGTTCCAATGTGTCTGATGAATAACTTCATGCCGAACCCTCTGAATATCCACACTGAATTTGGTTTGGTTTACACGAAACCTAGGGGCATCGAATCGTGCCACAAAAACAGATACACCAACTTTATACTGGTGACCCTTTACCAAAGGTAGTATAAAATATATTATTTTTTAAAAAGTGTATTTTTTTTGCTTTTCTGCACAGTTCTTTGACTATCATTGCCAAATCGCTGAACTGATTACAATGACACTCTGCAGGTATGATCCTTTCATGGTGGTAAATGATCACGGGCGGTAAAGAACAACTTTGGGAGATGTAGTTATATTCTAGGCTCTGCTGATAAAGTGTTAATCAGAGACTATGATTTCACCATGCCATCCAAGAGGAAGATAAAGATTGGCATAGGACACAGGCTGCAAAAAGGGTGAGGCAGTCCAGTTGAGCAGTAACTACAGTGAGGGAGAAAGAAACCAAATAACAGCTAGAACAAATTCTCTCCTGCAACCAAGTACACATCTGATGGCCTGCCCTTTCATTTCTGTTTATATTGCTTATTAGAAAGCAAATGAGGAATGTTTCAGCTTGCTTAGAAATTGGTTCAGTTACAGTTGACAAGAATTGTTCGGGTATGCGGTGGGTGGCTTCACTCAGGGAAATGGTCATCTTTGCCCCTTAATGCATGACTCTGTGGACCACTGGCCATCCTCAGTGGTAGTGTTGGTTCTCCAGCATGACCAATCCTCCAATGCATTGAGCCAGGCATCTTTTGGTGCAGGTGGAGGGCTGCCTTCGGGTACAAATTCTTTGCTCCCCCCCCCCCCCTTCCCGCTAGTCAGCTGCCTTCCATCTACACCTGTGCCACCTAGATGGCCTTCCATCGGCATTTCTAGGGAAATGGTACTGGGTTCCCAGCATTCCATCTCAGGAAAATGTGCTCCCCTCACTAGTTGAGGGTGAGCCACCAGGTTAGCTGGCGGAGGAGCTCCCATTAATCATCGCCCCCCCCCCCCCTTGGTGGGTGTGGCGGAAGTGTGTGTTGACTCAGGTGACCCACAGGAGTTTTCCACCCTGTAATAGCTGTAAGCTGCCGGTTAAGAAAGAAAAGAAAGAAAGAAAACAGTTAACAGGAGACACAGAAGCCAGGGACAGATTGATAGAGCTACCAGACGGAGAAAAGACTGATCAACAGCTTCAACAAATTGCATTGTGCCACCAGGATAAGATGCCCTGTAATTTCATTCCTGCGTGTGTGTACAATAATTTAATTTTGTAGTAACAGGCACAAGGTTGCTATCAAAAGAAATGAAATGAACATTATGCTGTGATGTGGTTTGTGGGAGAGGGAAGGGAAGCAGATGTTCATACTCAGAAATGGAGGCTTACACAAATTTCTCAATATTTTTGGTCCAATCTCCAGTTACCCTTTTTGATACATTATTTTTTAAATTCTCCACATATCTGGTCCCCCGGGCAACGCCAGGTATATTTTTCTAGTCTTACTATAATTCTCAATTTGTTAGGAGAAGCCACAGGTAAAGTATACAGTGACAGAGAACATTGTCCGAGTTTGGAGGAGTGTCTGCAGAACTAGCCAACATCATTGAGATGCAAAACTAATGATAGACAAATGCAGTAATTATAACACAACCAGACATGCAGTGTAACTGCAGTAACTTACTCTAGCATCCACAGACTGCTTGAGCACATCTTGGTTGGTTGTGACTGGGACACTCATCTCAGTAGTCAATCCAGTGAGTCTTTCATGGAGCTGCCTGCATGCATCTGCACAAATGGCCACACAATGCTTGCATCAGGACCGGCTTGTCCCATAGTTGCATGTCAGTGAATATTTTACCTGATTTAAGTGAAACTATGTTCCCAGAAAAAGATAGCTTTTAATGGATGAATGTGGTACAGTGTGTGATGTAAGCGTCCTTGTGGCCAGGAAACACCCATCTTGGTCTGATAGACAATCTTATCTGGTGAAGGTGGCTGGAGCCATTGCTTAAGAGTGGAATGCTGGAGCCAAACAGAAGTTATAGTCTTATACTTGATGTTGTCATGGTAATACTTGTTTGAGTCCATGAACCTTTATGCTGGGCACTTCAACTCTCAACAAAGGCATGATAGAACTATGCTCATAGGTCATTATAGCTGGGAGAATACATAAGTGTAGAAGCCTCTCTCTTTAAGTTGTCCATCTAAAAAAAAAGTGAGATGTATGATGTGGCTCATCTTTGCTCTGTTCCAGCTAGATTAACTAACTCAGGCTATTGTCAATAAAATTATGAGCCATTTGAAGGATTAAAAGGTATCTTGCTCTTGCTTGCAACATTAAACAAACTTTTAATAGGCCCTACAATGCTATGGTACAATCAAACTGCACAAATACTTTCACGCTCCTTCACCTGAATTCCTTCCTACAGCATTTTGAATGACCTCTTCTCTAATTGGGCAGATACACTTAATCTTCATGGAGGGCTTGAAGTCCTCTTTATAGCTGCGTCACCACATCCTCTCTCCAGTTGCACCCACTTTATTTTCTTTTTCATGACGAAGCCTTGCTATCTGCCATCTTAGGTTTGTTGTAACTCCCTCCCCACCAACCTTCCTGCTAACCAGTCCTCTTTTGAGGCAACCAGTTCTTTCTCTCAAAGGTTTGCTCAGGTTATCACTGCTGTGTTGGCTACATCTGTACTGCTGGCAAGAGTTCCATCACCCATTTTTAGTGATGAATATTGCAATATGATGAAATAGTCTACACAATGGAATAATTGGGGTGTCCTTAAATAGTGGGTGGGGGGGGGGGGGGGTGTGAGGAACTCTGTAAGATGGATTAACAGTGGGTATTGCTTATCTTTTAATTGATATATTGTAGAGAATTAGCGTTTCCATTGTTGTGCTAATTCACTTGTATTTGTGTCATGTCCTCTAGGTCTGAACTAAGACCTGTGGCAAATAGTTACTATAATATTTATTTAAACATAGTGTTTTAGATCAGGGAAAATAATTGTTTAAAACACTTAGGATGAGGTTAAATTTGTGGTTAGATGTACAACTTTTGGGTTTCTATACAGTATAGATTATTTAGTTGTAACCACAGGGTTTCCATACAGTAGAAGCATTTAGATTTAGTTGTAATCACTTAACTAGTTGTAACAAACTTTGGTGTTTTCATACAGTAAACAATTTGTTTAAAAATTCATTCTTGAACAAAACTAATGTTTGTATGCTACTCCCCCCCCCCCCCCCTCCACCACCATTCCAAGTGTTCCTAGACCTGTGTCCCACAGGTAGTTACTGATAGTATTTAACACAGAAACAATGGAAATCTGCAAGTTAATTGAATTTTAATGATATTATTGTGCCACTTGTATCTCCAGCATCATCACAACTTAAATAACAGCAACGCCACCTCACTCCTTTGTTCACTACATAGCATCCAAGGAGTATAAAATGAAACCTCAATATCCCCTCTCCCCTTTCTCCTCCACAAAAGAATATGCAACAATAAAGATACCATGTACCACCTTATAAGTATTTGTAAAACTCATTTTTAACTTACTTAGCTATCCTGCTTCGTGGCTATCATTCTTTTCTCTTTCTCTCTCTTTTCCCCATTGTAATTATAATTTAGGTTGAAGGTTGAGTTTGATAGGAGCCGTCAAGTATACGAGACCAAGTTGGCCACCTTGCAAAGGAAGTGAGTACAGCTGTTACATTTTGTGTGTATCACCAATGTAATTTGTAAAATTATTCATCCATGATATTGTATCTGGTCACCACGACCATTTTCCTTGTTCTTTTGCCGTCTTCTCTGTTCTTATGGTCCTTTTTATCTTTCTTGCTTGTTTTTTCCTCCTAACTCTTCTACTTACTTCTCTTCCTCCCTTTTTTTCCAACTATTTTCCCCTCTTATCTTCATCCTCTTACTCATACTCCCCCCCCCTCTCTCTCTTTCTTCTCTATCTAAATCTTATTCTGAATGTCTTTTCTTTCCTCTCTTTTCTTTGTTCTCTATTTTTTCCCTCTCTCTCGGCTCCTTCTTACTCCTTCTCTTTCCTTCTCTCTCTCTTTCATGGTACTGTCTCCAACCTCTACAATATCTTCCTCCACTTTGTCTTTCTCAAACATCTGTTCCTCCTTCACCAATCCTTTCCCCTCATGCAATCCCACCTGTCATATACACTTCCCCCGCCCCTCCCTCCCCTCTGCCTACACTGTACCTACTCCTTCCACTCTCCCCATATCTACTTGCCTCTCTGCACACTCTTCCATATTCTCTCCCTCACCTTCATCAACACTGTCAGCTTCCATGCTCTCAGAGATGAGAGTTTCATCCGTGCCAAGTTCCAGAAACAGTCTTCTCTGCTGCACCACTCCAGCCTGGAATATGCTGTGAGTGTTTCATTACTGTAGCTGTGCAGAAACAAGGTTTTAATTAACTGACATGGCTACTGATTATCCTTATCATCTCTGTCATGGGATGTACTTGGGTTGGTTTCATGATTAGGCCTTTCTCAATTATGCTAGCATAATTTTGAGCATAATTGGTAGCTGGGAGCATAATTGGTAACTCTGGAGCATAATTGGTAACTCAAGAGCATAATTGGTAGCTGGGACTAGAGAAAGCTGAATACACCTGTACTGGATCACTTATCATTTTACAAAATCATGAATTAACATGTTTTCTCAGACTATGAAGTCAGATTAGCTTGGCATACAAAAACTGCATTGTCTGTGCAAACATATTCAAACACATGTGGTGATCAAAGTGAGAATTGCTCAAGCTAGTTCATGACTGCTTTGGGGATGTTGTGTCATTCATCACCAATGCTGATGATTCGTCAACAGCTAGTAAGTCAAATCTGCTTGAATTACTATTTAACCCTATAATACTGGTAATTTTAAGTTCACACACTCAGGCAGGATAAAAAAAAAGCTTCTTTGAATACATTAAAGTATAACTTTATGTTACTGATAAAGCCCATGATTACTACCAGACAGTTAATATGCTAATATCAGCAGTATTGAAATAATATACTGTAGTTGCAAAAATGGAAAGAAAGATATGTTCATAGGTTGACAATGCTAGGGGGACATCTCCTTCAAGATTGTATGTTGCCCTAGCTAAAACATCTCCAAAACCTACAGTAAAATATAACAGTTCCATTTATAGCTGTGTGCTCTTTATAGGGTTAGATAGTAATTCAAGCAGATTTAACTTACTAGCTGTTGACAAATCACCAGCATTGGTGATAAATGACACAACTTGTAATTTCAAAACCTCAGTAGCTAGACACACCCACACTTTGGATAAATACATTGATTGCTCAGCTTTTAAATTATCCCAAATTAACTTTTCACTCAGTTAATTTGGGATAATTTAAAAGCTGAGCAATCAATGTATTTATCCAAAGCTGTGGGTGTGTCTAGCTACTGAGGTTTTGAAATTACAGTGATGGCGAAAACACAGAGGATGAACTACCAAGGTGGTCCAGTGCTGGCAAGCAACTGATTTCAGAACAGCCATAGTCTAAAAGATACTCAATAATTCTTTCAACAACTTGTAACTTATAAAATTGATGACCTGTATGTGGGAATAATTAATTAGATCTTAAGCATAATTGGTACCTTTAGAAGCATAATTGGTACCTTTTTGGAGCATAATTGATCAAAATGCAGCATAAAAGAATGGCATAAAAGAATGGCATAAAAGAATGGCATAAAAGAATGGCATAAAAGAATGGCATAAAAGAATGACATAAAAGAATGGCATAAAAGAATGGCATAAAAGAATGGCATAAAAGAATGGCATAAAAGAATGACAAAAGAATGGCATAAAAGAATGGCATAAATGAATGGCATAAAAGAATGGCATAAAAGAGTAGCATAATTGGTCCAAAAATTAGCATAATTAGGAAAGGCCTAGTCATCATTACTATTTGTCCTATTGTTATTGTTATGGGGTGTGGTTTGGTATTATCATGGCTACTAATTGTTCTTATCATCACTGTTGTGGTATGTGTTTAGGTAGTTGTCATGGTTACTGGTTGTCCCTATCATCATTGTCATCAAATGTATTAAGCTAGGTATTTGTCATGGCTAATATTGTTCATTATCCAGTATTTGTAAGTACTTTACCATATAGCATTTGTTTTAAGCATGTTTATGCTTTAAAATTTCAGGCAATTGAATTATTATACACTGCTAAAAATCTCAAACATCCCCATGTACTACCTCATTTTTTCGGTGACACATTGAAATTCTCAATTTAAGTTGAAAATCTGTAAGTTGAAAGTCTGGATGGGAAGCTATGTAATGGAACCAGGGCACTGAGCTTAACCCCCCCCCCCCCCCCCCCCCCCTCTCCTCTCTCCCCCACCCAGCCCACAATTTAAAGAATACCTACTCTAACACTAGGTAGTTATCTGTTCTTGTTACAGTTATGATCACCAGTGTGTGTGTGTGTGTGTGTGTGTGTGTGTGTGTGTGTGTGTGTGTGTGTGTGTGTGTGTGTGTGTGTGTGTGTGTGTGTGTGTGTGTGTGTGTGTGTGTGTGTGTGTGTGTGTGTGTGTGTGTGTGTGTGTGTGTGTGTGTGTGTGTGTGTGTGTGTGTGTGTGTGTGTGTGTGTCACTGGGTGTGTGAGTGTGTGTGTGTGTGTATGAGTGTGCATGAGTGAGTGTGTGTGTGTGTGTATGAGTGTGCATGAGTGAGTGTGTGTGTGAATGAGTGTGTGTGGTGTGTGTTTTTTAATTGAGTATCTGTTGTGAGGGTGTGAGCAAGTGGGTATTGTGAGTGAGGGAGGGAGGGAGGGAGGGAGGGAGGGAGGGAGGGAGGGAGGGAGGGAGGGAGGGAGGGAGGGAGGGAGGGAGGGAGTGAGTGAGTGAGTGAGTGAGTGAGTGAGTGAGTGAGTGAGTGAGTGAGTGAGTGAGTGAGTGAGTGAGTGAGTGAGTGAGTGAGTGAGTGAGTGAGTGAGTGAGTGAGTGAGTGAGTGAGTGAGTGAGTGAGTGAGTGAGTGAGTGAGTGAGTGAGTGAGTGTGACTGTAGAGTGTGAGTGTGTGTAGTTTATATGGCAGTGGTCACTGTTACTCAGACACCACATCTTACCAGCATCAGATCTCAATGGAGGAGAGAATGTTAAGAAGATTGCTTGTTGCCACATGTGTAGCTAGACTGTTTTGTAAATAGACTGGGTCAATCTGTATCTTAAAAGACAGATGGTCTATCTCCAGATATATGGCCATCTCCAAGTGAGTGAATGAACTGATAGTGCATTTGAAGTGCTGGTTGGTTCCCCCTTATCCTCACAATCTACCACACTCACAACACATGCACAACACACTCAAAAGCTTTTTATACTATTTATGACTAAAGTCAACCAGTTTCAGCTGAAAAGAAAACGAGAATTGGAGTTTGGAAGACCAAGCTTCTTCAGTGCATAATCTGTGTGCTACCCAATGTTCATATTGGCAGCCTATTTGTCTATCTGCTGATGGTGTCCACTCTGTGGGTATGTTGAGATTGATTAAGTCCATCCAGAGATGGTCAGGCTCACCACATAAAGGTTGGAACATGTACAGTTTTATATAAGTTCAACATTACATGTTTGTCTTTATGTAATCGACTTGTTAAAATGACAGATGTTCATTAAGGGGGCATGGTTATATATCAGCACTTGAGACATGTGATGAAAGCATTTGAGTTAACTTTTTAATAAAGTATCTTTTTTGCTTAGAGACACTCCACTTTGCAGCAGCAGTCATTCCAGGATGGGAAGAGGAGTTTCAACTAAGTGAATATGATAGTTCTATCAAGTAACAGCCCCATTATAACCTGGTCCACAACTTACCAACTAATACTGCTAATTTTGGTGGATGTTGCTGTGGTTGTAGAAAGAAGTGTTATATCTCATTAATTAGAATAAAATATTGAAATCTATCAATATAACAAACATGTGGAGTCTCTTTGAATTGATTGAAATAACACCTGTTAAAGGTATGGGTCATAACTTGGATAGCAGGTAAAGATCATACATTTGATAGTGGGCATCTGTGGGTAAAGGGTTATCATTCCTATCATCACATACAATACTCTAAAGATGACGACATTGCATGTCTATAACACCTACTTACTGAAATGAGAATCTCATGGAAGTTCATCATTTTAACATACTAAAGAAATAGCCTTCAATTATTCCATCCTTACCATATTGAAGAGGAAAGATTATTTGCTGACCCCACTTGGTATATATGATGATGGTTCACAACTTCCTTTAGAAGATGTTCTTTTTAATGGGCTCAGACTACATGTAACTGGGGTTAGTCATAAATAGGTAAGTTTATTTAATGGACCTACGCCCTAGCCCTAACCCTATCCGCATTCTCCCCAAACAGGGCCAGTGGTCCTGTGAGCAACTCCTGATAATTTCGTGATGATTGGTCCAGACATCTGGGAGAAGATAGCGAACATACATACAGACAGACAAATTGTGAATTTTAGTAAGATTACATAGAGTGTATTCAAGTTAGGGAATTGCTAATATTGAGTCATACCATGAGTTTGTCCATGAATTCACAGGTTTGGTTGAACAGGAAAGAGACAGGTGTGGAATGGCCAGTCAGTGGTGTTGGCAATTTTTTTTGACGATGATGCAGATCCTATTTGTACTCTGCTATTGTTAGCATGGGAAATGTTTAGCTGGCGTTGAACCTGTGACCTCACTACTACACAAGCTCTCTGATATCACTTTGCTGACTTGTGCTTGGGAGTTGTATTGTATATCAGACCTCTCCAGAGACACACACAATTTAGGCATGTGACACAATTCAGTCATGTGACACATAATTTAGGCATGTGACACACAATTTAGGCATGTGACACAATTCAGTCATGTCACATAATTTAGGCATGTGACTCACAATTTGGGCATGTGATACAATTTCAGGCCAATAGCTCAGTCTCTGACAAAATGAGTCTTCTGATCTACATTACTCTGTGCACTTGTTTTGATTTCTGCCTTGGTAGCTAACCTGTTTAGAGATTAGATCATTATATTGTGCTCCTGGGTTTGATTGTCTGATTAAGCACCTTTTTTCAAGTTATAAAAAAAAAATTTTTTTTATTCATGCTCCTTTATTCACTTTATTCCCAACCTTAAAAAATCGGTTAATAGAACATCTTCAATTTACTTTTTTTCTTGTCCAAAAAAATTTTTTTTTTCCAGTTGACAATCCAATGCTTGCCAATTTCCCACATTAAGTGGGACCATCCTGCATTCCACACTCTTGTCCTGCAGTTCTCTATATCAAACTAAGTGCCCCTCATTTTTTATGCTTTCAGTTTGATGTTGTCTTGCTCCACCCCTTCAAATTGGATGTGGAACTGAGCAGGAGTAAATTGGTTACATCAGCACCAAATTATCATATAAAGATCTATTCCATTTTTTTTTTTTCTTAAAACAATTATTTTTTAGTTAGGGGATGTGCACTCTTGGGGGGGGGGGGGGGGGAAGGTTTCTTCACAATTTTGGGAGGTCACTGCGAACTTGTTTGCTGCTGATTTTTATAATCTTTTTATTTATCACATATAACTTTTTGGTTCAGAAATCGTGATAAAAGCTAAGCCTTAGCGACACAACAGGAAAATCCCAGCTTAATCTTGGACTGTATGATGTTCAGGAAGACTTTCCTTCTAGCATTTGAACCTCAAAGTGAGTGCTTTCCCTCCATTATATGATGAATGAAAAAGATACAATTGATATGTAGTAGCTGGAGTCCACCATGTCTGACCCCAGATATTAATGCTAGACTATGCCAGTGGCTATCAGTGGTTTGGTTGCCTCTGGGGATGTTCTGAGGTCAGTAAGAATTTCAATTAATACTTTATTTACTGAACTAACCTTACTTTTAGTCAGGGGGAATGGTTCCACTACACTCCTTGAATTGAAAAAGATTGGCATGTCTGCAATCCTATGGTATATTTGGGGAGAAGTTTAGTGAGTCAGGATTTGTAGCTTTAAAAAAGAAACAACTAATTTAATTATTTATTGTTTTTTATTACTAACTGGTAAAGTGACTATTCCTATTTGATTTATTCAAATGAGCCCTCAAAGTAATTACACTATATTTCCAGATTTTTAGGCTACATTATAGCTATATTTGAGAATACTGTACATTATAGTACTCAAATAATATTTTAATGGTGTCTGTCAATGTAGCTATGTAGTAATAAAATGTTATACAAATATCCAGAACAAAGTTACTGTAATCCACCAGCTGCTTCCACACCATGTCCTAAAATAATTTAGTTGACATGTTCAATATGTGCCACTTTGAAGGCACTTCTCTCTCTCTCCTGGTCAGGATCTATTTCCAACATTTCCCCCAATCCCTTATCGGAAGATTGGCAGTGAAGACTTAATTTCTCTGGCAATTCATTTGTGACCTCATTTAATTAATTGTTTAAATAATTTATTTAACCTTTTTATCCAATCTCCCTCCAATTTCTGTTTTAATTGAAGGCATAGCCATCTGGTCAGATCAGTCCTGAACTGCTTGACTAGGATGCTAGAGCAGCTGTTGTTTTCATAGTCATAAGCTAGCTCCTTTCTGGTGTCAGATCTAGTCAACAGCTGAAGAAACCATCTTGAAACTATTAAGCAGTATGACACTTACAATGGTGGATCTGTTTTGGGTCTACATCTGACACAAGGCCACTGATCCAGGATGGAAGTTTACCTTTTCTGAAATCTTTCTATTTTCCATAATTCAAAATAAACAGTAGAATTTCCAGTTTCTCCTGCACTGAAGGGGAGGAGCTTGTTGGTGTGTCTTTACTAGGAAATGGAATGTTTTAATTTGCTCATGTTCTCTTTGAAATTAAGGAGAGAAATTAGAATAAAATTCCTCATACTTCAATAGATCCTTTTTATATAGTCCAGGAAATATTTTATTTCTTATTCTGGAATATTTGCCACCCCCCCCCCCCCCCCCCCCGAATATTTATTACTAGGGGAAGATATATTCGATGAATATTTTGCTCCCCCACACAATAAATACTAGTTCCTACTGACGAACATACATGCAGAGTTGAGAACAACATTTGTCCCACAACATACATACACACAATTTTGTGTGTCTATGTGTGTGGGTGCGTGCGTGCGTGTTATCTCTTCCCAAACATATGAGTAAATTCTTATAAAACTTTCAGGGTGGAACCATGGGAAGGTTTTCCATCCCAAAAAAACTCCATCACCATTCATGGCTGGCATAAAGTTTTTTCCTGATGGCAGCAGCTTGGAATATTGTCTTCTGCCAGTTAAAATTAGGGATCACATGGAAAATAATATCCTAAATGTGAAAATCCCCACAACATATGTCTAAATTACACAAAGTAAACTGGATATGTTGCTACCACCAGAAGGCACTGTCAAGCAGAAGAACCAACTTGAAACCCTTCTGAGGCCCTTTTCACAGAGGTGGGGCAAAGTCTCAGAATAAACCTGCACATAATACAGCAATCTATCCAAACAATTTTATTAACTACGTGTGGCTGAAGGGCTGTTTTTTTTTCCCCCACTTGTATTAATTCACAGATAAGTCCATTTTTACTGGAAAAAGCAACAGCATTGCACCAAGAATGGATCAAAATACTGTATATGACTAGTTTTGGCTTATTATTATTATTTTTTTTTTTTTAAGCAAAAAATGAATTGGATGGCATAGCTATTATGTCTCTGCACAAACACTGGTTTCTCAATACACAGAATAACATCGAAATGCAAGAAGAAATTTTGCAGGTGCAATTTCATTATTGACTGTACCATTTTCTTCATGCTGATAGGATAGTGGAGCTATTTCTTATTGCCTTTCCCCAGACTCAGTGTATATTCTCATGTCACATCCTATAAGGGATGCAGATGTCACTATATCAGTATCTGTAACCCACAACCCATCCTCGATCATACGGCTGTCTCCCCACATATATACCATCACTATTACCAAGATATCCTACCATTCTTCTTCCTTTTCTCTCTCTTTCTCTGCTTATTTCTTTTTTTCCTTTTCCCCCCCATAAAGTATGTGCAGATGATTTCACATCTCATTGGACCTGCGGCCAATTTATAACTTCTCTTTTTTTTCTATTTTTTTGTTCGTTTAATTAATTTTTTTGGATTTTTTTAATTTTTTTATTTATTTTTTCGTTTTATTCTAAAATACCCGCCTGTTCTTATTGCTTGCCAATCCTTGTGGACATTCCAAGAGCTTCTTCACCATCACAGGAGGACCTTGCCAAGTCATCATACTCTTCAATCTCTTGGAATAACTTGAGCTATAGTACATTCCCGGCCATATTCTTTAATTTTTTTGTATCATCCCTTACCAATTAATTTTCACACCATTTATATGGCCCATATAACCTTGGATGTCTGTACTTTGCCAACAACACAGCTTATAGCTTTTTCTCATATCTCTCATTATTACTTCATACCCTTTCCTTGAATATCTCATGTATGGTATAGAGCCTCTTATCAAAACATTTTTTGAATCTTTTGGACATAGCTATGAGTATTAGTTCCTTTTGGACAAAAAGTATTCATTCCTGGTGAACAAATATTTGTTCCTACTAACAGAACATGCTAAAAGTGGGAGGGGGAAATAAATATTTGTTTGGAGAACGAATATTATTCAGGATGGAATAAATATTCGTTGACACCGGATCCAAAATTTACACTTTTCAAGGCATCCCATTATAATCTCAAATTCTGTACCAAAGTATTCCACTGAAAGAGAACTTCCATCTCTGTGCTCACCGTAACTCCTCCCCACCTCTGCCTGGCGCTCCTCCACTGCAATTAATGCTGAGTATGAATCATCTACTAATGCAAACCTTAATTAATTAGAAGCACATGTTTTCTAATGTGGGGGTTTATCAACACCATATATGGCAACCACAACTTTTAATATTGTATTTTTTTGTAAATTAGTGTATGAGTTCAACTTTTGGTTTAGGCAGTTGTTGTAGTGGTTCCTGTCCAATCTATGTGTCTACACTTCATCAATACTTGTTTGTCAACTGGTAGAGTAAGTGGTGTCTAAATAAAGCTATTGAAGTGAGTAACACATATGCAATATGGAATTGCTTCTGTGAATATGGTCCTATAAAAGATGATTTAATCTTTTAAGTTAGCTCCATAAGAGCTTAATTAAAAAAAAAAAAAAAAAAAAAAAAAAATAATAAAAAATCATAGTTGATACAAAATAATGTTTTGCAACCTTGTGTGATTGGGCAGTTTGGCACTTGTGTAAGATGCTGATTACATCAAGGTAATATAGCGTTTCATTTTGGCTGGTTATGAAACATTCCTATACCAACAAAGAAACCCTGGTAAAAATGTGTAAAAAAACAACAAAAAAGAAGAATGGCGTTAAAAATATGTCGTTTTTAGTGCACCACTTTTTTCCCCCTAAAGAAATAGTCCACATGACAATGTTTTACCTGTGAATAAGTATTTGATTGACTGAGACTTAATAATGAGGTTCCTCTGAAAATATTTGAACACGAGTCTTTCTTTAGAAATCTTTAAATCAGCTTCAAAATTTCAGCTACACCAGAGTGCTAACATAGCTATTCAGCAGCTACCTTGGATGAGAAATGTGGCACTCGCTCATCAGTTCAGAGTGTTTTTATCAAGCAGCAGATGTACTTTTTCCAGGTTTGGTGGTGGTGGGAGGGGGAGGTTAGATTTTGCCACACCATTTTCTGCCCACACATTGCACTGGCCTCAGCATATGTAGCAATACCAAGGCAACATTCAATCCTCAAGTTCATTGCAGATATGTAATATATGTCATGACCTCCACAAGTGGTGGAGTTAGGGGATATTAATCAATGAACAAGCACTTCATCAACCAGAAATAATACAAGGACATCTGTTTCCTTACCACAGAACATCAATATAGTATTTCTTTAAACAAAACAATAAAAAAAATTTTTGTCCCATCTTGGGTGCACTGGTAGAAAAAGAACTATAGAAGTTTGGTTCTTGTGAAGCAATTGTAGGAAGTGGTCTGAAGCAAATTATTAATTTATAGAGTCAGTAATCGCTAACTAGATTACACCCACCTCCTGACCTGACCCACCAAAGAATTGCTTGCTACAGCTTCAATCTTTGTGTGTCAAGCAAATTGAACAGGGTTGGCAACTGTTGTAGGGCATAGATTCTCAGCCAGGGGTAGATTTGCCCCCTAAGGGTAAAAAATGGCAAGGCATGGAGTAAATGATAACAGCTCCTTGAATAAATGTATTGCTTGACTCAATGGATCAGCAGGTTTCCCACTAATAGTGCTTCTGGTGATTCTGTTCAATTTTTTATAGTGATTATATAATTTCCTTTTTTATCAAAGTATATCACTGTATTTTATGCAAAATCGAGATAAGAAATGTCTTGTTTTTTTAATTATTTTTCAGAGCCTTCATGATGGCTATGCATTTTTCATATCGGAGTAAGGGGGGATATGTCTAAATATTTGAGGCTGAGGGGTAAAGGGTTGAAAATCCCTGCTGTATGTGAAAGATTATTCACTATGCTGGAAACTTGTTAGCCTAACTCCCTGGCATAAGCTCAATGTCTCAAGCGGCGCCATTTAATTGTTGCTCCTATTTCACTCCCCCTAGACTCATCCCTAACATCATTTGTGAAGTGTCATATCCAGTAATTGAAGTCGATACTGCAGCATATAGATATAGTTTGTCTACCTTTCTACCTTGAGTAGTGAGACATCACACACTAGCCTCTGTAAGCCGATGTGGGCCTCTTTCAATTGGAATAAGATGCCATCCTGCTCTAATGGTAGCTAAATCTCAGCTGTATAATTTCATGCAGTGTACGAGGAATCTTTGCACTAAAGAGCACTCTTCAGACAACCTTGAGTTGCCAAGTTCAGATATTAAGTTCAAGGAATGGTCATGGGAGAGACAATAGAAGGTTCCTCAACTTATTTTGAGTGATTATAAGCCATCTGTAGTACTAACCACATCAATCAATTTTTTTTTCTCTCTCTCTCTCTCTCCTTTTTTTATTCTGAGCAAGACAATTTCTTATGTAGATAATATTTTATTAGTATCATTTCCTTATAGGCAGACGTCAGCTGCATGCTACAAATTACCATCTGTGCAATGTAGTATCAGTGAGTCCATATCATTCAATTTCGCCATTTCCCTAAAACATCTCTTCATATTATAATGGAGTGTATGCAGAATGCAATATTAATGTACAAGTCCAGTTATTCAAAAGAAAGTTTAAGTGTTGGGCATTCACAATATTGGCCATTATCTACGTATAAATAGGAGCTCTGTATGTGTGTATGCATGTATGTGGGAGTTGTCTTCACTGCCAAACCACTAAACCAATCAGGCTAAAATTTGGTATGTGGTCTCCAAGTACCCGGGTGAGAGTTATTCACCACATGTAGGTGTGGCAATGGGCGTGGTTTTATCATATTCACACCCATAGAAGTTGTTTGGGCTGCCCAAAAGCTAATTAAAGGACCAATTGGGCTGAAATTTGGCATGTGATCTCCAACATTAATTATTAACCACCTGTGAATGTGGCAATGGGTGTCGTTTTTTTTATGGCCATACGAGTTGTTTTCACTGACAAGAATCAATCACATTGAACTTGGTACATGGCTCCATGTGACCACAATAGTATAAATAACCTCCTGTGACTGTGAGTGTGTCTATCCACACCCATAAAATATTAATGGAGACATCTAGATTGGTCAAGAAGAGGAGCAATCAAGTAGAACAAGATATAATTGAACCCCCAAAGTGCACACATTACCACACCCACAGGAGAGCATCCCACTTTCCGGTAACATGCTGGGCCAATGAGGCTGAAATTTGGCATGTGGACTTCATGTGACCATGAGTGTTATTACTCCACCATATTTTTGTGGTTATGGGTGTGGTTTGGCCAACAAACATTAGTGTAAATGTATGAATGCAAACACCGACATATTTTATTCAAGCTGCTACCAGTATTTCTTGCTTTAGTTCTACTATTTTCATACTTCGCTGTACCAATACCATGCAACAAAGCTGCAACAGACCCATCATCTAATCAAAAAAAATTAGTTCTGAAGGACTACACTTAATATTTTATCCTGCAACCTTTGAAGCCAGTCAAGAATATGTATGTAGCTAATCTTATGCTCATGTTATTTAGGAGATGAACACAATTTGAATCATATTCATCTATGTATATATTAGAAGACCTATGTAACTGTGTAACTATATTCGTCCATTTCTCAAAATCTCTCTGTTAGATTTTGACCAAACTTTTAGGGATGGAGGAGACCCACCCTGAAATTGTTTTAAGCCAGGTGGCATGTCTGGGAAAATGCAAAATTTGTCTGTCGGTCGGTCGGTCGGTCGGTCGGTCGGTCGGTCGGTCGGTCGGTCGGTCGGTCGGTCGGTCGGTCGGTCGGTCGGTCGGTCGGTCGGTCGGTCGGTCGGTCGGTCGGTCGGTCGGTCTGTCGGTCTGTCTGTCTGTCTGTCTGTCTGTCTGTCTATTTGTATGTTTGTACCATCATTCCGGCCAAACCGGTAGGTGGATTTCTCTGAAACTCGGCATGATGATAGGTTTTGACCCAACTTAAAACATGGGCTAAAAATTTCACAAAATGGTTACCATGGTAATGAGAAAAAGCCCAAAATGGTATTTTTGCCAGAAAAACCATTGTAGCTAGAGATCTAAAACTTGGTATGAATATACAACTTAACTCTGGGAGTAACATGGGCTGTGTCCCACCACACCTCTTCCTTTCTCTGTGTAAGGCTATTATGCCAAAAATGGTATTTCAGTAAAATCACTTAAACCTAGGGAGTTAAACCAATGAACCCATATATATTTAGAATCAATATAATCTGAGGAATGTTTTAAGTACATTTATATGACCACACGCACTTCTGTTTTTGTGTCAGGCCCAAAAGAGGACAAAAATGGTATTTTGGCCAAACAAACCCTTGGAGCGACAGATTTGACATGTGGTTTGTATACTCAACTTTGACTATAATGTCTGATGTTGAAATTGGCCCGGGCAACGCCAGGTATATGCTGCTAGTACATTATATGTAAGGTTTTCACAACTCTGAGTGTATATCCCGATGCAAATACATGTCTGGTAGAAGACAGGAAATGATTGCCAGGAAAGAAACTAAAATTTGCAGCGTATTTCGATTCGCTTAAGTTTTATCTTCAAACCTGCGCATACTTGAGGAGCTTTTCTTAGAAACACACCATTTTTATTCATCAAGGCAATGAAGGCAGAGACCACATGTGCTCTTATAAGTGAAGCCAGTTATGCTAGACGTTGGTTACCATGGGGATGAAACACTTAGCTCCACCTGGAGTGGATAGTGGTTGGATGGGAGGATGTACACATTCATAGAGGAATAGTCTGACCAGATGGTTGAGGTTGTTGTGTCAGCATATCACTAACCACATCAGTCTGCTCCCATGGGGGCAGATAATTCTTCAACTTCACATTTTTTTACTGAGAAGGCTTTTGGAATGCGGTGGGACCAGTCCTTAAGATTTAGGTTGAAGTAAAACCATGTGGTATAATTATGAGTGACTATTGTATTCTGGGATGATGTTAGCAACAAAGAGAAAATTGAACTTGCATTACACCTGATGAACATATCCAGGCAGACTGCTTGTAAGAATGGTTCTAGATGCAGCAGAATAGGCAATGATGGCTTGAAATTGTCTTATGGATTTATTAGGGCCACTGGATATGCTTGGCTGGCCTTCAACATTTATGCTTCTGCCCATTCCCCATAAATACAGACTTCTCTAACCTTTAAGATCATCTGCACACCTGCTGAACATCACTCTGTTCTCTTCTCCACGAGTATTATTATTATGTGGATCCTTGTCAATTATAAGCTATATCCTTATTTAGCAAATCTATTAGATTAGTAAAAATAACAATTTAATTTTTAAAAAAAGAAGAAAAATAACTAATTATTCATGAACATATCATTGGACTGATACTGAATTATTTAGATGATTCACGATGGACATTCTGATGTAAGAGAAACACTGGGATAGAAGATAGATATATATATATATATATATATGGATGGATGAATTGTCCATCAGACAGACAGACAGACAGACAGACAGACAGACAGACAGACAGACAGACAGACAGACAGACAGACAGACAGACAGACAGACAGACAGACAGACAGACAGACAGACAGACAGACAGACAGACAGACAGACAGACAGACAGACAGACAGACAGACAGACAGACAGACAGACAGACAGACAGACAGACAGACAGACAGATAGATAGTTAGTTACAATATCCCTTTAAGTTATAGCTATTTCAAACATGCTGTTTTTCACACATTTTGTTCAATTTTTACCAAGGATTCAATTACTTTTGTAGGGTTTGTTTTTGTCGTATTTGTTTGATATAAGATAAACTGAAGTCATCAAAGCTGTAGAGTGATTTATCAGTATAAGTTTTTGCTGAGATAGTCAATCTTTCTTCTTTTTTTTCTTTTTGCAACACCATTTTATTCCCTGGGTCATTCCAAGATGTTGGTTGAAGTACAGTGCACCAATTTCTCCAATAGATGCTAAATCTAAGGCAATGATTAAGCAGGGGCTTCACCATGGCTAAGGTTTGTAGCTATCAACAACACAAAAATACTCAAATCAACAATGGAGTCCACTTCACATTCCTATTGTAGTTTATGATTCCACTGACTCCAATAGAAAATAAAGTACCCTGACAAGAACACACACACACACACACACACACACACACACACACACACACACACACACACACACACACACACACACACACACACACACACACACACACACACACACACACACACACACACACACACACACACCGAAGCAATCTTTCATAATCATAGCTATGTGACTCACAGCCTTCCTCCCTCCCCCCCCCCCCTCCCCTCTAACATTACCATGTCACCCATTCATGTGTGCAATATCTTGACAACACTTACTCTCTGTAGTACATGTTGGGATTTTAATCTCAAAAGAAAAAGGCTATTATCAGTGTTATCAAATCTTTTCACTATCAGATCTTCCACTGTGGAAGTTCTATAACACCAGCTCAGCATGGAATGTGTTTTTTGGTTAGTATGACTAGTGAGTGGGTCTGTAGCAGCAGGCAATCCTCCCCTCCCTCTTCCCTCCACTTTTGAAGATGATAGTGAAAATAGAGGAAAAATAACCTAGAAAGTTTGAATGAATCTTAAGTTTGGAAATTTGTTTCTGAATATGAACAGAACAGAAGACATACCATCTGCTTTTCTATTGTATCTTTTTCTCTTTCTTTCTTTTTTTATGTCCCACTGTTTATTTCTCCTTTTTTTTCCCCTTCCTTTTCTTTCTTTTTCCCCCTTACTCTCCCCTTCTTTTTTCCCATTTCTTTTCTTTCTTTTTTTTTTGTTGGTACAGCTGTGCAATTATTTTCATGGTGTATGAATAACCTTGTCACTGCCACAGGGCCAAGATTATATTATTATAGCACTGTTCAGCTGTGTGCAGTTTACACAACCTTTGGGGCCCCCACTTGGTGAGAGCAGTTGGTTCTTCGTGGTGTGGGGAAGTTTTGAAGTGGTATCAACAACCACTCTGTCTAGTTGATAAAATCACTCTATTCCATGTGGCTTCCAAGGCTTCCAATAGCAATAAAGATTGGGGTGGGGGGAGGGGGATTGCTTAGTGATCCAGTCTAAATGACAGCAAATTGTGCCAGTGATTGTAAGGACAGGTAACACTCTCATTCACTCAATGTTCAGCTGTCTGTAGTTGAGCAACCTTTGGCCCCCCACTTGGTGGGAGCAGGTGTGGGGATGTTATTGACAAACCGAAAATAGTACACAAAAGAAAAATAGCTAAGAAAGTTTGATTCAATCCTAAATGTGGAAATATATTGCTGAATGTGAACAGAAAACATATTTATCTGCATAAGAGGCCGACTTTTTTCATTGTTCCTTTTTCTTTCTCTTTCTAAATGTTTTTTTATTTATCTCCCTCTTCCTTTTTCTTCTCTATTTCTTTTCTTTTCTTTCTCTCTAGCTCAATTGAATTTATTCTAAATCTTAATAATATACAAGTATTTAGTTATATCCTTTTTTAATGTGTGTTTCAAAATCATAATAATTCAACATGATAGCAGTAGCAGGTGTTTGTTCTTAGGCTGTCCCCCCCCCCCCCCCCAGGACGGTGGATGTGGCCAGTCTGGAATTTGACTCTGTGCCTGAGGCTTACTCTGACTTGCCGCTCCTAGTGAAGCCAAACACCTTGGCTGTCAGAGGTAGGTGTGGCCCAGTGTAAGCTCCCCCCCCCCTTAGTTGTCAAAGGACATGCTGTTATATACTTGCTGATATGAATGCACTTTGTTTATATTGGGCATGTTCGTGACTCACTGGGCATGCTCGTAACTCACTGGGCATGTTCATGACTCACTGGGTATGCTCGTAACTCACTGGGCATGTTCGTGACTCATTGGGCATGCTCGTGACTCATTGGGCATGCTCATGTCTCATTGGGCATGTTTGTAACTCATTGGGCATGTTCGTGTCTCACTGGCATGCTCGTGACTCACTGGGCATGCTCATGGCTCACTGGGCATGCTGTTAACTCAACCTTTTTCAAAATGCATAGAATGTCATATTTTACCTTTACTTTTCATGCTTTGGCTCAACTGGCTAATCAACCTTTACCTACTCCACCTCTGACTGGCCGACCACATTTTCTCTACTACACCTCTGACTGATTGATGACACTTTACCTACTCTACCTTTGACATATGATTTATCAATACCTAAACTGTACATGCTCTATTCAAGATGTTGTGTACCCTCACCATACCTTACCCATCCCTTTCTCCACTCAGCCTCCGCCTCTTCCTCCTCCTCCTCCTCCCCGATTGTGGTGCATGAGAAGACCTCCAGCAGGAAGAGAGGCAGCGGCAGAGGAGGGGGGCGTGGTCATGCCCCAGTGGTGGCAGTGGACGGCCACAGTGTGTCTACCCCCAGTGGCTCCAGTGCCAGTCTGGATCGGCATCCACTGCATGCTGAGGTGAACTCTGACCTCAGCAGTTGTGACCACATGAGAGAAGAGTATGGCAGAGGAAGTACATCTGACGACCGACTGAGTGAAGATAGGCATGGTGTGGGTGTGGCCGAGAGTGAAGTTAGTCCTGATGGCTACAGTGCAGGGCTGCAGTATGGGAATGAGAATGATATGCTCGTGGAACCAGGCAGTGTTGAGCTGGAGGATTGCCAAGGAGACGTGGACTGGGATTACTGGAAGAAGACCACTGATAGAAAGATGGAACCAAATTATTGGAATGGGTCTGCAGATGTGGTCATTGATCAATCTAATCTTCCCCTGACACAACCTTTGTCGTTACCTGATGGTGAGGTCACAAGGTCAACTGATCCCTCTGAGATCAGGGAATTCCCCCTACATGACAAAGAAAATCCCTCCCCTATTGGATTAAGCTCTCCCAGCCCTTGCCCTAGCCCTAGCCCTGATCCAAGTCCTAATTCCAGCACGGCCTCTCAAGGGAGTTCTATTGATCACTCTATCACTGCTCTGAGTTCTAAGTGTTTGGTTTCAAAGTGCAGTGGACCTCAGAGTTCGTTAGCGGGTGAAGATCGGGACACACAGATGGAGGCTAACTTATGTCTCAATCCGCAGAGGTCAGAGTGCATTGATGGGGATATATTGGCGGGAGACTATCTGCAGAGTCCCTCTGACACGCTCACCAACCTATGCTTACCTCTGCTCTCGTACGATGAGGCCACGCCTTCTAGGGGGGAGGAGTCGGCTGCAATAACTCAAGGAAGTAACCCTTTCTCTTCTGACAATTCCACTAATCCCTTTGATGCCAACTACTTGCCCCAGGGGGATAACCCGTTTCTGTGTGACCGTAACTCCTCTTTCTCCAACAATCCCTTTGACGAGGAAGATAACAGCTCTTTGTTTGAAGGGCGCAACATTTCCACTCCTCCCCTTCCCTCCACTTCTCTGCCACCATCTTCCCCCTCCTCCTCCTCCCATCATTATCGCCATGACAACCTTTTTCCACTGCCTCATTGTGTTCTCCCAGAGTTGACCTCTGCCCTAGTGAGGCCCAACCACCTTCCTCCTCAACCCCCACCCCCCACCTCCTCCCCTGGCCTTGGCCCCTCTGATGGTCCCTACGCCCACACCTTACCACATGAGGTTGTGCTCAGGTCTGACTCCCCCTC
>OZ017788.1:2902078-2956108 GCA_963969325.1 Lycopodina hypogea
CCCTGGCTGCTAACAGCAATCCTAAAACAAATAGTAATAGTTACACTGAAATGAACAGGAAATAACCCATGTGAGTAGCTAGCACTACTATCTAACCTTTTTTAAAGGACAAGTTGTTCTGTACCCTCAAAAAGCTAAACCTAGACTTCTAAATGACTTTTAAAAAATTTTTTTAATGTGATGATAAAAATACGATGTCAATATTTCAATGGCATCCTTCTTGGATTTTAAATGTCTCAAAATTATTTGCATGCTCAGAAATGAATTTTTTTACCTTATAAACATGCATTTTGGTGTGGTTTCTTTGTATTTTGCTATTAAAATATCAAAATAAGTGGTCCATGTGATTGTGATCCCTATTCATAATCAATTTTGATATATAGATTATGTGACCATATAAATATATACTTGGACACAAATGATACAGTTATATGTAATTTGGAAGTGAAATAATACATTTTTATGGCCGCCATCTTGGTTTTTTTCAAAACTGCTGCATTTATGGCAAGATCACCCCAGCTCTAGCACCATCAAATGATGTAAACTTGTTATCTTCAAACCTTGGTGCAATGAAAACATGAATCTGGTCATAGACTCCTATAGTGGAACTGTACTATAGCACAGTGAAAAAGCAATGATTTGTATAGCCAGAGATAGTGTTATAGATGTGGTCAATTGGTAAACCACACACTTGAAGGAGTCCGTGTATGGGGACATTGACTCATTGCTCAACCACCTGGTGCAACTTGGACAGGTTAGAATCTGATGCTTGGTTGCCATGGTAATAGAGAGTAAGAATCACAACCACAACCTCATTTATCATTACCAGTGCTTGTCTTGTTGCAGATTCTGGCTCCAACTAAGTAAGAAAATGGTACAAGAAACTACAGCAAGATTTTCGGGTAGCTGCTTTGATGAAACATGTGGGTGCTGGCATTTACACTTTTACATTTAAGTTTGTTGAATAAGCCACATCCATAATCACACCCACAGGATGGAAAATAACACTCTCCTGGTCACATGGACATTATATTCCAAATTTTAGCCCGATTAGTCCATTGGAGCACGAGTATGTAACAAAAGGGGTTATTACCTTCCTGTGGGTATGTCAATTGTGTTTGATTTGGCCATTCCATTATATATTGCTCAGCTGGACCAATCACGATATCTTGATTAATTAAGGTGCTCCTTTGTATGGCCGAACCACACACATAGCCACACCCACAGAAGGGCAAAAAGAAAAAAAAAAAAAAAAAAAAAAAGAACCAAAAATATCCATTAAAGCACTTGGGGTCATTACAGGGAGGCCAGGGCTTCTTATATGCCACTGGGGCCTCTTTTTTTTGTAATGATCAACCTGCTAATAAGTTTGTGGGGCTTCTTCTAAAATTGTGGAGCTAGGGCTCTAATAGGCCATAGGAGACCCCAATAAGGTTGTTGTTTGGTGTTTTTTTTTTCAAATATATGTTTACCTATCCTGAGATGGAACTAAGATTGCTTGAAAGAAATGAGCTTTTGGCAAGTTTTTTTTTAGGATGGAGGGGGTCAAGAGTTGTGCTCATGACCAGGCAATAATTCCCTCCAAGAAAGTTATTGCCTCTGACTTACCTTCGAAGTAACTTAAGAATGATGAACTATTTATTGGTGATAGAGATAACACTCCTTTCTTACTTCAATTCTCTGAAAATTAACAGGTTCCCATTAGTCATTTCTATGATGGCATGCGATCTTTTTATATTGCTTTTGTTAGGAAGCTAAAATTAAAGTTTCTTGATCCAGGTGAATGTCAATATATCAGTTTGATTTCATTTGATGAGATCCATGTAAATATGCTTAAAATTTGACAAAGCAACAACAATTGGAATGCAATTGATTCTTGTATTGACAGCATAGATTGGGTGACTGTAAGTACCTGAATCTTTAAACCTACTTCTTCAATTTGCTATCCATCCCAGCCAGTAATGCCAACTGTGAGAAATTATTCAGCTTGATGCTGTATCAAGAATGACTATAGGTTAGGTCTCCACCAGGGTACAATTTCTTCTCTCATTAATGCCCATTTCATTTCTGTATTTCATTGATGCTATTAGTCTGATCTTGAGACATATTTTCTTCTTGTGGTCAAATTATGCGTGGAGAAAGGAACATGAGTTATAAACATTCAGTGACATCTTAAACAACAAATTCAATCACATATCAATATTTCAATGTCCTGATAGATCCAAAATTTAAGTGAATGGAAAAAAGGAGGGTTTTGTATTTATATGAGTACTTATGCTGTACAAGTTGGCTACATGAAGGAACTCTTCTAAACTACTAGGCCAATCCCAACAATTTCTTTGTGACTTACACAAACACACCAAATGAACTACCTACCAAACATCCATTTTGCTATTTACTACTAACCATCTAAGCCCAATTAAGTGCTATAGGAAATAGTAAGGGCTTGATCACTATTTAGGAACCCCCAGAAAGCATAGTGGTTGCTAGTCCAGGAATTGGTTCTTGACAAATTTAAATTTCCCCCCATCCCTTCCTATACACATAAAAAGTTAATTGGTAAAAAAAAAGAAAGAAGAAAGCTATAATTTTTACCACACCAAGTTTGAAAATAATAATTGTTCACTAATTATATTGCATTGTGTGTGTGTGTGTGTGTGTGTGTGTGTGTGTGTGTGTGTGTGTGTGTGTGTGTGTGTGTGTGTGTGTGTGTGTGTGTGTGTGTGTGTGTGTGTGTGTGTGTGTGTGTGTGTGTGTGTGTGTGTGTGTGTGTGTGTGTGTGTGTGTGTGTGTGTGTGTGTGTGTGTGTGTGTGTGTGTGTGTGTGTGTGTGTGTGTGTGTGTGTGTGTGTGTGTGTGTGTGTGTGTGTGTTTTCAAGTGTATGCTTCGTGCATGCATGTGTGTTAGTAGAAGTGAAATTAGAAGTTCATTGCAGCTGTGGGCTTTGGAGAAGCAGCTTCTGTCAGTGGCTTGGAAAGAGCCCTTATTGGAAATGTGGTTATACAGGAGATTGGAGATGTCCAGCAGTCTCACCATGCCCAAAAACATGAAATTCTAGGATAGATTGAAAAGATGGTGAAACTTGAGCAGATCAATGAAGAAATCCAGACAAGCTGTCTGTTCAGATGAAAGCCTTTTGTTGAAGGCCCTGGGCATGATTAAAGTTGAGCAGATGGAGGATGAGGAGCCTCTAATGGCTCCTTCAGTTCATCCTACTTCAGAGTCTGCACCTTCTACACTTCAGCCCAGGAAGGCCTCTCTAATATCTTCTCAAACTTCTTGGACCATTTCTCCAGGGATGACTTCAACTATAACATCTTTACTGCCAACCTCCTGATGACTGCAGGGGCCGGGATGTTTGGAGAGCTGGAGACAATGAAATAGAAGACCTGAAACATTTACAAGGAGTCCTATAATTGTATGAAGCTCAACAAGAAGGGAAGATGTCCCAGAGAGAATAGAGGGATCTTCAATGATGGCAATGACCTCTATCCAAGTGCTGCACCTGAATACCTCAAGAAACTATCACCAGTGGAGAATTCAACCAACTCCATCATTTGCCCAAGCATTGATTTCTACAAGAGCTCCATCACTGCTACCAAGGGACACTACATCAGTTTCTACCAAGAAAAGAAGAAGAAAAGAAGAAGAAGAAGAAGAAGAAGAAGAAGAAGAAGAAGAAGAAGAATAACGAGCAGGCAAGTAAGCTCCCTCTTCTCCTGCTAATCTTCCAATGATAGTCCACAAGAATCCTTGGGATAAAAGGAAGGACAAGACATTTAATTTCTAGTCAGAAGCTCCTACCTGATGGAATAACTGATGTACCTCAAAACTCAGTAATAAAGACTGCCATAAATTAACATATGCAAGGAGAAGAATGGGGCTTACCCAGAATATGGGTGTGTGCAGAACAGTTGCCAGATCAATCAATCATGGCACTGCACACTCTAGAAGGCAGTCTATCTACAGCCAGTAAAGAATCTGCAAGGTAGCACTCATCCACAGTGGACATCCTCCACATGCTTAGAAATACCATTCTCAACAATACTACCTCTTCAGTGCCTTGACTGAGAATCCTGAAAATGGACACAATTGCCACTATGATTGCTTACTTCAATGGAATAGAATATCTGGAATGGTCTCTGTGTGAATTGCTAAATTATTTATGTTTTGGTAAATCTGTTCTACATATTGTGAATAGTAATTTCTTTGATAGGTTGGGGTGCAAGAGACAGGAAATGTGTACCATGAAATTATTAACAATTGATTGATTTATGATCATGTTGTTGATTGAGTTGCAGGGAATTGAGGGTCAAAAACAATTAAATGGATATTTCACACTGGCAAAGGTAAGCTGCAAAATGTCTCTAGTAAGAGAAAACGAGATCAGATAGAAATTGTAATAGGATGCCCAGTATATCCTAAAACCTTGTAGTCTGAAAATGGGCTTTCTTGATGTGGAAATTAGTCAAACCAAAATTTTGATTTTCTTAACTCTGTGCATTTTAGGATGGGAACTCTAGCAATTAGGAAAAGTTTGCCATGGATTGCTATAACTAAATGCTTTTACTGTATGGAAACCTGCAGTCTTAAATCTTACCACAATTTGAACCTCATCTTAAGTGTTCTAAATGATCATTTTGCCTGGTCTAAAACACTACGTTTTAATAATATTATAGTATTTATATATTTGCCACAGATCTCAGTGCCGCCACCATCCCCTCCCCCAACCCTCCCAGATCATGGAAGCCACTCAAAACACTAATTTTATTCTGCTTCATTCAAATAAAAAAGTAAATTGTGTAAGTAGGTATGCAACTTTTCCTGCTGATTTTAAGAAAGGTCAAACTGTTTTGGAGGCAAGTGGTGTAATAGTGAAAGGTAGATAGCAAATAGTTTGAAACTCACTTGGATTATTCATTTTTGTGTAATTAGTTTGCATTGTACCAATGAACAAAGTTAACATAAACAAAAGGGAAAATATAGGGATGGGGAGAGAGAAAAGAAGGAAGGAAAATATATTGGAAAAGAAGGAAAAAAAAAAGAGAGGAGGGGAAGATGAATGGATTGAAGGAAGAAGGATTGACAAATAAAAGAAAAGAAGGAAGTTGGAAAAAAAAAAGAAAAAAAAAAAAAAAAAGGGAGGGAAGGCACAGTCCAGAATTTGAACACCACATTCTCCCGCTTAGTAGACCTGTGCCTTAACCATTCACACTGATTTTTATAGGGTTTTCTTGTATCATTCTTCTGAAGACTCTAAAAATGTCACTATTTTTTTTGGACTATTTTGATATGATCTTTTTTGGCTAAAAAACCATCCCTGATGTGCCAGGTGCAAACCCTGAAGGTTTATGGTTCATTTTAGTCCAAGGGTTTGGCTGTCATACTAAAGACACACACATACATACGAACCATTATATAAATGAGATGGTCCTAGTATCAAATTGTTCCATTTTTAACATGATATTATATCCTTCAGTCAAGTTAAGGTTTAGTAGTGTTTTTTCAGTCAACCTCCGGCCCCTTACAGTAAAAAAAAAAAACTTGTTAAGTTTGTTTAATGTTATATGTAATAGGGATTATTGATACTAATCTTATTAATCAAACAAATGTGATACAACAATAAACACTTTTATAAAAGCAACATTCATTTCTGACAGTGAAAACAATTTTCAGTGGGTGTAACTAATTAAAAAAAAAACCAAAAAAAACAACAAACAAACAAAAAAAAACAAAACAAAAAAACACACCCACAGGATAATAACATCTTCACAGTAACATGGAGACCAGGTTAAATTTCATTGAACTTGGTAATTCATTAGATACTTCCATGCCACCAAACTAAACTCATTGACAAAAACTACACCCATAGCCACCCGATCTGTAGGAAACATTCATTCCAGGACGTGCAGTAAGGTACCCAGTAAATCCCTGTAAGTTTCATGATGATTTTTTAAGCAGTTCATGAATCATAGTAAGACGAAGCAGTTCATGAATCATAGTAAGATGAAGCAGTATGTTCTCCAAGAAGTTTCTCATGAAATCATATATTATCCAACGAAGAGCAATACACATTCAAATGTCATACAGTGAATCTACATTTATGTAAGTAAGCAACTTACCTCTGCCAAATACTAATAAAAGCTTGTACTTTTTGGACATTCATTTATAGATTCTCTTTGTCCCTGGTATTTCCTTTGTTTCCATGGCAACAAACATCACCATATACAGTAATTGATCTCCACATGAGAATACACAGGAATGAATGAAATCACATAATTTATAAGTGGACACACACAGAGAGACACAGGATGCAACAGAAATGAGCAGCGAATAGATAATTGAAGGAATCAGTTTGTCAGTCAGCCATGTTTAAATGTGAGCTATTGATTCTTGTCCATTTACTTTTCTAGACACCAAATGGCCATTCTCCTTCACTTCAACAGTCTTGACCCCATTCTCAACAATCCTAAATCATCAACAACAACAACAGGATATCGGTACAGAGTAGCGGACAGTATAAATTTAATAAGTTTTGAGATTAGGAATTTACCAAGAGATTTCAAAATCACATTAAGTTGCAATAGGTTAACAGTAGCTCTATGGGGACCCACACTGGACCAACATCACACTAGGTTGAGGCAGGTTGAAGTAGGTTGACATAGCTCTATGGGGACACACGCTGGACCAACATCACATTAGGTTGAAGTAGGTTGACAATAGCTCTACGGGGACCCACACTGGACCAACACACACTGGGTTGAGGCAGGTTGAGGCAGGTTGACAAAGGTGGACAATAGCTCTAAGGGGACACATACTGGACCAACATCACACTGGGTTGAGAAAGGTCACTTAGGTTGTTGCAAACTACTCACGTGGTTGTCTCCACACTCTTGCCATTGGAGTAGGTCCTGGATGTGCTGGTGCTCTTGGAGAAGCCAGAACCTACACCACCTCCAGAGCTGGAGAAGGAACTGAACCTAGTATGATTGTTGCATATAATAAACTCAGCTCAGACAGTAGACACCACATGTTGATCATACAAACTTTATTTCAAATAGTGTCAGTAAAAGTGATTTAGGGGTGCTAATAATTGAGTATTCATGCCATGTTTTCAACTCAATCGGGTAAATGACCTTTCTTGTTTCCGTTTTTTTTTTTTTATTGTTGGGAGGAATCCTAAATCCTTATTTTCTAAATCCTGGACTATTCCGGTTTGATAATGTTAGCCTTTAGAGTTTGTTATGCAATCACTCTGTCAACAAATCACTCTGATAATGTAACCAATCAGCTCTGTCCACAATCTGCCATGGGTTCTTTTAGTTCTAGTCAAAATTAATAGGAAGTGTAGTGAGATATTTTGTGGTACTCAGGCATAATTGATAAAACTAAACATGGCATCCCATATTGAAGATGACATCGTTCAATTGTAATATTCATTCATAATTGGGTACACTAACGAAGGAAAGCCATTGGGTCATGGATATAGACCAGTTCAACTCTACCAGATCACGGTAACACATATTAAAAGTTACTAAATTGAGTTAGTCTATAACTTTAAAGGAAGAAGAAAATTTAAAAAAGGGGAAAGGAAAATTTCAATTTTTGTTGCTTTTCCCCTCATATCTTGGAGGACAACATATGAAAGCTTTGAAATGCAGTTACATAAAAGCAGGTCAAAGTGGAAAATATTTTGTATTAGGCTTATGCTAAAGGGGCTGGTGAACCCTAAGTAAATAGTGCAGTGCACTCTCTGATAAAATTTTAAATTGCATCATCGCTGGTTTCAATATTTTACCGATAACTACTGTGCTTTGGAGTGTATCAAAATAAAAGGACAAATTTATTGACTTTATCTGTTCTTCAGTAACTAAAAGGATGTGGCAATGATAACCATAACATGACCTCCAACCTCTAGTAACCACCCCTGGCCAATAATGACAACAGTTTAAACTATGGACTAGTGAAATGTAAGGATTCTGTTGTGCTCATCTTTACCTACCCCCAGGAACTTGTATTAATAGAATTAGGCACCAGTGTACACACACGTACGCACACCTCTCATAAATTACAAGCATCAGGTCAAAAAGCAATTATGTTTTTATTTTTATTTTTTTAAACTTTGAGAGAGAATAAATTAAGTGCTGACCAAATTATGATGTTAATTGCCAGAAATGGAAGTATACTAGAGCCCTACAGTGGGTAAATTACGGAAGCATACTAGAGCCCTACAGTGGGTAAAACATGGAATGGAAGCATACTACAGCCCTACAGTGGGTAAGGTATGGAATGGAAGTATACTATAGCCCTACACAGGTTTTCAAGGGAATTTGGGATGACAAGAAATATTACCAGCACATGATTTGGATATATAACCTCGTGAAACTGAGTTGCCTGGGGAAACATTCACGCAATACAAGTAGCCACAATCTAGCCAAAAGTGCATGTTTTACTTATAATGGAAGACCTAGGATGCTACAACACATGCAAGCAGGCATAAGGAACATTCGACACTAATTTTCCATTCTACCAGATCGCTGAAAATAGCACAAAATATCATTTATGATAGCTGTAAGTTAAAAACAATAATAAACTGCCTTAGTCCAGCACTGATATCTGCATAGGAAGATAGACGCTAGCATGGCATAGCTCCACCTAATAGAGTGCATGTCCCAGTTATGCTGCATCATTGATAGTGTAAGACTAAAGGGCTAGTGAGTGCTAGGAAGAAGTGGCCATGGGCCATGACTCTCACTTCAGGGCTAGTAGTCCTGCCACCTACTGTCAGACTTCTTACTGTAGCTGTTGTTGTAGTACCAATGTGGTTATGTTAGCACCACTATCACACAGCTTAAGTACAAACATACAACTTGAAGCAGCAGCAACACTGCCAATTACTTTTGCAAGAAACACACCAGGACACTGGGCAACTCCCCCAGTTGGGGTCCATCACCATCTGTCAACAAAAAAACTCACCCAAAATTATTGCCACCGAATCCTCCACCAAAACCAAAATCAAACTCATCACCTCCAAAGCGGCTAGTTTGACTTCTGCCACCTTGTTGATCTGTCAACAACAATATAAATGCAATGACACCAATTAAATATCTTCAAGATCAGAATCAATTGTCATTTATACACACATTAGATGATCATTGATTTGGGAAACTCACGAATTGAAGAGAAGGATCCAAATGATTCGAATGGGTTGTTGCCCCCAAAGAACTGATTGAAGATGTCAGCAGGTGATGAAAAGTGGAAGTCAAAATCTGAGGGAAGTGAGAAGACAAGCACATTTCATGACACTAAACAAACTAGTAATAACAATGTACATAGCTAATGAACAATAAGAATAAATCCCCCCCCCCCCAATAAAAAACAACAACAAACAAATCAACAACCCACCCCAAAACCAAACAGAATAATAATACAACAGAATTCTCTTCTATTTCAATTGATGATGCATTTTGATTTGCATACTACTCTTATTGATCACGAGGTTTTGATACAGACCACTACCCTTCTTCTTTGTTCCACCTTTGCCTTGCAGTAGCAGCTGTTTCCTACCTTGGCTTGCAGCTGCTACTTCTTAGATTGTTTGTTCATTATCTCTCTGCTAAAAGAAGGGAGCAACCTCAAAGCCATGGCACTTGATTCACTACACCAAGATAATTTGGGCACTTCCATTGACAACTGTTATTATGGAGTTAAGCATTGTTCACTTGATTACAATATAAATACCAGCAGTATCTTATTGGTTTGCTTAATTGTAGCACAGTCTCTGTGAACCAATACTGAAGAAGCAGTTAGCTATACGTAAATGTAAAGGGAACACTACTCCACATATAACTTATGCAGGTGTTGGCCTATGTTCCTCAATGAATTATATATACAAAAAAAACAAAAATAATAAAAACTATTTTTAAAAAACAAAAAACAAACAAAAACACACAGAGAGAGAATTGGGAGACTTTGTTCTGAGATGTAGTTATCTGCCTTGCCAGTGTTCGGTTTGTTGGCTATTTGGCAGAAAAGTTTCAAATACCTAATTCCCCCCCCAAATTTAATTGCAGTCACTTTTTGCTGATACCAGTCACCCCTTTATAAACCTCTTACTTCATGTGGCAAAGTGAACAAGAATGGACTTTAGTTAAGCTTCACTAATCTCCATTGTTTGCTTGCTGTTTTTAGTGGTTCAATAATAAATGAATGGTGTGCAACTAGTAGAAGAGTGGCTTATCCAGGAAGCTGTTAATCATAGGATCCGTGGTTTAAAAGTTTTTTCTTGCAGTCACGAAGGCAGACAGGGAGTTACACAAATGATATATAGGATTAGAAGTTCAAATGTCAGTAGTCACTGTATGTCTACATTACAGGATATTTCACTACCTCCATATCCTCCAGGAGATGACCACCAAAGAGATGGACTTCATAACCCCAGGGGTTCATTCCCAGCCTATATGCCCAATAAAGCAAATTTCAATTCCAAACCTTATAAATACTTTGCATGTAAAGAATTTGACTCCAAATTGGATGAAATAGAGCTAAGAAATCACTTATTTAAACAAATTCAAGACATTTGCACACTTAAAAGTTTATGTGAAGGGTACTAGAGGCTATAGGTATGCCTTTATCAACTTAATAGGGCACTTGCAACAAAGCAGAGTTATTATCTCCATGGACAAAAAAAGAAGAAAGAAGTTAATTGGACATACGAAATGGATGTTAATCCAGAGACAGTGACTGACCAGAATATGAGTACCAGTGAGAAAAATGGAGTATAGCCTACTAGTTGCCACACAGAGTGAGTGGTCAAATATTAAACAAATAAACATACGAAATCTCAGAGATCAGCCACCATAATCACAGAACTAAAAAAACAACTAAAGACTCTGAACTTGATACTGTTCCACAGCAACTCATATGAGCATGGCACAGTCTGACATGGAGAGACAAAGGGACTGTCCAAAGGGAATAGCTGTAGCCTCAACACTCCACTTGGGTTGAATGGAAACAGGTCTAGCATCTTACCTATAAGAAGGTATATCTGGAGAATATAAAAGATGTATAAAAGTATAAGTGTTGACTCTAAATGTGTTTTGATTTTCTTCCCAAGAAGCATGGTGGAACTTACCATAACATAGGTCTGGAGAAAGTGGAGTTGGTATTTGGAAGGAAGAAAAAAAAAACAAAAGAAAAAAACAAAAGAAAAAAAAAAATTAGAAAGAAAAGAACAGCTTATGAATACATCAGTGGAATTTGACTGTTAGTGGATTGTAATTACAAAATTAATGAAGATATTCACCCAGACACTAATTCCAGCAGTTGCCTGAACTGTTAGAACCTAGAGGTGTATGCAGAGCCAAGAGGGCTGTCTCCCAGACTAACTGATATTGTATTGAAAGTCACTGAGCAACAGAAAGAAAAACACAAACCAGTTTGTCAATATTTAATCTAAATCATATTTATACTGGTCTTAGAGGACACAGACAACATGACTCTGTAGAGCCAATGCTTTTCCTTGATCACGGGGAAACAGACCAAATTCACAGACCAAATTCACAGACCAAATTCACAGACCAAATTCACAGACCAAATTCACAGACCAAATTCACAGACCAAATTCACAGAACCTTATTCACGGAATTAGTGTTCTGAAATGGGAATTTGTAGTTTTCATGTATGAACTCACTTTGCACCCCATGAGCCAATATAATTGTAGTTAGGCTTGTAGTCACGACCAATATTATATTATAATTGCTTTGTACAAGTCAGCTGCTATGCCATTTTATACCAGCAGTACACCACACAGATCAGTACACCACACAGATCAGTACACCACACAGATTACACCACACAGATCAGTACACCACACAGATCAGTACACCACACAGATCAGTACATCACACAGATCAGTACACCACACAGATCAGTACACCACACAGATCAGTACACCACACAGATCAGTACACCACACAGATCTGATAAAGGTCAGCTATATACATACTGAGGTCTACCTCCTGCTCTGGGTTTTCTACCTCCTGCTCTGGGTTTTCTACCTCCTGCTCTGGGTTTTCTACCTCCTGCTCTGGGTTTTCTACCTCCAGCTGTGTGCAAAGTATTATTCCCTTATATAAAAGTATCTAAACATTAAGGTGTTAATTGATTATGGTGTTAATTGCAGTCTTAAGTTTTCTGAAACGGAATTTCTAATATAATTGTCCTTTAAAAAACCGAATTTACAAAAAGCTGAAACAGAAAATGTGTTTTTTTGAACAGGAAAAACATTGGCTGTACATGAGGAACGGAGGTTAAGTACAAATATGGAGGAGGGAGGAGAGGGATGGAGACAGAGAAGACAGGAGAGGATGTTGTAACTATCAGGTGACACTATACAGATGGCATGGATAACCTCCTGGGGGAAATATTTCTTGTTGATCAGTTGTCTGGTGTCTTTAGGAGTGGTGACACAAGGTTACAGAACTATTTTATCAGAATATGGCCCACCAGTTCAGAGAGCCTAGACAGTACAGAATGATCGTGACCTTTGTGTTCAGCATGTCGAAGACTTCTGCAAGCAGCCGAGGAGACATGGCAGCCCCATTCTTATACCACACCATGTTATTTGCCTCTACAGCAAACGCCAAAGATGAACCACCTCACCATTAGCACCATAATGGTAAGGCATCTTCAAGAAATCAACACACTGATCTAGACTACAGAGAAGAGTTATGTGGTGGGTGGCTCTGCTCAGGGAAATGGTCACCCTTGCCCTTTAATGCATGACTCTGTGGACCACTGCAGTCCTCAGTGGTAGTGTTGGTTCTCCAGCATGACCAATCCTCCAATGCATTGAGCCGGGCACCTTTTGGTGCAGGTGGAGGGCTGTATTTGGGTACAAATTCTTTGTCCCCCCCCCCCCCCCCCCCCTTCCAGCAGTCAGCTGCCTTCCATCTACACCTGTGCCACCTAGATGGCCTTCCTTCCATCAGCATTTCTAGGGAAATGGCACTGGGTTCCCAGCATTCCATCTCAGGAAAATGTGCTCCCCTCACTAGTTGAGGGTGAGCCACCAGGTTAGCTGGCGGAGGAGCTCCCATTAATTGCCCCCCCCCCCCCCCCTCCCTGGTGGGTGTGGCGGAAGTGTGTGTTGACTCAGGTGACCCACAGGAGTTTTCCACCCTGTGATAGCTGTACACCTGTAGACTACAGAGAAGGGGTGTTGTTGACAGTGATGACAACATATATTTGTTGGTAGATATACAAACAAGTTTTCCAATTCCAACAAGAACTGCTTTTCAAGGTCACTCCTGGTTGGCATACCCAGAGGGAAAAGGCAACCTGGAACCACCAACTCTGCAATGCTATTCTTCCAAGCGCTACCCAATGCAATTGAACAGACATTCACTCTTTTCTTCTCTCTCACTAAAATTGTAATGCAATAAATTAATTAAAAAAAAAAAGAAAAAAAAAAGAAAAAAAAAAGTCAAATTAATTGCAGTAATTATATGTACCCTCATTTTAAAGAAGATATTGTGTGAAGAATCTCTATGGATCCATTATATCTTCCACACAACATTTACTTCCTGAAATATATCACAAAAAGCCAAACACTGTCTGCATGAATTAGTGATCTAATCTGGTTAATATAGTAAGAAATGTCTATGGACTTAATTAATGAATAGCTCCAACAGTTTGAGAAAATCCCTACCAACACTGAACCCCATCAATTCCTTGCCAAGACTACAACTTTTAGGACAATGACATAGTCGGACATAGAATACCTGGCAATGGCATCTTAGGTGGAAGGAGCATTTTATTTACAGCAGACCTCCCCAGGATTGAAAAAAAAAAAAAAAAAAAAATTATACATATTTTTAAAATTTGTATTTATTATCAGATAGCAGGCCATTCTCTACTGAGGAAATACCGCAAGAAATTCAAGAAACTTTTGCATGACTTGATCATGGATTAGTTTTTTCCAAAAGAAAATATTTATTTTTATTAGTGGTCACTACTATATTTATATTATATTTCCCACAGGTTGCAAATGTGCGCACCATTGCAAAGCATCCTCACACGTCCTCACACAAAACGTTCTCCTGCATAGTCACTGTTCACAAAGACGGTTCGTTTGAATTATTTATGTGGCAAATAATGGTAGTACATAAATTTTTTTACCTAGAATAGAGAAGTTGACTAAAGCAGGTGGCACTAACAAGCAATCTTATTGGACAGACAGATGAGGTGCACCTGGACACAGAATAAAACTCTAGCTCTCTTGGTGTATTCACATCTTCTTTTTTTTTTTTGAGAACGGGTATGGATGCACAGGATCAAGACACTTGAGGACAGAACGGAAGAGGATGCTGGCACTTTGCGCTGTATTGTGAACCAGCCTTAAGAGCGTCAAGTGTGTCCTTCATGGCTCACATGCCCATCTCTGGTTCCATTATGGCAACCACAAGACATTGAACAGCTACAAGGCAACAGGTGAATGTTGTTGCTACCAGAATAGAGCTCATTGTAACATGTGAGGTGCTACATGCAAACCAGTTGGCCCCAACAGCTGACCAGCTGAGCCTCTTGTCCAATCTTCCACATCTGTTCATTCTCTCTGTTCTACCTGGTCTCTTTACTCCAAAGTGCCCTGGACACTCTGGGCATTCTGGGACCATTAAGAGCCAAGCCAGACACATATGCAAGAGGAGAACATATAAGTTTACCTTATAAGGAATTTCTTTTGTTTGTGTAATCAAAACGGCTAATCTGGTTCTCCAATTGCACTGAAAATATATGAACGATAATTAATCTATTTGACTATAGAGTATGTGTGGATGGAAATGAAGTGGATTGAATTGGTTTGACAAATCCAGTCCCTCAATGAGCACAGGGTAGCTTCCTAATGGGGCAACATTAAGACAATGGATGTAACACTGGTGGAGTTGAACCACAGCTAACTTCAGCAATTTGGAAAAGGAATATTGACATAGTGTTGTGTTGTGTTGATACAGTGATGTTTTGGTGCTGAAGTTATCATGTCTGTAGTCATCCAGAACATGCTTCAGGTGCTAATGAATACTAGATATGGTCCAATACACTTATAGAGCCCTAAAGCTGACTGTTCCCAGTGAGTACCTCCCAACAGGCCAGGAGTAGATGGAACCAGGTTCAGGTGGACTCGCTAAAGGGAAGATTCTAACGATTAGGTTAAAGTGTCGTTAAATGTTTTAAAAAGAAGACGGGAAATGTGTGAAAAACAGGTGAAGCCTGACTCAGAACTGAATAGAAGTGTATTCTCTCAGCTGCTAACTTAAGAGGTTCTCACCCTCTTTATTTTTAGATTCTTCTTGGCTATACAGAGCATACTACACAGGGAGGGATAGAACCATAGGTACAGTTGAGATAAAACCACAGATAGAGTCAAGATAGAACTCGGCAATGCTATTCTTCCAACCACTACCCAATGCAGTTGAACAGATATTCACTCCCTCTTTCTCTCTTGCTAAAATTGAATGCAATAAATTAATTTAAATCATTTGTATCCTCATTTTAAGGAAGACATTGTGTGAAGAATCTCTATAGAGCCATCATATCTTCCACACAACATTTAGAAGCACAAGTCAAACCAACAGAGATTCGGTCTCTGCAGTATGAAGCCTGGAGGATGCTATCAGGAGGAAGTTGTGAGGTTGTTGAGTGTTGTAATTATCAGGCTTGGTTTATTAATCTTCTAATAGTAGCGAAGTAAAAATTGCCTAGTAACAGGACTTGCATGTCCATCAACATGTTATGACGCTAGAGAGTACCAACAAGTTGTCTGAAACAAATTCTGGTGAATGTGTCTATTAGGGATTAAAACTACTATGAAAAGTATGATTTCATTTATTGTAAAGATATTGATACCTTGATTCATAACCCCACCTTCTTATTTTCCCAAAGAGGTAGTGTTGATGTAAAGGATGAGATTATGCTAGTGTTGATGTGTCAAATTCTAATATCAACCCCATCTTTCTCTCACTTCCACAACTGGTCTAGAGTATGCCGACCCTTTTTGTCAATCACCACCTCACAAGCAATCTCAATTATTTTGTTTGAACATGTTTCATGTACAATGCATTTTAATGTACATGTGGACATACATAATGCAAAACAACACAAATATTCACTTCTCTCACACACACACACTCACGCCTTCCTCCAGGAGTAGCTCCCTCCTTCAGTCCTTCCTTGCCATATTGGTCATACACAGACCTCTTGTTGGCTGTGGACAGCAAATAAAGAAGACACACATAATCTGGTTTCAGATTCACCACAGACCCTTTCTAAGTGTGTGTTATTGCAACAATAAAACCTCAATAGCCTCACTTAATCAATGCAACCAGGATGAATTAGGGCTCTAACTTTTAGGCCATGGGAAACAGAAACCATAGTAAACTGACATGGTAACTTAGCCAACCTCAAGCATAAAGGGTTTTAAAAAATTGCTATTAAAAAAAACAAACAAAACAACTTTGATCATTACGAGGAAAATAACCTAATGCAACTATAATGGCTGGGGTTTGGGCCTGGGCAGGACCAAGGCAATGAACAGAGTTTAGATTGGGGCACTGGTTAGATTAAGAGGCAAAGCTATGGGGTGGACTAACATCATCCATGCAATGCATCGGTCAAGACCCACAACAGAAGTAACACCACCGGTTAGTTGGTAATGAAACTGAAGGTTGAAGACCAACTCCTCAACGAAAGGCCATCCTTCGAGGTTATTGCAACACTGTATTAAACTAGCCACACAAAGGTCCACAACTCTTTCACACACTTACAATCTGATAGCACGTCATACGCCTCAGACACTTCTTTGAACTTGTCCTCAGCTGCAGCAACATTCTTTGGGTTCTTGTCAGGGTGCCACTTCAGTGCCAGCTTGCGGTACCTGCAAGCATCAAGTTAATCCAACATTCCAGTTATTGCCAAGTACTTCCTAAATTAAATGATATTAGACATTTAAGGGTGACTATATGTACACATAAAACATTTGTAGCTCACAACTAAAGAAATGTCAAAAATAAACAAGGCTTCATGAGTACTCAGCACTTCATAGCTAACCTTTAGACGAAGCCAAGACATACATTTCAAAAGCCCTCCAGGCCGATATCTCCTGAATTAGAACACACCTGCCTTGGAGGCCTCGGACTCATATCTAGTCACCACATTATATAGCATATTGTGACTGTAATTAGAAGGAATGCTGTTATTCACTACTGGGTAAAGAGCAAGTGGATAGCAGTCTAATGGGAAGATCTTAGGCTTTTCATATTTTAGGGTGTAGTCTGTGTGTGGGTTTTTTTTTGTTGACATTTCTAATACAGAATTTTTAAAAAGGGAAAAAGTTTTATATAAAGTGTTCGGAGTAGTAATGGGGGCTGGAAATGAAACCTTTGTTTTCAGCAATGGACATGCTTCCTTATAACACAGCAAGAAAAAATCTCGCCAGCAAGACCCTTTACAACTCTAAACTAGGTTTGTTTGGTACTAAATCATCGTTTTGATGGATGACATGCACAGAACTATAATTTGCGTAGATGTCCTTTCACCACTTATTCAAGTAGAAAAAAATTATTCCACTTTTAAAAAAATTAATTTCTTTTGTATCATTCACACGCACTTAAAAAATGGTTTATGACCTCACACTTAAAGTGCACCACGCATGCCATAGCTTCAAGATGCAGCATACACACAAAAAACCAAGTACAGAGTTAGTGTAGACCCTTTCTCTCCCTGCTGGTGGTTTAGAGGGTAAAGGGTCTGGCTAGCAAGACTAGTAAGAAAATATGGTATTGATAGATAGCAGCAAGACTGGTTGTGGGTACCACACACTCGCCTGGCCTTAGGCCTCGATTTTACACAGCGCATTTTAAAAATCATTAAATCATCTTGAAATAGATACAATAAAACACACCCCCTATTACGCCCAATGCTAACACACAAGTATAACACCAAGACCTAGCTAGAGCACAACCCCAGCTTCTAACCTCCGTACGGGAACCTGCGTACCAACCCCACTCACGCTTTCTTGATTTCTTCATTGGAGGCACCTCGGTCCAGCTCCAGGATCTTGTAGTAGTCCACCGACATCTTCAGTACACCCAATTCTGACTAGCGTCCAGCCCCAGAAGAGGAGATAATAATAATACTTCCTCAGAAACTCAGACCTTATCCCACGTGAGCGCGTCGTTGTCAAGGGTGCTAATTTGTTAACGAGTTCCCATTAATACGCATGCGTGCAGTTGCCCTGGGAATTTACAAATAAAGCACGGGTAATATTCGTGTAGCTGCGCTAAGTCTTAACCCTATGTCCTCCGAAGGATAACCCACCAAGTAAGGCCTCCTACCGTTTTTCTGTAGAGATTTGAAGTGGGGTAGGAAGTAAATTATGGACGAACCTTTCACGCTGGAGTCCAGTTGTGGAGTACTAGAAGGCGGGAGAGACCCAGAGAACAGTGGAAAAGTATGTGATGCTGACCCCATGTGAGTTGGTCCAGTGTTTAGTAAAATAATTACACTGTATGACCACAGCAGATAAATTTCCTGTTTATGTGTAGAATTTTTTTTGAAAGTCCCACTATGAAAACACAATAAAATTTTCTGTGTAAATTCAGTAATCATTAAAAGTAAGAGACTTTTCTAAATACTTGCACCAAAATAGTGTTTACATCACAATTTATACAACAACCCCTGAAAGAAGACCATTGCAATGTCTCTTGTATTCACAAATTTGATGAAGCTTCAACAAGACACACCACATCTTGCAAGTTTCTTGTAATTTAATAAAGGGGTACAGATTTAGTATATTAGAGGGTCATGATTTAGTAAAAGGCTGGGATATATTAAAGTATCTGCCTACATGAGGCTACTTTGGGCTTGCTAACTTTATTACTTTCACAATTGTTTTTTTTTTTTTTTTTTTTAGTTTAAAAAAAAAAAAAATTCTTTTGCCACACACTGTTGATTTTTCAATTTGTAACAACTTTCTGGATAAGAAATAGGAAGTTTATCTGCTGTGGCATGAGTAAATGTATTGTTGATGTTGATAAGTATCACTAACACCACCTCATATTGATATACAAAAATAAATTTTTAAAAATCCCATACAATTCCAACACAGGAAGGATATCAGAATGTGCAAAAAAAATTTTTTTAAAGGAAACACATAGCTGGGAGAAGGGGAAGATGAGAAGAATATTTGGGAACTTCCTTCCACTGAGAAATTCCTACTTGTATTCTCTGCATCATCTTAGGGACTATAACACACACACACACACACACGCACGCACACACACACACACACACACACACACACACACACACAAATAATCTTAAAATATCAATCGTTATAGGAAAGTGTACATTTCTTCCTCCTGCAAATTCATCCAAAAGCCACAATTCATGCACTTTCAATTCAAGAAGCATCTTTTGTGATCAGATATGTATGAGCTGCTCTCCAATTTGCTTGCTGTCAGGGCCGCACCAGTGGAGGAGATGGACGAGCTAGAGTCAGCTGCAGTGCCCGAGGCCAAGCGGACTAAAGAAAAGGAAGTGGATGCCTCAAGTGTGTTGCTAGAATAATTTGATTGTGTGAAGTATGTCATAAGTTGGGAGGGGGTAGGGGAAGGCGATAGGAGTTAATAAGGTTGCAAGCCATAATTCCATCCTTACTATCCCTTACCAACCATCCCTGATTCCATCCTTACCATCCCTGATCAGGTCGATGCATGGCTAGGGTGTGATGTTGCTTGTTTCCTGACAGATGCTATAAACATAGACAAGTCTTGCTGTATGTTCACCACAATCATCCTAATAAAGTGTGCATACGTGTAAGTGTGAGTGTTTGTGAGTGTGTGTATGCATGTGTGTATGTGTGTGAGTGATTGTGTGTGAATGTGTTTGTGTGTGTCAGCTTGTGTGAGTGAGTGGGTGTACTGCAACTATTATATCCAAGAGGTACAACAATACTTCTGCTTAGTTAAGTGAACTGCTGACCTTGTTAATTTTATTCCAAAGCACACACTCTAAACCTTATGTACACATGAATCTAACTGTTCAGTATTAAACCAAAACATTGTAACCTTTCAAAAAAAACCCCATCAGGCAACCTGGTTGCATGCCTGCTTACGAAGTTATGAGCTATTATTATTTGAATGAAGCCACAAGGTCTATTAATGGTGTTTTATGTGGCTTTAATCATATTTCATGTTGACATTTGCCCAGGCACTGCTGGGCATACCGCTCTAGTATACACATATACATGTATACATATACCAGCTGGATTACCTAGGTTTTTCTCAGGTTTCAGAGGAAGATCAACATGTAGTTTGCTCCAATGTTTCTTTACTGACTATATCAGTACTTTTCCAGTTGAAGAGGCTCGAAAAGACATGGCTATTGTCTTTACATTACCCAAAGGAATCCTGTACCAAACCATTAACTTAACCACAAGGAATGTTTGAACATAAATCAAATTAGGTCTCTTTGCATAATACATGTTACAAATACTCTTAGGTCACTAACTTCCATGTAAAGTATAACAGATCAATTGTCGTAGGGTTACAGTGTCATTAAGGGGAGGGGAGGGGAGGGGAGGGAGGAATCATATCATGCCTTGCTCCTCTCAGAAGAAGTGATATACCGTATAAGGTTCATTTTAAAACCTTTTTATCATCCATTTTCTCACTTTCCAGTAGCAAAGCAATAGCCTTCCAATGTAGCGATCTGTGAAGAACCCTAGAAACATGAATTTCCAACAGGATCTTCCTCCCCAGTATGTAACACCTCTCATAGCATATAGAGTTGCCAAAATTGGCTAATTTCTTTATATGGAATATATCATTAAGTATTGATAAGAATGTTTAGCTCTAAGTTTGGGGGTACTGATTGTGTTTGCCAAGTTTAGCAGGGATCAGATCAATGATGTAGGAGGAGTTTCAGAACATATAATTCTTCTGTATATACATACTAATTCATGTGTGTGTGCATGTGTGTGTGCATGTGTGTGTGCATGTGTGTGTGCATGTGTGTGTGCATGTGTGTGTGCATGTGTGTGTGCATGTGTGTGTGTGTGTACATGCATACATGAGTGAGATTTAGGGCTAGAAACATTGTATAGAAGTAAGATGGAGTAATGGAGTCAGTGGATCCAACTTGAAACAATGCTGCTGAATTTCCACTAGGTATCCACTCTATAATAGCAGCAATTACCATAGCAACAGTCTTAGAGAAAGAGGTTACTACTGATCATAATTCTAAACTATGTCGGGCATTTCTAGTGGGGCTCCACCTCATCTATATTCATGGCATCTATCAGCATCACTGTATCCTCACTGCACATGCCCAGTATCAGATATCATATAATTTACTTCCTATTGTGGCTTGGTAATGAATCTAATTAAAGCCACACCTTGATTTTTAAGATTCCTGGCTTTAAATTGAGTGAGTGAGGTCATTTCTCCATCTTTCCTAGCTCTCTCTGTGAGCAATGGCTAGGGGAATGGATGAGATAGAGAAGAGCCTGGAGAGTCTGGAGAAGGAGATCACCTGTGCTGTCTGCCATAACCACTACCAGCAACCTAAGCTGTTGCCATGCCTACACTTCTATTGCAAGGAATGCATCCTGGAGCAAGCCTTCAGGGAAGGCTTGGACAAGCCATTCCCTTGCCCTGAATGTTTCAAGGAGGCCTCCCTCCCTGAGGGCAATGTGGACAACCTCCAAGCAGTTGTCTTCATCAACCGCTTGAAGGACCAGTATGCCCAGCTAGAGAAAGCCCAAAGCAAGGAGACTAAGTGTGAAATGTGCTCAAATTTTGAAGCCCAAGCTGAAGCTTTCTGCAGATATTGTAATTACTTTATCTGCAAGGAATGTGTCGATTCACATCACAAGATGAGAGTATTTCACGACCATGAGATCATGTCGCTGGATGAAGTGAAGAAGGTTGGAGATAAAGACCTCCTCACTAAAAATCCTCCCTTGAAAATATGCCAAGTTCACCAGGAGTCCCTCAAGATGTTCTGTTTTTCTTGCAATCAATTAATTTGTCGTGACTGCACCATAACTGACCACAGAGACTGCAAGTTTGAGTTCAACCATATAGCAGCCATTAGTAAGAAGAAGGAGCTTATGGACAGTCTGAAGCCTCTCATAAAAATGGACGCCCGTTTCTCTGGTGCTGTGGAGGAGATAAGGAGAGCAGCACATGAGCTTGAAGCTCAGGGCATGTCTGCAGCTAACCACATCAATGCTTCCTTTGAGCAGCTGCATATGATCTTGGAGACACGAAAGAAACTGCTGTTGGAGGAGACTAGAAGGAAAGTGGATTTAATGACAGTGAGTTTTAAAGGGCAAGAGGAGAACATGTCTATTGCTAGTGCTGAAGTCCATGGCATTATCAACTACACTGGGCAGTGTGTCAGGCACTGTTCAGATGATGAGGTCATGTGCATGCATGCTGAGATTGGGAGTCGAATCAAGCAAGAAATTGAAGGGCGTGGTCAACCAGGGAGTATCATAACGCCAGTGGAGCAGGTTGAGTTAAGAGTGGAGGTGAGGTGTGCTGAGGCTCTGGAGCAGCTCTGCCAGACCACAGCTAATATAGTGGCACTTTTTATCAAAATAGCAGGCGAAGCAGAGATCAGCAAGTTATCTGAAGTTTGCATGTCTGTCTCGACTACCAAGCATGATGCTCAAATTGTCTGTTGCCTCAAGTCTCTACACAATGGATCTCTCATTAAGTGTAATGCCAAAGAAATTGGAGCCGGGGAATATCATATCCACTACACACCCACTGTCCGTGGGAGACATGAACTCTCCGTCTCAGTGGACGGGCAGCAAGTAACAGGCAGTCCCTTCCCTGTGCTTGTCCATATCCCTCCTACTCTACTGGACAAGCCAGTCAAGGTCTGGGATGGTTTTATGTGTCCTGGCGACATAACGGTGAACTCGGTGGGCGAAATTATAGTCGCAGAATGTCAAGGAGATGTCGTGGTATTGGACAAAGATGGGAAGCGATTGCGATGTATAAATTCCTCGGCGTATGAATTTAAATATTTAAGAGGCGTGGCAGTGGATGGCGAAGATGATATGTACTTCACTGATGAGAACACCAACGGGATCTTCAAGTCCAACAAGAACTGCAGCAAGGTCCGGATGCACAAAGTGAAGCAAGTACTAGGTCCAGGACATCGTTACATTGCAGTCGTTGGAGATGAAGTGATGGTTACTGAATGCGGCAATAAAGGCGTGGTCATGGTATATGATAGAGAACTGAAATACATGAGAGAGATTGCTGGTGTAAATAACAACACACTGTGCGGCCTATGTCCTGATAGTCATCAGAATTTGTACGTCTGTGACAGTGAGAACATGCGTATCCAAGTCTTCGGTAATGATGGCCAACTCCTGCGCTCCTTTGGCTGTGATGAGAATGGCGTGAAGAGGTTGAAGTGGCCCTATGGTATCTGTGTAGCTGGTCGGTATGTGTATGTGACAGATATCAGTGTAGATAAAATTGTCGTGTTCACCACTGAGGGGGACTATGTGACCTCATTTGGCGGCTTCAAGAGTTGTGGTGTGTGTGTTGATCAAGATGGGTTTGTGTATGTCACCAACTATACTCATTCAAAGATACACGTCTATTAGTTGAAAGTTGTCTTACTTCTTTGTTTGTGTACATTTTTTTGATATTTTTTATTCAAAGGATAAATTGTTTTTGCTAGCTTATTTATTTTGTGTACATTTTTGATATTTTTCATTTAAAAGATAAATTTTTTACAGTTATTACAATTTGTATTGTTAGTATTTGAGTTTTGGTCCCAGTTTGTGTGTGTTCATCTGTGTGTGTGTGTGTGTGTGTGTGTGTGTGTGTGTGTGTGTGTGTGTGTGTGTGTGTGTGTGTGTGTGTGTGTGTGTGTGTGTGTGTGTGTGTGTGTGTGTGTGTGTGTGTGTGTGTGTGTGTGTGTGTGTGTGTGTGTGTGTGTGTGGGGGGGGGGTGTGTGTGTGTGTGTGTGTGTGTGTGTGTGTGTGTGGGGGGGGGGTGTGTGTGTGTGTGTGTGTGTGGGTGTGTGTGTGTGTGTGTGTGTAGCTGTTCATGGACCGGAAGTCACTGGTGAAGGCGAAGATGATATTGTCCCTAGAGATTCTCTGCACGTGTGCGTACAGCAGATACTAGGGAAGGTACAGGACCTACACACCAGATGGTTCCAAAACTTCAGGTACGTAGCTATGGCAACCCAGAACAAACAACAGTGTGAGAGGGGGTGTGAACAAGGAAAGGAAACTGCCTGCTTCCATACAGTGTTATATCTGTCTTCATTTATAGGGTCATAGTTAGAGTAATGTTTATGGAACTCAGTTAATATACAAAAAAAGCTGAGGAGATATTTCAATTTTCTCTGAACTTTTATCTTAAGGTGTCGTATTAATGCTGTGGTCTGTGTTAACTGCATTATCATGCCTCTGAGGTTGATTCATGATAAGAACCTCGACACCACCAACTTACAATTACACCTCATCAAAAATTATAGTCATTACTAAGAATTAATGTACACAATTCCAGTGCGATATTGTGGAATGGACCAAATGAGGCATAACGAATAATAATGATTCATTAAAGATTAATATATTAAAAGAATATATATTTACCACTTTTCCCTTGACCATGTTGTGATATATTTTAGTCCTCTGTTTATATCTTTTCCCTCTATTTGTTGACAAACACTTGTGATGTGTTCTGACCTGTACCTAGTGAGAGTGAATCCTTTGAGAACATGGCAGTGGTTCGTGTGGAGGCGTTGCTGAAGGATGCACTAGCCCTCAAGGAAAACCTCCAGGGGCAGAAGCAGGCGCTTATCTCCCGGGTGAGGACGGTGGCCAGGATACTGGAAGAACCCCTGGCCACATGATATATTAATTATAAAGATAATTACCAGCTTCCTAATCACAGCTGATCATGTCATTTATTAGTAGAACATACTCTTTTTTAATTCCATCTTCTTGTCCTATCAGACCATTTCACATTCCATATCCTAGTCAACAGTGTATTATTTTATTTTTTCATTACACTTACATACTAATATTATGATTACTATACACTACTACTTCATTGTTACAATTTGAATAATAAGACTTCAGTGTTTTTGCTCATTAAAATCCCAATTATTACCCTGGTAACTCTTTTATTCCATCTCCAATTGAATTCTAGTGCTTGATCGAGAGGCCCATTATCCTCTAGATGGTGAAGACCATTTACAGCACACTTACAAGGGGGTTGTCCCCTGGAATCCCCCACAAACCACAGAAATTATGACTCGGGCTGTGCCTTTAGACAGCTATTGCTTGTCCTGACATCTTCCACAGCACCACACCTAGGTCTTGCCCAATTGTGTTGGCACATATATATATACATATATATATATATATATTTTTTTTTTTTTTTTTGGGGGGGGGGGGGGGGGGGGGGGAACAGGTGCTTTTGAGAAGTGAGATCATGAATAATGCTGGAAAAATAGGTAAGACTTTCAGGAAAAAAATAACCTTTCAGATTATACACCAGAGCCACTAGTTGCATCAGTGACAGCTTATCTACATCTCTCAAGTTTCACTTAGTAAAAATGGTGAACTACTTTGCCAGAGTCACAACTAGAGATAACTTTAACTACTAAAAATGTTTCGAATCTTGAATGACTGCCATTCAATCTTCTTTTTAATGTTGTAACGATTGTGTTTGTCAGTGAGCATAATTAAGACACACAGGTATAATAAAGGGGAAGAAATATGTGACTGTTAGTACTATAAAAGAAAAGAAAAATTTGCATAAATTCGAGCATAATCCTTGAAGGCCTAACCACACCCCCTAATCAGTTTCCTTTGTTGTAGTAAGTCATTATATTGCAGCCTTTAGTATAGTTTAAAAGAAATAATAAAAAGTATATATAATAATTTAAGTTTTATTTTAAAAATGTTTAACATAGAAATAGTTAAATAAGGGTCTGAGTTGAAATGGACAGTTTGTATTATTTGGTGATTATAATTTTATAGGAAACAAATAAGTGATGTTATATTTCTTTTTTAACATTTATGATCATAATGACACCATGTGTCTGTGTGCGTCTATCAGAATGCTATGGAAACTAAGTTCTTCCATAAAGTTGTAAACAAGAAAAGAGATAAATATCGAATTTAAAGAATATCTGTTTTGCAGAGAATATCATTGATCGTTTAATGCCTGACATAAGATGAGCTGTTTACTATCATTGTATGTAAAAGAAAAAAGAGGAGGCCATTATGAGGAGAGACCACAGTTATGGTAGTGTCTGAAGGCCTGTGTCTACACATGTCTTCTCTAGGAACTTATCCACCTCAGACATCACTTCTCTGAAAGTTTTGGAGGGGACTTCCCTAACCACGCACAACTGCTCTCTCAGATCAGATATCACCTCATGCACTGCAAGAATATGCATGACAATGGAAAGAAAATAACAAAAAAGCAATACTAATAGTAATAATGATGAAGCTAGCTCTATGGGGACACACACTGGACCAACATCACACAGGGTTGAGGCAGGTTGAAGTAGGTTAGCAATAGCTCTATGGGGACACACACTGGACCAACACCACACAGGGTTGAGGCAGGTTGAAGTAGGTTGACAATAGCTCTATGGGGACACACACTGGACCAACACCACACTGGGTTGAGGCAGGTTGAAGTTGGTTGACAATAGCTTTATGGGGACACACACTGGACCAACATCACACAGGGTTGAGGCAGGTTGAAGTAGGTTGACAATAGCTCTATGGGGACACACTGCACCAACATCACACTGGGTTGAGGCAGGTTGAAGTAGGTGGACAATAGCTCTATGGGGATACACACTGCACCAACATCACACTGGGTTGAGGCAGGTTGAAGTAAGTTGACAATAGCTCTATGGGGACACACACTGCACCAACATCACACTGGGTTGAGGCAGGTTGAAGTAAGTTGACAATAGCTCTATGGGGACACACACTGCACCAACATCACACTGGGTTGAGGCAGGTTGAAGTAGGTTGACAATAGCTCTATGGGGACACACACTGGACCAGCACCACACTGGGTTGAGGCAGGTTGAAGCATTGACTACTACATGCAGAGTTTAGCATACATTCGTCCACTTCACGTTTTTTCTCCTCTAAATTCTTCACAACCTCTTCATTGGTCAGCTTCAGATCTGTTTGTTAGGGGAAGAATCACATGACCACAGGCAAACATGCACACTGCAATACACTGTTCATGTATTCCTATTATATGCCCATTACCTGACAGAGATGAAACACTTTTCTCGTGTGCTTCTTCCAATTGCTGAAGATGTGTTTCAAATAGCTTCTTGCTCTCCACTGCACTAAACAAAATAACAATCATAAACTTCCAGGAGCAAAACAGACCTTGTTTCAATTTATGTTGACATGATGTGTTGCTTGAGGTTGGACAACATTGTGTGTAGCTAGTTACCTGCACAAATTAGAGTCTTCGTGAGCAATGGCCACCAGTCTCCTCTCCTTCTCCTCCAGGTCTGCCTTTGCCTGTAAGATGTCCTGCACCAGTGGCGTCACCTGGGGGGGGGGTTCACATGTGGGCAAGTGATATGTGGAAGTGAGGAAGGATTATGTGAAAATGAAGAAGGATAATGTGGAAGTGAGGAAGGATTGTGGAAGCGAAGAAGGATTATGTGGAAGTGAAGGCTTATGTGGAAGTGAGGAAGAATTATGTGAAAGTGAAGGATTAGGTGGAAGTGAGGAAGGATTATGTGGAAGTGAAGGCTTATGTGGAAGTGAGGAAGGATTACGAGGAAGTGAAAAAGGATTAAAGTGATCTTTAGTTTAGTTGACGGCTAGAAGATCTGGTTTGGCAAATGACAAAGAACTGGAACAAATCATGGCCAAACCAGATCTTATAGCTGTCAAAGTAAAGATCACTATAAATAAAGCCTCTCGGAGAGTATAGAATGAGCTCCCTTTGAGATCAAATCCATTCAAAATGGATAAAGCATTAGATTGGTATAATCATTTAAAATTTATGACAAAGTTGGTCTATGCCCCTTTAATAGGGGACTTGCATGATTACGTCACATACAACCTGCCACGCCTACTTATGGTATCAGTGGATTTCCAGCACCATAGAATATGTATTAGCATTCATGACTGGCGACGCTATTGATTGAGAACTGCAACTACAAAATAGCTAGTGCTCTCACCATACTATAGGTGTAGAAACTTTATAAAATTACCTGCATGCTGATAGCAAATTCCAGAATAGTCTGAGCTATAATTGTGGAGAAATCGAGCGTGAAAATGAAAGAAAGATTAGATATGACCACACCATTGAAGCTGTGCTTAGAAATAGCTGCATTATTTCTCAAAATTCTGTTGGGCAGCACTTGTGACAATGCAGAAATTCTTGGAGATGAGGTATTGCCTAAGAAAGTGTTTTTGAAAAGAATTAGCAGCTACTTTGTGCCACACCTGTCTCTGGCAACTGTCTGTCTCGCTGCTACTAGGGCCAACCAATGAGTTCCTAGAACTAGCTAGGGAGATCACTTGAAATGTCACCACTAATCCCCTTTTTTCTTCTTTTTTTTTTCCACTTTTAAAATCATTTTATCCACATGCAAACCTCTGAATATTTTGGAATTTGCTATCAGCATGCTGAAAATTTTATAAAGCTTCTATTCCTGTAGTATGGTGAAAGCACGAGCTATTTTTCAGATGCAGTTCTCAAAAATAGCATTACCAGTCATGAATGCCAATATATTAATTTTATGGTACTGGCAATTCACAGATAACATAAGTAGGCATGGCAGGTAGTACCTGATGTAATCATGCAAGTTTCCTATTCCATTTTAATTCAACTTTAAATTAATGGACCTAAAAAACAAACAAACAAACAAACAAATAAAGTGCTTAAAATAAAATAACCTTATAAACTAACTAAACCAGTTACATTAAATAAATGAAACAGCTAGCTATAACGTTGCATTTCACTTCAGAGAAAATGGTGGACCAGCACTGAAGACTCTACCCACTCCCATGTCAGATTCACATTCAGCTCAGAAATGAATAGCCACTCCCGCCCCCACAAATTAGTGGATATGGTCATCCGGTGCTTGCTCACCTTTTCTGCCTGGCAGAAGAGCCTGGTGCACTTCTTCCTCACTGCCTGTCTGGTAGGGCAGAGAGAGAGAGAGAGAGAGAGAGAGAGAGAGAGAGAGAGAGAGAGAGAGAGAGAGAGAGAGAGAGAGAGAGAGAGAGAGAGAGAGAGAGAGAGAGAGAGAGAGAGAGAGAGAGAGGAGAGAGAGAGAGAGAGGGAGGGAGGGATGGATGGAGAGAGACCAGGGAGCAAGAACATCAGCCATTATATCAAGGATCAAATAATTCATTAGTACGAATGATCATTAGGGGTAGAAATCTGAATGACCGAAAACGGAAAAGGACCAAAAATGTCTTTTGTTGGCCAAAAAGGCAAAAATTTGTCCACTAAGCACAAAGAATAGCATTGTATTTTTCCCCTCTCAGTTTGGACAACTATTGGCTAGTGAAAAAGAAGTGTCCAACTATAATTTACAAAGATTATCCTTGGCCAAGCTATGACCCCTCATCAAAAATGTACTTTTGTATATGGAGAATGCCCTCAACACACACATCCATGCCTACAGTGGGACTGACATCCATATTTACGGTTAGACAGAACTTGAGGTTTGTAATACAAGAAGCTATTTAGTGGCCAGAGGAGGTTGTCATCATGGAGTGACTTTGCATGAATGCTTGTAAATTAATTATCAATACTCGGGTTATATAACCTAAATTAACATGAGAACAAATATTATACTAAATATTGTCTGAATACATGCAACACCATGTCAGTGTCATTCTAGTCTACCATAAAAAATTGCTTAAATAAAAAAAAAACTAGAGAAAAAAAAATAAACCCACAAAAAGATAATTTTTTTTTGATGATGAAATTAGAATATTTTTTTCTTTTCCCCTGGAAAATAGCAAAAAATTACTTCAATGTTATCGTCTCAAATTTCTAGCCCTAGTGAACAATACATACAGAGAGAGGAGAGAGAGAGAGGGGTGAATGCATAAAGAGAGAGGAGAGAGAGAGGGGTGAATGCATACAGAGAGAGGAGAGAGAGAGGGGTGAATGCATAAAGAGAGAGAGGAGAGAGAGAGAGAGAGGGGTGAATGCATAAAGAGAGAGGAGAGAGAGAGAGGGGTGAATGCATAAAGAGAGAGGAGAGAGAGAGGGGTGAATGCATAAAGAGAGAGAAGAGAGAGAGGGGTGAATGCATAAAGAGAGAGGAGAGAGAGAGGGGTGAATGCATAAAGAGAGAGAAGAGAGAGAGGGGTGAATGCATAAAGAGGTCACAATATGTAAGAAGACGATGGAAGGTGTTATGGAGAATGTGAGGATGGAACCACACAGCACACATCATACTCAAATAGTTAGACTTGCAGTGAGAAGAAGAAATCACTCTATAATTCTCAATTGGTTTGTTTGTTTGTTTGTTTGGTAACTTACACCCAGACAATTGGGGTAAAGGTCTAAAATTTTCAGGTTTGATGGGTGTCACCTTATGAATGTTATAACGAAGATCAGTTTGTTTGCTAACTCCTCCCAGATGATTTGGTCTAAAGGGCTAAATTTTTCAGGGTTGATGGAGGGTTACCCTGGGGTGGTTAGAAGGATGTACACTCAGGCATAGAGTTGTGACCACAACCAGGAAATTTTGGGGAAAATACCCTCATGGGCAGGGTTTCACTCTGATTTTCACCAAAGGATGAGCATTACAAAACCTTGGAACAAGAATGCACTAAAGAGCTGGACACACTATACCAACAAGTGAATGACCTAACACACCGAGCATCACCAGTAGAAGTAGCAGAACATAGGGAAATTATGAAGGTCACAAGAGATATCTGGTATTCTTTTAAAACCAAAAGCAGACCCACTGATTTTCACCAAAGGAAGTTTGGTGAAAATCAGAGTAAAACCCTGCCCGTGGGGATATTTTCCCCAAAATTTCCTGGTTGTAGTCACAACTCTATGCCTGAGTATACATCCCAACTTACTACAAATCACAAATGTGTACACACATAGGTCAGCAAAACTGTGCCATAATTATATCCTGTTCTTTTTCTTTACTTCCTTTTCTTTTTTTGAGCCCTGAAGGCCCAAGCATCTGGGATGAGATAGCAAGCGACAGATCTACAATAATATTAAGAGGTCTTCGTCGTCTCAGTTCATAGAATGGATGCTATGCTAAGTATCCTTCAGGAGGGGAGGGCATTGTCTCCATCTGTAGGATGGGTACTTATCTAGTACACTTAAATCTTCTATAGACACACCTATATTAGTTTTACACATCATATGGAAGACCAACATTATACCACAGCATGCACTCACACATAATAGAGAGGGCAAATGGGAGGGGATGCTGTGGGTCTTGCTGTCTGTTGCGGCTGCCACAGGGTTCTTGTTGATGCTGTTGTGCCATTTTTTACTATTATGGTAAAGGATCACCAATTCTTTTCCAATCAAATCAGCCGGAAAAATAACAACACTAAACAATCCTAGAAGGTGAGATAGCTGGACCAATTTTACCGCACAGGTGGTTTTTGGATTTTTTTTCACTCATCAATTCAAGTTAAAATAAATCTTTGATAAGAACACAGCATTCCTTTCCTCCAAGAATGTGTACATAATACTTCAAATTTGTAATACCTAAATCACTAAAATGAGGCAAAGCCATGCAAAATATAACTCCCTGCATAACACGAATCAAACTGAACAAATTTCTAACTGCAGGAGGCAGAAAACGAACCAAATAACTGACAGTAAGGCAGATTTCTTTTTGCTTGTCCGTAATGAATGAAATAAACAATCTGTTTGTATATGTCCTCTTACCTCCTCCTAAATAAACAGGCCGATAAAAAACAGAAGAAATTTCAGAGTAGGATCCTTGGTGATTGAATAACTTTAACCACCAGAATGTCTGGACCCTCAACCCCTGCCACGCAGTCGCCTCATGTTTTGGCAATTTGGGTCTTCTTCTTGTGTATGAGAATTTCTTCTCTAGTTGACTTTGCCTGACTATGTGTCAGTTGTCCAGGACTCACCACGAGGAGGTAGTCAACATGAGCTGGTGCACTGGTGTGGGAAGATGTTGAAGGACAGGAAGGTTTTCCTGTCAGTGCTGGGTTTGAACTTACAACCCTGGGGTTTTTAGTCCAAGAGCATTACTACTCAGCCACCACACACACCAGGCATTTTGGGCGATTGTGGTACATTGTTTTGATAACACGCACGCACACACACACCCTGCACCTCAGGTAATTTTGGTGTATTTTTAAAAATAAGTATAACAAATACAAAAAAAAAGTAAAAACAACGAATAAACAAATAAAAAAATTGAACAAAAAAGACCACACCCCCCAAAATCCTCTGAATGTGTAGTGGAGTGAGCTTAGAGGCTAGCCTGGCACTGGACCAGAGGAACACAACAGAGTCAGTATGTTCAAATCAACATTGTACTAAAACTCACTTTCTTGCAACTCTTACCATAATTCATGATTTATCTCTCTGTATGTATGTACATATGCGCATGCGCACGTGTGTGTGTGTGTGTGTGTGTGTGTGTGTGTGTGTGTGTGTGTGTGTGTGTTCACTATATCCTCCCAGATGCCTGGACTAATTGTCCTGAAGGTTTCAGGGGTTGCTCACAGGACCATCGGCCCTGCTGGGGGGGAAATGTGATTAGGGCTAAGGCTAGGTATATTAAATAAACTTTCCTATTCATGAATAACCACTAATTTTAATGTGTAATCTCATCCCATTCAAAAGGAAATTTCTAGAGGAAGTTGTGGTGCATCATAATATTTACTAAGTGAGGTAGGCAAATAAATCCCTCTCTTCAATATGGTAAGGATGGAATACTTGAGGGTACTTCTCTAGCATGTAAACAAGTTTGTTCTCAATTCTTTGAGATTAAATAACTTCCTTAGAATTATTCCAACACACAAGGGATAAAGGTCAGAGTTCATGAGTATAGTTCATTTAGTAAATATAACTAATCTTTAACATTCTCAGATAAAGCCATTCCCCTAGCTACAACTCAACTGTTTCCTTATCTTCTCCTTTATGATCTCCACCATGGAATTCACTTCCTGCAAATTCATCTCCCTCTTCTCAACATCTTTAGCATCTTTCTCCACCAATTCCTGGAACACAGATATTAAAGCCACTACTCCATAGGAACCACATTTTCTAACTTGCAATTCTTGGTCGCTCAAATCAGCCTCCATCCCACCATTGATAGAACATCTACGGTCACAAATCCACAAATCGCCAAATTTGAATACTGCTTGGTGTCCCGGTGTCAGATTTGTATTTCGTAAAGCCACACCCTCTTATTCAGTGTGGGTGGGGCTACACGGAAAAGTTCGCTGGTACCGCCGACAAAAAAGAAAGAAAGAAACCAAAAAAAAACAGACAAAAAAAAAAAAGAAAAAGAAAAAAGGACAAATATTTCATGTAGTATCAGTGTGGACCAGCAAAAACAACAACCAATCTTCCCATCTCTCTTTCCCCCCCCCCCCCCACCACCATAAAAGAAAAAAGAAAAAAGAAAAAACAAAAACAAAAAACAAAAACAAACAAAAAAATCCCCAAAAACAAACAAACAAAAAAATCCCCAAAAACAAACAAACAAACGAAAAAACCAAAAAAAACGAAAAAAAAACAAACCAAAAAACCCCCAAAAACAAACAAACAAACAAACAAACAAAAAAGCAAACTAAAAAACTGGTTTGCTGGGGGAGGATCATTAGCTATCAATTTAGGAGTGCAACGTGCAACCTTTATCCATAATTGAACACAACTTAGAACTATTTCTTCTTAATCAGTTGATGCTAAACTTTGAATGCAAATTTTACCCTCTGTTTATCTGTCCCACCAACCTTCAATTTATAACTTTCATTCCTGCTTCTAGAGAAAACTAGTAGACCTTCAGTACGCCCCTACTTTCTGCCTCAACCTCTCTGTCAGGCATTGTATATTCCAGGAAATCAGAGTTGAAAAAAATAAGGATGCAGGATTTTTTTTGCTAGACCAATCACACCACCAGTTTCTTTAATCTGGGCATTCTCCGTTCATTTGCTTGATCTACAGGGATGGAGGACTTGTTGAAGTTTTAAATGCAACCCAATGTTTTTAAAAACAATTCTGAATAGAGGCAGGTAGTGACTTTATGTAATGAATGTGGATAAAGAGAGTATTTGTAGTAATTTGGAGTGCAAAAAAAAAAAAAAAAAAAAAAAAAAAAAAAAAAAAAAAAAAAAAAAAAAAATCCCACAATTATTTCTAAACTCTATACATAGAATTAAAACACAGATAGAAATAATAAAAAAGACTTTTCAAGGCACAAAACAAAAAGATAGGGCTCTTTTAAATCAATTTAACCTCCATGTTTCAAAATCTCTTCTACCCGAAAGAGAAAATGCTTCTCTCCTCAAACTGTTTAATGGTGATATAGTAATTTAGTATGCATGCCCTGTTTTTGTCAAATGAGAAATTTTAAGAAACTTTATATACAGCTGATAAAGCTATTCTGGCCTGAGTGAGTGCTACTGTCCAAAGAGAAGCAACAAGATAATATCCAAGCATATTCCACATGGTCATCACCAAGTGTGCTTGGCCCTGGTGAATATAGGGCAATCACCATAACAGGAATCTGTTCTGGAGTAAGATACTCTGTTAAAGATAGAGTGATGATAATAGAAAGTTTCATCATTGCAGGGATGTATACTGTTTCATGAATGAGTGGCTGGCATTGTAGTGATAGCTGGTAAATCTGCCTTCCGAATTTCACATGCAGCTTGACAAGCAGCCCAATTAATTGGCTGTTCATTCTCTGAATCCAGTAATTCAACATGTTAAAGCCAATCATCTTCCTTCACTATTTCTCTGCTAATATCACTCTTGATTGATGAGCAATCAAGTATTTCTGGCATTGATGTTTTCGATTGGTCGAGGCATACAGCTGGAAATATGGAATTATAATGAAGTCAAGGAGTTGCTCATTTCGGTATCTCCTCTAGTGCTTATTTCAGAATCTCCTATAGTGAATGGTACTAGGACCATAGAATCACCAAGAAAGTCAGAAGTGGGAAACTGGATGATACTGATACATTTACATGAAATGATTGTGCTGTTGCAGAAGAGGAAAGAGGAGTTGTGGTCTGTGTTATTATAGCACCAACTGTGACTAATCCCTTCCTAAAATTTGAAGGGCAAACAATTCTATCAGGTTCAAATTGTTTGCATGTAGAAAAGGCTGCTATTTTACAGAACTCATGGTCAGTCCACCATAAGCAGTACTTAATACAGCATTGCAAACATCACAGTGAGTAACTTGGTACAGGTAAAAAATGAATGGAACACTCAGTTGTAGTTTTTTCAATACTTAAGTAGCAGCTACTGTATATAGCTGATTACATCTACACCTTAAAATTTTACTAAGTTTTACAACTAATATCTGTTTTCTAGCTTTATCTAATCAAAAAGGAAATTTATGGCAAAAAAAAAAAAAAAAAAAAAAAAAAAAAAAAAAAAAAGAAAGAAGAAAAAAATAATAATAGAAATAAAGGAAAAAAAAAAAGACTGAATGGAAAGCCACCTTTAAAGGACCCAACTAAGTTTTACCACCAATACCTGTTTTCTCTTTTTATCTACTAAAAAAAAGGACATTTATAGCCCCAAAAAGGATGAAGGACAAAGCCAACAAAAAGGATTCAAAGGAGACTTTACAAGTATGCAAATGCTGTGTTCACACCCTGATTTAAGAGCAGGGTTATCAACCGATAATCTATTGGAAAAAGAAAAACATTCTTTCAGCATGAGGCTATGTTCATGTATGCTCAGTGATGGTTCACTAACTCAATTAAGTACCAGTGAGAACAAAACATTGCTATTGAGCTTTTTTTTTATTATACAGAGTTCAATGAAATTTCGCTTACCAGTCAGTGCATACCAATGTCCCAATTCCTCATGTCTAGTATGCAACTGTATCCTACATTTTTATGTCTGATGGAAGTCACCCTGTAGTGGTGGTCATAAGGAAGTTTGGTGTCAGAAGATGGAGTAAAACCATGCTAGTGGGGATACTTCCCTAAATTTCCTGTAGTGGTTGGGGTCACAACTCTAGGCCTGAATAAACTACCCCACTCAGTAAAAACTACAATTATATAAACACACATAGGTCAGTAAAACTTTACCCAAACCACTTCCTGCTCTTCTTTTTTTAAAATTTTTAGTTGAATACAATAAACCACAATTATGTAAATACATTCAATTAAGGTTAGCAAAACCACACCCAATTCCCCTTCCTTTTCCTTCTATTTCTTCTTTTAGACATGTAGGCCAAAGTATCTGGTATGTAGAGGGAGCAGACAAATCAAAGAAAAAGAAGAAATAAATATGATATTTTTGTTTCCATCTTTAGAACTGGTACTTTTCTAGTATACCTTAATGTAGGCTGAGTTAGGAGAAAAACTATTGGTGAACATTAATTGGTATTAACTTACTTTAGAGTTGTTTAATTTACTTTGTACAAAATTTAATTAACTACAATTGCTTCCAAATGTCTACCTCCTGAAGTTAATAGGATTATGTTTTGCACCCTGCTGGATTTAATACAGTATTAATAAAAAAAATAAAAAAAGATAAATAAAATAAATAAATAAATTATGATTACAAAATACATAAGAAATAATAAGAAATTCATAAACATTTACATTGCTATAATAGTCTCACAAAAAATGATTACATTTATGACAGATACTAAAGTTCAAAGGAGTAACACAGTATAGATAGGGTTATAATAAGTAATGTGTCCTGTAGTAGCAGGATTTGCTGTGACAAGAGATTAGTAACAATAAAAAGTAATGGGATGAACATGAAATAGAAGTTATGAGAAATTTTAATAGTACATTATGTAAATGTGTTAGTGCAAAATGACAATTTTTTCAGCTAATGTAATCTCCTTTATATCCACTAGTGCTTGAGCTAAAGTCTTCCATTTCTCTGATGGACATGATGTACATTGGTCGATCCAAGCTTGGCTAATTCCCACAATGCGCCGACCACAAAAGGGATAATCTGCCTCAATCTTTTCAATAGTTGTCAATGTTAGTTCCAAGGCGAGCCCCAACTGACAATACTTGCCAGGACTTAGTTCATTAGTGAATACAGCAATGACATTTTTCGCATTCACTTCTTTGTCTGCAAGGCATAAATGGAATATTTTATTTAACATTTGAACAGCAGAAAATGATAAATGTCAAAGATAAGATTGTAAAGGCTATTTATGCTGTCATGGCTCCAAGACAAAGCCTCACACCTGCCATGAAGTAAAGGGAGAGCAACCACAACAGTGTAACAATTCAAGGTGTTGATATGATCAAGGGAGAGAATAAGAACATACCTTGGTATTCCTCTCTGATATTTCCAACTACAACTGCAGCTGCTCCTGTAGGCATAGTAAGTCTCATTAATGTGGACCATAAGTATATGTGAATAATTAGACAAGACCACTACATCACATTGACCCCAAAAAATAACCACAGAAGTCATTTTGATGTGATAGTCAGCATTTTCAGTCTTGAATAAAAAAAAGAAATAAAATCGGTATCATTCACCTTGCTTTTAACTTGGCACCTTTTATCCACCCTTACCATCACTGTTAGTATGACATTTATTTTCCTGTTTCGTCAGTGTATGCAAGCATTTTATTTTGTTGTCACAGTCTACAGCTACCAAGTAAATATGCATGCTATTTTCAATAATGTCATGTTTGCTAATATATTGTTTACTGTCAGTTTTTTTTTAAAGGAGAACTCCATACTGTGAAAAAGTTTCCATGGACAGAATTTGCCTCCATCAAATATTCCATCCACCTTTACTTTCTCAAATATAAATGGTATTTAACGTCCTTTGTATTTTTCTTTATAGGAGTTTATATTTATTTTAACTGTTAAAGTGGTATAACACTTTATTATTGATAAATTTTCAGTTAATGACCAAAAACACTGTAAAAATCATTTTGAGGCACTTATCACATATGCTAGTTGTTTTAAGAAATTGTTTGATTACCTTCATTTCATATTTTTCATTTTGCACATTGCTTGTGCAACAACTTTATTCGCCTCCCAGACATCTTGAAGAGATTCAAATCCTCCAGTCACTTAAGTCTTTAATCTTAAGTTATTTCTTTGACACATTGCTTAATTAATAATAAGTTAGTTATCGATTCATTGAGCATAAGTTGTCTTGTACTGGATTATGTTGCATGATTAAGCCACCATATTAAACTCTCTCTCCATTACAACCATATATAACAAAGAGCAGAAATAGGGTCACAGAAAAATTCTAGTTGCTTTGTGAAACATATTTGTCATCTAAAGTGTGTAGATGGAATGCGATTGCACATATAACTTACACAAGAGTTGGACAAATATTCTTTAATGAATTTAAAAATAAGAAAAAAATTAGGGAAAACTTCAAATATATTTGTTTAACTTATAGTTGAACTATATGGGTTTGTACATCAATGGTGGGAATAGATTAAAATACATATCCTTCATCCCTCGTTTACTTTTGGCTCTTCCTTCCAGCAGAAAAATGATGCAAAGAGCTGATATCAACTCTTTTCTGTCCATTCTTATTACATTTTCTTGATCTCCAAGTCCATATCAAATATTGGAAATAGTATTCTAATTTTCAGATATGAACTGGTGTACATCATGTAAAATAGAATGGTAACTAACCAGGTGAGAACTGGTGAGGAACGGAGACAGTTTGGGAAGAACTTAGACCAGTGGAAACAGGGATGTCTGTAAGAGATATATAGAATACATAATTAATCATAAACTCAATAATCAGCTACTGCAGCTTCACTGACGTTTTCTACAGGTACACACACATACACACCTTGCCAAAGTCTGTGATCATCTGTCACCTTTCCGTGGATGGAGGGTTCTCTGGTACAAAGAAGGTAGTTACCTACCCCCATGATATACTCTGCAGCGTGAATGGAGTATTTGGCTTTGTGTTTTACCACACACTCAAAGGCAAGCACAGGCTCATCTGGGATATAGTGGAATGCTTCGGTGACTCCACTGATCACTTCCTTGACTGTGTCCCTTATAGCCAAGCAAGTAAAAGGCAACACCTTGTGGTAAAGTTCAGGATCAGAAGGGAAGTGAAGGGTGACTTGAAAGAAGGAGTCATAAAAATCTTGAAGACAAACTATTCCTAAGCCATGGGGATGAGTGAAATAGAAACAATTTCTAGCTACATTGGAATGCTCATAATGCTTCCACTCCTTGCTAGAGATAAGCTTACAGATAGTGCTACAGAATATGCCAATTCTTGCTGTGCCCCTTGGGAAGTGCAACATCATAGGGATGTGTCGCATGGGATTGGTAGATTGGCATTTAATCATTTTCTTGGATGTTTCTACAGACAGCAAGCATGGCATCAGGAACTCCTCAGGAATCCTCTCAAATACAATCAGTAATTTCTCCAATAGTTTTAGCATGTCTATAGGAGTGAAATGAGAATCATACTCACCTGAAATTTTCTTCAAGATATTCTCGGTAATGATTCCTTGGTTTTTGAATTTCTTCCAAGCCCCATCTATCACCTTTCCTGTATCGACACCTGTAGTGAGCTTTATGTGCTCTTTCACTACCTCTGTCACCATGTTCAGCACAGCTTGAGGCTCTCCAAACACCTTGTTGGGAAACAACTCACTGAAGTAAAATATGCGATTGGATTGTTCAAGATACTTCAGACCCTCCTTCAAGGATTCTTTGTCAGTGAAGTATTTTTTCACGTTTTGTAAGATTTCATTGATAGTAAACACAATCTTCCCAGTGTTTGACATTGAGGTGAGGGTCTTCTCCAATAAGTGATTCTTGACTGGGATGGTGATAATTTCTGCTTCTTCTTCATCCATAACAACCCCCATTATCTTCTGGCCCATTCTGTGGTCATCTTCTTCAGGATCCTTTGCATTAATGGCAAAGATCAGATTTTTGCCCTCATGGTCTGCATAAATGACGTTATCTCCCAAATCAAGTGACTCCACCATCTCTGAGAGTTTTCTCTCCTTATCTCTTCTCTTCTCTTTGCATTTGCGCTCTAGATCTTTGTGCGTGCCCACAAAGATGATTCGGATTTGCCGCTTTTCCTGTGTATATGAAACCACCATTTGCAAGAACTGACGCAGCATTTGTTCATTAGTCAGCTTAGAAGGCTCCCCTTTCCCAACGGACTTTCCATCTTTTCCATAGAAGTAGCTAATGGGATATCGATCAAAACGCTCGCTCAGATTAGTGACAAGAATGGCAAGGTCAAGACCACCGATGAACCTTGGAAGAATTTCAAGGAACTGTGGTTGCCCACCACTGTCACTCATTTCTACCACAAGCTCATCACTGAGGGGCTTCACTAAATCGGCCATAGGAAGAGCATCAATCAAGCCATCTTCTATGCCTTGAGTCAGTTGACTCAGCTCGCCAAAAACTTCTGTCTCGATATCTTTCATCAGAACATCTTTTCCTGTCGTATCACAAGATGCTGAGTTTAGAACATCTTTTGCAGATTTCATCATCATTTGGGAATATTTTTCTGGACTAATTTCTGAATAGACTTTGGATGAAGCATCTTTTTTAAATCGTCTGAGACCTATGGTTCGTATAGGACATTCAACACAGGATGTGCTGACCCGTTTGGGAGGAAGCTTCTTGCCCAGTAAGAGTGCCAAAGTGTGACTCTTTCCAGAGCCAGCAAAACCCAAAATGACCGCCTTTTTGCGCTTAATTGTTACATTCACGTCCATGACTTGCTTAAACAGACCTCGAGTCTACTCAATAGAACCAGCTGGGAGAGGATGAAAATGTATAGTTGGTTGGTTGGTTGGTTGGTTGGTTGGTTGGTTGGTTGGTTGGTTGGTTGGTTGGTTGGTTGGTTGGTTGGTTGGTTGGTTGGTTGGTTGGTTGGTTGGTTGGTTGTAATAATATTTCGTAATAACTATTATTACCTACTAGGTATCTCTAGGAAAACTCATATTAGTAACTACATTTATTTTGATATTTGTTATTTGCTACATTTGGAGGAATATTGTGTATGTCATATATTGACATACACAATTAACTGACAGTGAGAAGAGCATAAAATCATTGTTTAATTTTTCATCTTAAAATATCCACCAAGGATTCAAAACTTTCCAATAAACAAACAAAACAAACCAAATATGCTGACAAATAAGTATGGTGTTGCCATTAAAAGGTTTAATTAGATTCGATGTTAGGCATGCCATTTTTACCATTATCATCATATTTCCCTATAAAATAGTAGGTACCTTTATTAAATGCATACAGCAATGTAAGCAGTATAATATATACAAAATGGAATAGAGCGAAACCATATTGCAAGAATAATTTTTGTCAGTTGATACCATTCATATAGTGAGGTTAATTTTATCATGAGAGCTATTCTAGTTAAAAAAATATATGCACATGGAGTAGCTTTTATAGGATTATTTCTTAAAGAAAGCATTCAGTGTAATCCGGCAAAGTTTTAACTGGTATATAATATTAACCTCTATCTGGATTTTGTTCGGGGAAGCAAAATATTAATATATTCACTATATAGTCCATTTAGAATGATAAGAGCAGTAGCCAGCATCTTTATATGATTAGGTAAAGTATGTCACTACACCAGAATAATTTTAGACTATTAGAACAAATGCTAAACTGGCTGAGTCTCCTAGGCAGATCTAATCAATCCCTGAAAATTTCGTGAATATACCTCCAGTGGTTTGGAAGTAGTTAGAGTTGGCACAAGTACAGAGACAGACAGAGGCAGTTCACACACACTACCATATTTCTCAATAGACACAGATATGCTTCCTGTTCCTGCACACACACTCACTCAGGAATTCTGACTGACAAGAACAAAATGACATAATAAATACTCACCAAATAAGAGAAGAGTTTCGATTTCCACAGTAAATGAGTGAATTTCACATCAAATAGAAGAGTGAGACACAAGAGATACCATTACACATTGAGTAGTTAATGTCATCCATTTAAATTACTTACTTCCTAAGAACATAAAAAAAGTCAATAGGTTAATAGAGAGACAGATTGCAGACATGTATAAAAAAGGCTGATTAATGCACGTCTTCTAGCATTGTAACTGACCTCCTATGATGATATAGTCAGTAGGTCAGACAGAGAGAATCGCACATGTTAAAATGTGAAATAATGAATGAATGAATTCTTATGTCAGTAGCGATATACTATCATAAAAACTCACTTCCTATGAAATATGGAGTCAGCAGGTAAGGCAGAGAGAATATGACATGTTCAAATAGAGATAATTAATGCATGTCTTCTTATAGTATGCTATACACAATATTATAACTCACTTTCTGTTACGATCATATAGAGTCAATAGTTTGGATATGCAGAAATAAAATATGTTTAAATTGGAGTCAATTAGGACACATTTCCATGCAGTGGTAGCAATATACTATCATTAACAAATATGAACCATGATGATATGAGTGATGTGCTGGATGGAGACAAAGAAGGACGTTCATATTATAAATTATTATTGCATCTTTTATAAAAGTGGCATTGTAATTAATTAGTAAAGATTATATAGAACTGGTAATTTTGAAGTTATAGTAATAATCATTTTAGTGGTTGTAATCCGTCCGTTTTGGTAGCAGTAGTGGGAGTACCATTACCCAACCAGATAAAACTACAGCCACTCTAGTAGTTCGTGAGTACTAGTAGATAACATCTACATCAGGAGCACTGCATGAGCAAATGAAGCATCTGACAACACTGGTTTCGAAACAAAGGGAGACTATTCTATGGAGTAGCAGAGAAGTAATGAAAAAAAATTTTCCAAAGATAAATTAGGAATGCAAACATTTAAGGTATAGACGTATCTATTAGGCAGAACACTGACTAAGAAAACCGCACACTTTATCTGACTTCCTCTTAAAGAAAACAATGTCTGCCTAACAAGGGGGAGCTGATCACTTTGGCCCAAATCAATTCATTGAGCATGTTTAAACAAATGAAAACACTGGTCAGCTGTCCTGATGCTGAACAATGCTGAAAAACATGCATAGAAAACAGGACAGATTTCATTATTAGACTAACCTTGTTAAACTACAAAACAGAAGCAAGCATTTGACAATGTACAATGTCCACTCAAGTAAAATTTTTCACATTCATTTTATCCATCATTTCATTGACCATAAAAATTTATGCATTCATATTTGTATCTGGTGACCACAGAAATATTGTGTGGTCATGCTTATCTTTCTTTACTACAACAAAAATAAATTTAACTACAAGATAAATGTACAGCTAAAATTTGAGGGAAATTAGTCATTCAAAATATTATTAGTTTATATCTTGTGATAGTCTTTCTATGAAGAAATAGTGTCTGAAGGTCAGAAGAGAAATAAGACATGTTCAACTGAATTGATTTGTGCATGTCTTTCTATTTTACATCAGCATTGTAACTCACCTCCTATGATGATATAGAGTCAGTAGGCCAGGCAGATATATATATATATATGAGAGAAGTTTTCAAACATAAGTTAATCAGTGCACATTCTATTTAGTGGTGGCAATACATATGCATTGGAACTCACTTTCTATGATGATATAAGTTGGAAAGAGAGAAATATAACAGTTAATATTCAAATGTGAGATAATTGGTGTATGTATTCTTATAGTGACAGCAATGCATCAGCTGTGTAACTCACTGTCTATGATGATATAGAATTAGTATGTCCAGCAGAGAGAAATGGGGCATGTTGAAATTCGAGATAATTATTTCATGTCTTTCTTATAATGATAACCAGGATTTTAACTCACTTTCTGTGATAATAATATAAAGTTAGTAGAGAAATAAAATATGTTTAATTGACATAGAAAAATAAAAATATTTTAAAATAAGTCAATTAGGGCATATCTTTACAAAGTGGTAGCAATACACTAGTATTATCAAGAAATAAATATAATGATATGGGCGAGTGGGTTGGACAGAGACAAGCATGGAATATTGCAAGTATAGTTTATTAGTGCAAAAGAAAGGTTAAGGAGAGCAAAGAAAAGGGTCAAAGAATATGTAGATTGATTGCAAATACCAGAAAGAAGGGCCAAAGACAGCAGAGAAGAGAATTAAGGAGAGAAGAGTTATGATAGCAGAGAAAAGGTTTAAAGAGAGCAGTGAAAAGGGTTAAGAGGAGTAGTGAGAAGCATCAAGCATGAAAACCGAAAGGTTTAGGAGAGCAGAAAGGAAAGTAGAGAATGGTTAAACAAAAAGAGAAAAGGGTTTATAAGAGTGGAAAGTTTTAAGAGAGCAGAAAAAAAGAAAAAGAATAGTACTGAGAAGGGTTAAGGAGAGAGAAGAGGGTTAAGGAGAGAGAAGAGGGTTAAGGAGAGAGAAGAGGGTTAAGAAAAGAAACAAAAGAGAAAATTAAGAAGAGCAGAAAGGAAATAGGAGAGAAGAGATAGGGGTAAAGAGAGCAGAGAGAAGGGACAAGTAGATGCAGAGAGAAACATTTGGGAGTGCATAAAAAGGAATTAAAGAGAGCAGCAAGATGGGTGAAGGAATAAAAATAAAGTCAATCTTGCATAAAACTAACTCATGAATTGAATCATCCATGAAATAATTTCAATAAATCCAAATATAATACAATAAGCCAACTGGATAATTTGCCATTATGAAGAAATTGCATCAATAGGTCAGAGTGACAGAAATAGGACATGTTCAGCTGTAAGTTGGTGAGTGAATGGGTTGCAGTATACTAGCATTGAAACTCACCTCCTATGATTATATAGAGTCAGTGAGTCAGGCAGAAAGAAATTGAGCATGTTCAAATATGAGATCATCATTGCCTATTTTGTTATAAATGGTGCAGTACACTAGCACAGTAACTTACTTTCTATGATGATATAGAGTCAATAGTTAGGTCAGAGAGATATAAAACAAGTTAAAATATAAAATAAAACTTTTTTTTTCTTATGGTGGTATCTATACACTAGCATTATAACTAACTTGCTATGATGGTACAGTCAGATGTACAGGGGAGAGAAATTGGACATGTTCAGGGGGAGAGAAATTGGACATGTTCAGGTGTGTGATAATTAGTAAATATATATATTTTTTATATTGGTAAGAATAGACTAAATTATAACTTACTGTCTATGATATAGAGTCAGAAAGTCAAGTGGAGGGATATAGAATGTTTCAAATATGATACAATTAATGTATCTTTTTTAAAAAAATAGTGATAGGAAATACACTAGAATTGTAACTCACTCTCTATGATGATGATATGGAGTTAGTAGGTCAGGCAGAGAGAAATAGAACATGCCCAATATGATATAAATAGTGAACATCTTCTTTTAGTAGAAGTAGCATTCTAGCATTATAACTCACCTCCTATGATGATATAGAATAAGTAGTTGAGGCAGACAGAAATAGGATATGTTCAATTAATATATAATTAGTGCATGTCTTCTTATAGTGGTAGCAATAAACTAGCATTGTAACTCACTATCTGTGATGATATAGAGTCAATGGTCAGGCAAAGACACATAGATATGTTCAAATATGAGATGAATAGTGCATCCATTCTCTTTTATGGTAGCAATACACAAGCAGTGTAACTCACCCTCTATGATAATATAGAATCCATAGATTTGCAGATAAAAATAGAATATGTTCAGATGTGTGATAATTAGTACATATTTTCATTAAGTAGTGGTATACACTAGCATTGTAACTCACCATCTATGATGACAGAGTCAGTAGTTCAGACAGAGTGTAATAGGATATGTTCAAATATGACGTGATAAGTACATATTTTATTCAGTGGTAACGATATAATAGAATAAAAACTCACTCTCTATAATGATATAGATTCAAAAGGTCAGGAAGTGAGGAATAGGGCATGTTCATATATGGATAATTAGTACAAATTCTTATATTGCGGTAGTCCTACATTCATATTGTAACTCACTCTCTATGATGATGTAGGGTCAGTAGGTTGGGCAGAGAGAAATAAAACATGTTCAAAAGTGTAATATTTTGCGTGCATCTTCTGATAGTGTAACTATAACTCACCAACTAAGATGGTATGAGTCAGTGGGTCAGGCAGATATAAATAGGGAATGTTAAAATAGAGATTATAGTGTACATTTTCTAATAGGTAGCTATATGCTAAGATTGTGACTCACTGCCTATGATAATATCGAGTTGGTAGGTCAGAGAGAAAATAGGACATAAAATTATGACATAATCAGTGCATATTTTCTCATAGTGGTGGAAATATATTTGCATTGAAACTCACTGCCTAAGATGATATAAAATTAGTTGGTTAGGCAGAGAGAAATAGAACATGTTCAAATATGAACTAATCAGTACATACTTCATTATAGTATTAGCAATATGCTAGTATTGTAACTCACTAACTGTGAAGATATGGTGTGAGTGGACCAGACATATAGAAATAGGACATGTACAAATATGAGGTAATCAGTGCATTTTCCCCCTTAGTGTTGGCAAATGTAAACATTTTAACTTACATCCTATGATGATGTACAGATATAAGTTCAGAGAGAGAATAGTATGATATGTTTCAAATATTAGATAATTAGATATCTTTTTTCTCATAATGGTAGCAATACACTAACATTGCAACTCACCAACTATGATGGTTAGTAGATCACACAGAGAGAATTAAGATATGTTCAGATGGAAATTTGAACAATTAATGATCTCTTCTATAGCAAATTTCTCTGGCATTGTAGTAACTCACTTTCTATGTTAACACAAAGTCAAACATATTACATGGGGATGAAACATATAGTCAAATAAAACTGGGTTACCATTCCCAATGATATATACTTCCTATATCAAAGCACTTAGTTCTGAAAAATAATGATTACCAAAGGAAATAAAATGCTACTTAAGTATTCGAAATGTCAATATTTACTTGCTGGCACCATTTTTAATATAATTATCAATATTTTCAATGTATTCTGTTTGGGTCTGTGCACAGTAACAAGTCTCTGGCTTCCCATTAAACATGAGTGGACCACAGTTGTTAAATATATGTATATAGAGAGTCAATGAGCAACTAATCAATATTTGCTATGCCAGTACTGAAGCACTTACCTCAGCCATTTCTTTGGTGTTTCACTTCTATTCTAAAGGTGTGAAATGAAATAGATCATGTCAAATTTTAGCAATTATGAAGATTTTTTTTTTTTATGGGTGTGCTGTAGTAGAATTTGAAAGCTTATGACATTCAAAGGAACAGGCAGAATTACAGGTCCCTCTATTCTGAGGGGTAAACAAATGGTTAATCCACATTGAAATTGTCACTTCATCTGCTCTTTTACCCTTAACACTACCACAGAGAATAGATGCAGTGATCTAATTTGCTAGGTAGGAGATAGCTTGAGTTTACTGTGACAGAAATAAGAAATTTACAATTGAGTAGGTTGAGTTATACCAACATATATTTGGAATCAGATTGCTAGGGAAATATTTTAGTGTGTCTATATGACCGCACCCCTTCCTTTCTTAAAAAAAAGCCAAAAATAGTATTTTGGCCAGATAAACCCTTGGAGCCACAGACCTAAGACTTAGTATGTATACACAATTAAATTTTGGAAGAGATATGGGCATGGTCAGTCCTGGCCATACTCTTCCTCTTGGTGTTTTAGGGTAAAAATACCAAAATAGTACTTCTGAAAACACTTGGATCTATGACACAGGGAGTGACATGGATTGAGTTTCACCTGGTCACACCTTATTGTTTTGGAGCCTCAGGCTATAAATAGTTTGTATATACCTGCATATGTTTATGTATATCCACTCCTGCCAAATTACTAAATTATTGTGTCAAATAAACTCCTCTTCGTTGGACACATGGGAGCTCAAAAATAAATTTTAGCCTCAACATTTTTTGGTTTGTAAGAAAATTATCCAAACAGAGAAAGTAGAACAGCCCAGTGTCGTATGATGGGACCAATATATAAGGCAAACAATTAGAGGCATATGAACTTAAACTTATCCAATAGCCAGGCAAGTAGCTCACCTTGCTTGACAGAATCCCTGAAATGTAGTGGACACAAGATGAAGTTGCACCTTTTCCTTCAAGACTTCACTAATAAAAAAAGAAGAAATGGTACCTACAGGACAAGCAGCTTGATATGGTCCAGTCGGTGCCAATGTTTGGCAGCTTAATAGAAACGCTTGATAGCTGCTACAACCCTACAGCTATTGCTACACATCGTAGCTACCTATTTTAAGTGTTACATTCTCCATAAGAAGCTTCCACAGATCTTGTAAGATAGTTTGCTAGCTATATAATAATAATGATTGAAAGGTCTACAATATCAACAGGTACTATAACTCACTACGAGTAGGAAGACCGCTACCAAATCAGCGCGAACAGACTATAGCTAGGAAGACCGCTACTAGCTTAGAAGACCGAATACTGGGCAAGGCCGAGAGATGGCTAAATTTTTTTTAAATTTTTTTTTATTATTTTTTTTTTTTTTAAACTTCTGAAGACACCCTATCCTAGTGCGACTGCGGTGGCGACTGAAGCGGTGAGAGAACGAGATAAAATATAACCATCCTTAGCACAGCCCTCAAATATAATGATGCAATAATTTGTAAAAAAACACATGAGTCCTGACCCCCTTCCTGTCCTACTCTCCACCCATCAAGGTGTGGTTGAGCAGTTGTAAGTTAGGGTTTTCCTTTTTCCTTAATGGTAATCCTCTGGTGGGAATAAACCTACGTTACATCTATAGATTGTTCAGAAAGTTGGTGGGGCATGGTTCTTTGAGCTGTCAAACTCAGATATTATCAGAACTTCAATACATGGTGTAAGTCATAGGTGACTTTCCTTCTCTGCTCAGTTAAAATTTTATATTTACTTGGTATTTCTATTATGCTTAAATAATGGTGCCATAAGTTAATAAAGAATAGGATTAGGATGGATGGAAGGTGAAGATGGATATCTAAATATGTCCCTCTCCTTACACACACCAATGCATGCACACGCACGCACGCACGCACGCACGCACGCACGCACGCACGCACGCACGCACGCACGCACGCACGCACGCACGCACGCACGCACGCACGCACGCATGCACAATTTCAGTATTTTCTCTTAAAATTTTTTTTTTTTTTTTTTTTTTTTTAGTTTCCAAGATGGCAGCATGCATCTATGTGGCATGAATATTGTGAAACTGTTATTATAAGCATATCTCTGACCCTCCTCTAGACCCTTCTTTTCTCTTGAAGGAAGTGGGGCACTGCAATGCTTGATTTGTTAAAGACTAGGAGAGTTGGATATGTTATGCTAGTTGGAGGTCCATCCTTGACAATGTGATGGATGGCATTAGATCTGGTTAATTTTAAATTTAAAAAATGAAATAAATTAAAATAAGTTTATATTACTTTTTATGTGTGTGAAACATCTGAGGGGTTGGCCATATGATAATCTGAACCTTAAATCTAACCATGCAAGAGAGAAGGGGATGGCAATCAGGTGCTGGCTAAGTGTGTCATCAGGAGCAATAGCAGAGAACTGGTCAGACCTCATGGGATTGCATTCCTGTGGCAAAATGTCGTTCAGCAAGGAACACCACACCACAGGCTGGAATATGCCACTGATGGCCTAAATGGCCTATTAAAAAAAAAATTCCAAATATTAGCCTTGGCCAATCTTGTGCTTTCCCTGCGCACATGCAGGGGCTGATAATCCTGGTTAGTAAGGGAACGAGCTGATCATACTCCAAGCGTAGTGCAACTGTAGAGCCTGTGTAATATGTAATGCCACTCACCAAGCAACTGTAAACCCATGTAACGCTACTCACCAAATTACATATTCTGATGGTCATTCGTATTTATTTAATTCAACTCGTTTAGTTAATTTGTCAAGAATATCTTATAGATTTGAAATGGTTTTTGAGGTATTTGTTCAAAATTGAATGAAAATTGAATTAAGGGTGAATAGACCATATTGGTGGTTAAAATTTAAAGGATGATACTAATTTATTACTTTTTAAATTTCGAATGGTTTTGATCTCAAACAGTAATTTATTCTGAGAGAAACAATAACAATTACTGTGTTGCTTTTGCACAGAGAGATCAACAAGGGATTCCGTTGCAAAAGTGTGAACAGAATTGCTGGTTTTTGCCTGGAAACAATATATCGGTCGGTCGGTCGGTCGGTCGGTCGGTCGGTCGGTCGGTCGGTCGGTCGGTCGGTCGGTCGGTCGTCGGTCGGTCGGTCGGTCGGTCTCACTGTCTGTATGTCTGGATGTGTGGTGGTGTGTTGTGGTGTTTGTGATGTGTGTGGTGTGTGCTGTCTTTGCCTGCCTGCCTGCATGCATGCGCATACGTATGAGTAGTTGTGCTCTTGGACATACAACCCCAGTGATATGTGGTCAAACCACAGCCCTGACAGGAAAAATTTCCTGTTTTTCAACATTTTCTTCCCACACCAGTCCACCCAGCTATAAAGGGGACCTGTAATTTTTTTGGGTGCAAATTTACTGGCCATCGCTTGTCAATCAGCTAAGGGTACCAGAAGTTCCACCAGGAACATACTGGTGGAACTTCTGGTACCCACACCCATTAGCTGAGTGTCTTGATCAATCCTCCTGCGAGCACTTAGCCAGGCTCCAGGACTTTGCTTGCGTTTGCTTATAGTGCCTGCATAGTGCCCATTCACCCTGACTATGTCAGGTGTGTGTGATGGCAGCAAGATAATTTATTTGTTCGGGTGTGTGTGTGTGTGTGTGTGTGTGTGTGTGTGTGTGTGTGTGTGTGTGTGTGTGTGTGTGTGTGTGTGTGTGTGTGTGTGTGTGTGTGTGTGTGTGTGTGTGTGTGTGTGTGTGTGTGTGTGTGTGTGTGTGTGTGTGTGTGGTGTTTGGGTGTGTGTGGTGGGTGTGGTATATGTAATTGTGTGGTGGGTGTGGTCTTACAATACGTTCCTTCAAATTTTGAAGCTACAGAGTAAAAAATATATACTAAAAGAATGGAAATCAAATGCAAAGGCAGTGGCTTGGTTAGTAAATTTGATGAGACATATCCTGGGCCTGGCAGGAGAAAGTGGCAATAATGACCTATCACTAAAACTAATGGGAGCAGTTGTATCTAAAGGGGGGGGGGGGGGGGGAGGGGGTTGAAGGGGAAAAAAAAAACTTTTTCAAAGTATTTGGGTGCACTATATAGCTTGGGTTTCATTTTTAGGAAAGAAGAAAGCAAAATTGAGCAGTATTATGTTTAGTCAGCATCTCAGCATAGCCCATGAGTCTACAAGTATTCCATCACAAACAGCATAGCACTTCAAGCTGCAAAATTTCTAGGAAGCAAGGGAACTAACTTCAAAGGGAATTAAAAAAAAAAGCAAATTATTGTGACTGTTCACAAGTGAAATATATGTTCCCAGGTTTTAAGGATCCCATAAGTGGTTTTCTGTTGGTAGCATGTTCATTTCATGCTGACTAATAGGAGACTCTGAGGAGGAGCATACACATAGTTGTCTTGGTAAAAAGCCATTTATATATTGGTTCCTTGTTTACAAAAAATATTAATTTCAGGTGGAGCATCCAAAATATCATAAATTTAAAAAATTAATAATAAATGCATATGCATAAGACACAATCTGTATACATGTAAAGCCATAGGCATATGCTTTTATGTTCAACTAGCAGCATATACCCGGTGTCGCCCGGCCAATGTCAACATGAAACATTAATAGAAGCCACTCAAATTTTGGCCTGGTTAGTCCTTTAATTAGCTTTTGGCAGCAAAAAAAAACAACATCCTGTGGATGAGGCTAATACCAAACCACACTCATCGCCACACCAACATGGTCTTCAATCAACTTTTTTTCATCTAAAAATGACTTCCTGTTGGTGTGGCTGTGGTAAAACCACACCCATTACCATACCCACATGTGTTTAGTGATGCTCATCTAACCCACTAGGTTCAAGTGTTTTTGCTGAAATACAATTTGGGCATTTTTAGCTTTATACAGGGTAAGAAAGAGGTGTGGTCAGGAGAAATTCTGCCCATGTCACTCCCAAAGTCAAGTTGTGTATGCATACCATGTTATAAGTCTGTTGCTCCAAGGGTTTGTCTGGTTGAAGTACAATTTTTGGCCTTTTTTTGGGCCTGACATGAAAACAGGAATGAGTGTGGTCATATACATGTACTTAGAACATTTCCCAGATAATATTGATTCTACACACACACACACACACACACACACACACACACACACACACACACACACACACACACACACACACACACACACACACACACACACACACACACACACACACACACACACACACACACACACACACACACACACACACACACACACACACCACACACACACACACACACACACACACACACACACACACACACAACACACACACACACAGATTCATGAGTCTAACTCCCTAGGTTCAAGTGTTTTCCTGAAATACCATTTTTGGCATTTTTAGCCTTATACAAGAAGTGTGGTCAGGTGGGACTGAGCCCATGTTACTCCCAGAGTAAAATTATATATGCATACCAAGTTTTAGATCTCTAGCTCCAATGGTTTATCTGGCAAACATAATTTTTTTTGCTTTTTTTGTTACCATGGTAACCATTTTCCAGATTTATTAGCCCATGTGTTAAGTTGTGTCAAAATCTATCATCATGCCAATTTTCAGAGAAATCCATCCACCGGTTTGGCTAGAATGACAGTACAAAAATACGGACAGACACACAGAAAAACATACAGACGTCTCCATTTTATATATATATAGGAGATAAGGCTTCTAATGGCTCTACCTATTTTGATGAAATTTTTGCAGACATAATCATTGGGAGCTGGATAGATTATAAAGTAAATTTAAACAAACAAAAGTGAACGAGAAACAAAGAATTCAAATTTTCCATACAAAAAATGCCTGAAAAACAATAACCAAAAGGTGAGAATTAGCATTGGCTAAGCAGCTACCATAAATAGAAAGTAGTTGATATCTGTTGATGCCCTAGAAAAATTTGCTGGCTAAAGTTTCATTGCTATAGTCTCATTTTCCAGGGGATGATTTGAAGTGCCTCACAGCTGCTGGCTTTTGTATATGAAAATTCAATACAGGTTTACCAAGGCAAAGCTGGCTAGCTCGGCTAGTAAAAAATTTATGATGACTTAAAAAGAAGAAGCATATATACCCTATTGAATTTGAGAAGCCACACCTACTGTTCCAAGGAAAAAGAGGCCCCCTTTTTGAAATCCTAGATCCACCCCTGCATGGAACCAAGTGGTGATGACTTGAGGCAAGCTAGGGGTTCACCTGATCTGGTACCTTTAGGAGTCATTGGCAAAGTTTGCTGAAAATCAGCAGGCAAAAGATGAGCCACATTCCCATTGGAGCTCTACATTTTCTCATGTCTTGAAACATTTTGTTAAGAGCCTCCAATGCTTCATTATGGTCCATTCTTAGATTAACCTAAATTATGAGATTACAATGTTTAAAAACTTGTCCTAGTCTAGAGCTCTTGCTAATACTTCATAATTATGTGGGAGCTTAAAAGCTGAATGTTTCATTCCTCCCACTAGGCAGTAGTGTCAGCCTTACTGAATCAATGACCCACTAACAATGCCTCTTCAGTATCAATTATTTTCTGGAGTAATTTTTTTAGGGGCTTCTAAGTTCTTTAAAAAAACAACAGCCAATCAATACACATTATGTATGTGATACAAATAACATATATGTCTAGAAGTCCAACACATAAGTTT
>OZ017788.1:2956308-2981308 GCA_963969325.1 Lycopodina hypogea
GCCTGGAGGTGGAATGTTCTGGTGTTATATAAGTAATGCTGCTATTTTAACAAAATAGTCTATTTTATTTATTTTTATCATTATTAATATTTTTATGCTAGCTGCAACCAAGGTTATTTATGTACCTTGGGCTTGTAAATAATAACCCAAATCAAGGTCACATTGAGTTATCCTACTCCTTTCATATATGCATATTTTTATTGCTATAATTTTAGTTATAGAAAAGAACAACTAGTTACTATCTCCTTCACTTTCTGCAGGGAGTAAAATACCTTAAGTTGGTAGTGGTTGTATTTGCTGTATGTTAAGTTAATATGAGGTAGTCGAGTGCACTCCCATCTCCACTTACCACACCTAGGTGGACATTTACAGAAAATGAGTATTTGTCCAAATATTAGACTTGAGTAACCCAGATACATAGCTAAGAATTTTCAAACAGACTCAAATGAGTGGATACTACTCTAAAAGTCAGCCTTAGATGCTGTCATGTTTAACTAAATCTCAGGAAGGTACTGAGATGGCTGGAAGTCCAGGTAGAAATATGAACCATGCAAGCTTTATAGAATCAAGTGAGACAATGGTTTAATTCCTTGACAAACAGTGAAAGGAAGGGAAAGCACCTAGCTAGAAGAACAAAGAGGAAGAGATTTCAACTTACTCAACTACTCTGAAAAACCTTCCAGAAGGCAGGATCCCAGGATTAATAATCAGCTCAATTTAGCAAAGAAAGTGAGTGGCTGTCATCCTATGCATGACGTTTGAAAGATGGAATGCCAAAATTGTGGTAGGGCCAGATGAAAAAGACTTATGTCAAACTGAAATATGCTAATTTTGTTGAAGGACATCCCAGAGTTGATTTACTATGATGGATGAGGTCCACTGGGGTGAATGGATGACCAGTCATGGACCTATTTCACACTGCTGTGGTCTAGCTGCTGGAGTATCAAAGTATTTCACCACAGAGATGCTCATAAGGCTGAAAATTGGTGTATGGATGAAAGAAAAATCTACCCCACTGAAGTGTGTAGCAACCAAGTTCAAGTTTGTGTCACCAAAAGCAAAAGATAGTCCCAAATTAAGACCTAGGAGGACAATTCCCTCAAAAAAGTAAAAAATGGGCCAGTTGTACATTCATTAGAACACGGTTGCAGCTGAAGTGAGCTAAATTTAAAATATGAAATACAGCCTCTATTCTGAATCAGACGTAGCAGAAGTTGATGGACCAATCTGAAATCAAAGTGGAAGATGATTTTGTGTTCAGCACCATCACTCCAGATCAGCTCCAGACGTCACAATTCCAAGACTCAACCCTGGAAATAATCAGGACGAAAGTAACAGTAACTATTTTTAAAAGAAAAAGTGCAGATGATAAGGGCTTACAATGTAAATGGAAAATACTTCATTATGATTCCACTTTCAAAAACAATCAAGATACTGAGACTAGCCCACCAATGCCCTGATAAACAGACACTTCTGCAGAAGAATACTAGAGGTCTCTCCTGGTGGTTGGATTGGCTGGGCTTAACCAAAGAGATTGAGGAGCAGTGCAAGTCTTTTCCTATCGACCAGAAACCGAGTCCAGTGTTGAGACAAAGACATCTTCACCCTTTACCATCCCAGATGCAACTATTTTATATGTGGTTATGGATATTTTGGGGCCTTGGAAAATGACCTAGAGAGGAAACAAATACATCCTGGTGGTTATGGATGTACCACCAACTGATTAAGCTAAGAACATGGGTTAGAATGCCCTAGCAATTTATGTCAGACAATGGGTCTAACTTTATTTCTAAGATTGTTAGTTAGTTCTGTATGACCATTGGCATTAATCAGATTAGAACTTTTCCATAACAGATGGTATGGTAGAAAGGTTACCTTGAATCATCTCTTGGGTATGTTGACCCAAAATTAAAAGTCGAGTGGAACAAATGCGTAAGCTTTGTGCTCTGGTCTTAAGAAGGCACTGCTCACAAGACAACCTTCCCCTTAGTATATATTTTTTGTTCTAGTGAGATCTGAAGACAATACTGAAAAGGTTGTATAGGTATTGGAAAGTGAAGGTGATGTGGATGTAGTTGAAAACACCAAGGTAATGTCACTTAACTTGGAAATAGATAGGGAAATAGTGAGTAATAAAGAAAGAAGAGAAAGAGAAGAGATCATAGAAATGATTGCCATGAAAGGAAAGTAATGGGTAAAGAGTTTTTTGTGAAGACTTTGTGCATGGCCAGATTATCATAACAGAGATGACGGTGTGAATTGGTAGGACCTTCCACATCAATTCAAACTTGCCAACTGTCCTGGTTTTCTTGGGATTGTACAGGTGAACTGCATCTTGTCCCAGTGTGGTGATGGAAGTAATTAGTCCTGACACTGCCAAATACAGCTCTGCAAAGGACAGCTACTAAAATATATATAGCTCCAAAAATGCAATTATCTGAGTTATAAAAATTGAGCTCAGTCTACAACTCTCAAGTTTCAGGTTAGTACAACAGCAACTCTTATATTTTGGTCTGCAAAATATTGCTAGAGCTATATGACCTTTGATCTTAGCTTTAGTTTGTTGAACTTTATTCCAGATAGTGAGAATGTTCATGAGTATAGGGAATACCTATGCATGAGCCAAAAAAAAAAAGTGGGTGGATGGGTAGTTATCCAATAGCACAAAATGTTAATATTTTTTTAAAAATCATAAGAAATATAGCTATAACAATTAAATTTCAATAATGACATGCATTTAAATGCAAACTCCACAATAATATAACAACATAGCCAAATTATATTCTTATGGTATTATATATGTGAATCTTGTTAGCTTGGCAAACTAATAAATATATTTTACTTATTTAATATTTATTGCATTCAACCTGCCTAGTCCTCTATTTTTTTTTCCACTTTCATAATATTCCACTTTCTCTTTGTATTAGAATTCAGTTTTCTGGCACTTTAGCAGTTTGAATGAGTTACTACAAATAGCTGACAAGTTTCAACCATGCTACTGGAATAAATTTCAATCGACATCCAGAGTAATTAAATGCTTTTTAAAATAATTTCATGTGAATTTCAAACTTGATACTATGTTATCAAAGAAATTCATAGAGAAATACTGAATTGAGAATGCATATGTGCCACATATTCAAAATTTATTTTCTGAACAAAGACAACACCCAAAAACCACACCCCAAATGGTATGATAACAATACAACATACCACAACAACAATACAATGGCTGAATATTGAGCAGTTACTACCATTTATTTTTCAGATCATCTTCATCATCAAGCATATTTATGAGAGTCCTTGATAGCCCTCAAACCAGTTTCTAAGATGACCAAGAGAGCATTTAAGGATATCTCATCTTGTACCCAGATGTATTGCTGGCACTTTCACATTCAAATGCTGATTCTGAGCAATGTTCAAAAAAATTTAAAAGAGACGAAAGAAATTGGTTAGAAATCTCTACAGTATGTTACTTTTCTTCTGTTAAAATTAACAAAGATAGATCATGTTACTGTAAACATCTTAGCAATACAACTTAATATAAAATAAAATGTGAAATTTGTAAGTATGAGGAGCTTGAACAAAAAAACTTGCTTTACTTCAACATTATAGCCATTATTATTATTGTTTCATTTAATCATATTTTCTTCGATCTACCAATTCTATTCTCATTAAATAAATATTTAAGTTTAAAAAGGAAGGGGGGGGGGGTGGCTTTCCTGCTAAAACTAGACAAATCCTGCTAAATTTGACTTAATGACCTGTTAAAGGTTTTCACCAGGTTGGCAAATCTGTAAATGCCATTAAACTGCAGATTTCCCCAGCCCCACCAATGTTCCTGACCCTGTAGGAGTAAACAGACAAAGAATTCAAGTTTGATTACCTAATAAAGATATATTTTCTGTCCCCACTCCAACAGGACTAGTTCACCAAGTTAAAAGAAGATCTTAGAAATACTATGTGAAAAATGCCCTTTGGACATCATTGGTGATAATGAAATCTCAATAGGAGACTTCCTCCTAAATATTTAGTTGCCCATGTACAAGTTTACCCACTCTTCAGAAGAAGTTCAAACATGGTAAGCACCCACATTTAAGTGATAAAGAAATATGAAAAGGTTCAGACATGTGTCAATTACGGAAAAATTAATGCCACCGCAAAGGAAGATGATTTACCAGTACAGATGACTTAAGACCTAATAAATAGTATTTAGGGGTATAAATATATAGCAATACTCAATTTTAGTAGAGGGTACTATCAGATGCCTGTTGCATAGAGCAGTAGGGGAAAGATGACCTTGGTCACTCCTTACAGAAAGTTAGGTTCCTAACTATGCAATTTTGTCTGGTTATGGCACCCTCCAAATTTTAAGTATTCATGGATCACATTTTTCAGGGGTTGCACCAGTTTACCACATTATATTTAGTGTTATGCTAGATAATCCACAGCCCCACTGAGAATTAACATTATCAACATCTCACCATAGTTTTTTTAATGGTTACAAGTAGTTGGACTCTATTTAAGCAACAGCACACAATTTTCGGATAAATGTGGTTTACCTGGATCATGTACTTGGAACAGTGCTAGTGAAGATGAAGACTACTAAATCGGAGCAGCAGTCAACACCCTGACATAGAGAACGGGATAGCACAAAGGGAATAGGGTAAATCTCACTACATCTTATGATTGAAGAAAGTACTTACTAGTCAACTAGTACTGATGACTCCTGGAATGGAATAAGATGTTTGTAGTCGAGATGAATGCATCAGTATACAAAGCCAGAGGAGCAAGGATGGAACAGAACATTCAAACCTAACTTCTTGAGCAGGAGTACTCAGCTATTAAGAGAAAGACTATAGCAATAAAATCAAAGAGAGATGAAAAAGCGGATGTTGTTTTAAAACACTGAATTGTATCATTACTGCAGTAGCTGATGAGCTAGATGTAAAATGTAATTATTCACAGAAGTTGTGTGTTGAATTTATAGATGAACATTCCTGGCAGGTGAGTACCTATGCTAATACATTAACATCTTTGCTAGAGCCCAGTTTTTCAATTATGAAGCACATTGAATAATAGTTTGGAACTATGAACTAACACTCCTTTAACTTCCCATAGTCTCGCAGAAGAAAGTTTTTCATCAATCTCCTTTAATAATTATTTAATTTTATCATTTAAAAATGTTTCATGTAATAATAAGAAAAATGTCAGTATCTTCTAGTATATTCTTGAAAAATCTTCCCATATACACAGACACAGTACTATGTACTTATATTTATGCTTCTAAATGAGCATTAATTAATGCTTGCATAAAAAAAGTTGCCCCCCCCCCCCCCACCCTTGCATCAATATAAATTTGCTGTAGTTCAAGTGAAGGGACAGCTAATGCCAAATGGATGATCTCAGTTGAGACCATGGCTTTCAGGCTATAAGAATGGAATAAGAGCTGAGTGAAAAATTAGTGTCTAACGAAGAAGTACAAAATTATGGGAAAGAACACCAATAAAGCACTAGAAAGGCACCAAACACATAAAAAAAAGGACAAAAAGGCAATAATATTCTTATCAGACAACCGATAGCATTATCACCTGATTCTGCATGTTATAAAATGGGTTGACGAGTAAGTTCTCATTGGTTTTCAAGGATATTGTCAGTGTAGTATCATGACGCTGAAGAAATAATTATAAAGGACTGAACTGTTCAAGTTAGAGCAAATGGCCAGCTATTATTATATTGTATGCCAGTAGGCAGGCAGACAAGTAGATGTGTGTATATAGGTAGTACAAGGTGTGTTTGTGTAGATAGGTACAACAGTAAGTAGATGTGTGTGTGTGGGGGGGGGGGGTGGGGGGTGGGTGGGCAGGTGGGCGGGTGGGTGTGTGTGTGTGTGCATATATATATATTTGTGTGTGTGTATATATATATATATATATATATATATATATTTGTCAGCCATTGATCAGTCCACTGCAGGACAAAGGCCTTCCCCATATGACACCAAAAGTTTCTGTCCTTAGCTAGTCTTGACCATGTTTCTCCTGCATTCTTGTAAATCTCGTCTCTCCAATGGGTTTTCTGTGTTCCTCTTTCTTTTTCAATTACGTGGTATCTATTGAGTGAGTCTTTGTGTGCAGCAATTATCATTCATTCATGCTATGTGACCTGCCCAGTTCCATTTAAGTTTCTCAATTGTCTCTATGATGACTCGGAGTTTAGTTTGCTCACGTATATGTTGTGATGTTTTATGGTCTTTCCAGGTGAAGCCAAGCATGATTCTCTCATGGGCTCTTTAGGATGTTCTTAGTTTAGTTGGTAGATGTTTTGTAGGGTTCCATTTCAGCACCATATGTAATGGTTGGAAAAATACATTGGTCATAAACTTGTTTCTTGAGAGATATGGGCATTATACTTTTAAAAATCGAGCTTATATTTATATATATATATATGTATATATATATGTATATATATATGCCCTTGAGAAGGTCACCAATTTTAGAGATAATGTATGAAGTCCTGTAACCCAAAATACATAATATGTACACAGCATTCCAGCATTCAATCATTTCCCACAATTACTGTATATTACTATCTTCCAAAAAGGAGAAAAAAGACCTCATCAAAATGAATATATCTCATATTAACCCTATATAGCATTCTCTTAAGCTTTCATCACAACTTCCTTTCAGGAGTTTTGGGAACATGCCCAGTTAGGGTGTAAAATTTAACCATTGCTTCTTTTATCTTTTCCTATAATTAATTAAAATAATTGGGACTGGTTTTTCTTCTTCAGCAAGTCCCCTACACTGCAGTGGCGGATCTAGAAAATTGCCACAGGTGGTGGAAGGGAGAGGGGGGGGGGGGCATGAGATAATGTACATAAGTTTTAAACTATTTCTATGGAGCATATGGGGAGGGGGGGGGGGCATGACTTTGTACATAGCTATAAACTATTTCTATGGAGCATAGCTAGCCCCTAACTTGCTATATTCTGCTAAAAATGTTTTTGAATCCCACAGTAGCCGGCTCTCTCTCTCTTTCTATTGAGCATAGCTAGCCCCTAGCTGGCTATATTCTGCTGAATATAATTTTTTTTTAAATATTAACATATTCTCTTCTTTTTGCCTTCGAAGACAGAGGAGCACTTCCACACTTCCACACTTCCACATTCCAATTCTTAACATGCCTTAATGGTTAGTCCCTTTAATTAAAAGAAACTTTTAAAAAATTGTTTTGCTTGAAAATCCTAGAGTTTAATAGCATAAAAGCACTTGATAGTGGATTGAGCACTGATAATTGAGTAAGAATTGTTGGAAAAACACCTTCCTTTTGTAATACTTTTTCATACCACTCTCATTATTACCTCACTCTATCTTCTCCTGCGTCCCAATATTTCATTATTCAAAACACACAGAAAGTTTCACCTTTTCAGCATAAATCCAATAATATGCATATAGGGAGTATGGTTAAAAATTTATCAGAATTAAATTTCCAGGGGGGGGGGGGGGTAAAAGAAATAAGAAGTCCCAGTCCCACCTAAAAAACCATCTCTTCATGAGTAACCAATAAGTTGTAATGTATTTATCTGATCCCTTTCAAAAGCACATTTCTAGAGATAGTTGTATTTACAAATTATACTCATCTGATCACATAAGAATTTAAATATTTACTTTAGAAATGGGGCAATGACTCCCATACATCCTCACCCCCCCCCCCCCCTCCACATGTATAATGGGTACTTTTTCTAGTATGGTTTCTTCCATTAGAGATAAGATATGAACAGTTGGATCAAAAGCTCTCGCATGCATTCCAATTGAATTATAAGCATATTATTAACACCATCATCATTATCATCATCATTTATCACCTCCTCTAGTCACAACTAATATCATCCCTAATAACCTTCATAATCAATTATAATCATTATCTCAAATATCATCAATTATCATTGCCATCATCTCCCTCAGGATCATCATTATCATTAACATCTTCATCTACTTATAAACAAGAGCTGTGTGTTTGTGTGTGCGCTTCCATGCATGCATATCTGAGTGGCTGAGCAGTTTTTCTCATGGACTAACAATCCCAGGATTGTGAGCTCAAAACCTAGCCCTGAAAAGAAATTTTCCTGTCCTTCAACATCTTTTTCCCACACCAGTCCACCCAGCTGTGATGAGGATTTGGAATTTCTGGGGTGCTAATTCACTGGCCATGGCTTGTCAACCAGTTAAGGGTTCAGATGGAACTACAGGTGCCCACACCTATAAGCTGAGAGTCTTGGTCAGTCCTCCTTCAGCTCCTAGCATGGCTCCAGGAGTTTGCTTGCACTGGCTCATAGTGTCTGCTTAGTACACATGCACCCTGACTATGTTAGGTGTTCGTAACCATGCTGATAGCAGCTAGAGAATTGGCTGGTGTGTCTGTGCATTTGTGCATGCATGTGTGTGCATGTCACAGAGTGTGTCTATTGTTTTCATTGCCAACCGCTGGACTGATACGCTGTAATTTGGCACATGGTCTAGCTCCCAGTAAAGAGATAAGCATCATTAATCACCTATGCATGTGACAGTGGGTATCATTTGGCAAATTGCCACACCCATAATAAGTTTTTTTTCACTGCCAAGAAATGAGTGGGCTAAAAGTTGGAATGTGTCTCCATGTGATGTTGGGAGAATGTTATCACCATTCTGTTGTGGTCATGGGTGTGTTTTCAGTGATTAGTCACACACGGAAGTCTGTGTGCGTAAGTTGTCTTCATTGACAAACCGTTGAAATTTGGCATGTCATTTCCAAATAACTGGATATGCAATATTAACCACCTATGTGTATGGTAATAGGTGTGATTTCATAATAACCACATCAACAGAAGTTGTTTCCACTGCCAAGAATTAATTGGGCAAAATTTTCCAAATGGTCTCTATATGACTGATCAGTGTTTGATTATCTTCCAGTACGTGCAGTCATAGATGTGGTTTGCGATTAACTACAACCACAGGAGTTTTTACCATGTAATATTCAAGTGACTGTAAAAGTGTTATTATTTTCCCATTGATGTGTCTATGGTTGTGTTTCAGCCATTGACACTCAAATTCAAAGTTTATTTCAGGAGCATATTAGAGGACGGACTGACTGGTCCAGCAGAGTAAAATTTACTTAAATGGCCAGACCAAACCTATAGCCACACCCAGGAGTGTATTGATAATATACACTTGGTCACATGGAGACCACATGCTCTTGCCCTGCGTGACCAATTAGGCCGAAATATGACATTTGGTCTCTATGCAACTGGGAGAGTTTTATTTCTCTCCTGTGGGTGTGGTTATTATTGGTATGGTTTTTTCCAAAAAATATTAGTGTAATAGTGTCCATGATTCATTTAAGCTGCTACCAGGAATCTTGTATTGTAGTATTTTATATCACTTTCCTACTTTGTTGAATTAATATAAAGCACAATAGCTAGTTACCATAATTATGGCACTATCACTTCTCATCATCCTCATTATAATCTAAAATAGTCATCACTATTTTCCCCTCACCAATAGCTATGTTGTTACAGGATTTGATTTGGATTGTTAAAAAATATAATGAGAAATAATGTAGTTAATGCCCACCATGTGGGCTGTAGAGGGTGCAGTTGATAATAACATGGTTTTTAGTCTTTTTGGGTTCCCACACTAATATGAGAAGCAATTAATTAGGATTAATTCCTTTGTAGAAGGTTTGAAGTCTCTGATTCTGCATCTCAGCCTATTGAGCATGGTCCAGTGCTGTGAGAAGCAGCACTCACTGATGTCAGTCTAGAGCCAGAGGAATGACTCACCAATACCAAGCTTGTGGTCTGAAGTGCAGTAAATAAGAAGTTAATGACCACTTTGAAAAGTTTTGTACCTATCCATTCCTGTACCAATGTTATGAATATGCTTAGACACAATTGTCTGTCAATTAGTCGCCTCAGAGGGATTAAATGTAGTCTTCTTAATGGCCTTTCCAGAAATGACTGGAGATGTCTGACAGATGAAAATGACTGAAATCTGCCTTCTTTATAATTCTTATCAAACAAATAGCTACTTAGTGTAAATTTTTTATTATCCCCATCCTCTTGTTCATTTGCACTGCAACTCCAACTGTATGGAATCCATCGATGGTTCAAACAGGACTAGTAAAGGAAAGCTTCAGTCACAAGTTGGAGCAATATGGAAAAATCAGTGAGAAAATAAAAATGCTATTATCAACCTTATTATTATAGATCAAACCACCCAATAATCACAAAAATTGTATTTATACCAGAGAAATATCCTTCAATTATTCCATCTTTACCATATTGAAGAGAAAATATTAATTTGCTGGCTTCACTTTGTAAATATTATGATGCACCTCAAGTAATTTTTTTCCTTTAGAACTTCCTGTGTAATCAAATGAGTTTAATTTGTAAGTACAAGCTCATATGAAAAATCCCTTTCGAATGGGATCAGACAAAACATTCCGAATTAGTGGTTAATCATGAATGGGAAAATTTATTTAATGGACCTACATCCTAGCCCTAGCTGTAATCACATTCTCCCCAAATCAGGTCAGTGGTCCTATGAGCAACCATGATAATTTCAGGATGATATATCCAGGCATCTAGGAGGAATAGCAAATGTACATGCAGACTTATACAGACAGACAAATTGTAAATTGTAATATAGATATCCTGGCTATAAATTTATACTGTACATTTGTATTAAAAAAATTTTATTTCTCAGGGATCAAATTTGCAAAATAGAAATGAGTTGAGAATGGTATTATATCTGCAACAATATTATAATTAGGAGAAAAAAAATTAACACCAGACTATTTGGCAGAACAATTTTGACAAACATACTGTCAAAAAATTAGCAGCTAACTGTGCATTTCCAAAGCAACATATAATATGCATCCAACACTCACAATCATCTTATATATTAAAGAACTTTTCCATCCTGCTGTCACATTTAGAGTGAAATAAAAAAGGGAAAATATTAGGTTTCTGCTACTAACCTTGTGAGCAGCAGAACTTCTCAAACAAAAGTTCAGGAAGGAGTTATATTCAGAACAAGGATATCTGGATCAGTAAGACTGAGCAGCAGCAAGGGCTAGGCTATCCAGGAGAAAGTTAGTATTTTCAGTAGACCCCTTATCATATCCCATATTTTAGCCATTTGACAAAGGACAATTTCTGTCTCTATAGAGAACTTTACTTATACTTAAAAAAGAGTTTATAAATTTTTTAAATTATATTTAAATGGAGACTAAGAGAGCTGTATTAGAGTCTGAGGTAGAGAAGAAAAGCTTTAGCCATTGAAATTATCAATAGGAAAGGAAAATTATAGGTAAAGTTCAAGGAGTAGAAATCTTTCCGAATGGCAGAGAGAGCTAAAAACAGTGGTAGGCATCTGGCTGAACATAAAATAATTTAAATGAACTTATAAATCAATTTCTTTTAGATAACTTTTGGGTGGGGCCAGAGAATAGAGTGGGTTGAGTATATAAAAAAAGAAATACCCTGAGGACCTTAAGTAGTTCCCACTACAGCTTGTTAACCAGTAAACTATTTATCTAATGTTCAATCGTTTTTTCATCTCTATCTCATTCTGTATTGTAGAGTAGAACCTCAAAGGGAACCCCAGTGTAACCCACTACCAGAACTGACCATTTAACCCAACACCAAACTGATTCCACCTCCAGAATTGCAGCTGATGTAATGCTCTAGGCTCTATTCTCTGAGAAAACACACCAAAAAGGAGAAGGGGAGAGAGAACAGCTGCAGTAACTCAATTGTTGGTTTTGGTTGTGCACAATGTAAAGGAAAATATAAAGTTGGTAGTATTTAAAATTTATTTTGAACATCATGGCAGGAAGAAATCTTAAAATACTAAAGAGTAGTGGAATACCTTACACAAGTAAGTTTGCAATCAATTACAGTATTTAGGAAAAGTACACATCAAGAAATAGTGTCAGCTACTGAAATAAATGAATATCATTATTATGAATAACATTAATATGATGAAATAGTTTCAGAGTTACTTAACATTTCAGAGATAGGGACACTGTTGTTTCCCAAGGGGTTCATAGCTATGAGGTTCTACTGTATTCAATCACTCTCAATCTATACTCTGAACAATTGAAATTATATTTTAGCTATATATCAAAACAGCTACAGCAACTGGAGTACATATAATTTACTTTACTTTTCTTCATAAAGTAAAAAATATATGTATATCCACTTTCCATATCAAAGGAGAGGTTGGGGGAGTGTCAGGGAGGCCCAGCCCTCTCTAAAATAATTGTTAGGGCTCCTGGATGACAGAAGCGCAGAACATTATATGTCAAACTGTAAAAATGAACTTATGAATGATTCTGCATTGATAATTCAGTGTATAATGTCCTCCAATAAAACTCTAGTGTGATTCTTACCTTAGGAGTTATATTTTATACAAATTCAATCTGTAATATTCCACTAAAAGATGAGTATTAGGGCCAAGTGACCAACTTGAAAATCTTTCAAGGACCTTTTTTTTTTACTGAAGTGGGGCAAAGCCTTACAACAATCTTATATAACATATTACACAAACTAAACAAGTGAACATAGGTCCAATTGGGATGAAATTTACATTTGTTATTGCAGTATTTTTTCTTATCTGATTATCTTTGTATTTGAGAACACAACCACTGTGCTTATTGAAATGAAATTTGGCATGCTTAGTTTGTGTCAGTGGGGGATTGTCTTAAAGTAGTAAAATTTAAAGTTGACTATTTTTATGTAACTATCTTCTTTTTTTATATTTGTATGTAACTACTTGGCCTACTGGGATGAAATATGGCATGATGAGATTGAGTGGAGACAGGAAACTTTAAAATAATAAAATTTGGAATTAAAAATAACTAAATTTGGAATTACAGTAATTTTTTCACCTATTTATCTATTTTTTTCTTCTATTTGTTCAAAATTGCCAGGCCAATTGAGTACTACATTTGGCATGATCATTAGATTAGGTGAGAGATAGTTATAGCTTATTGAAATTTGGAAGTGTGGAACCTTGTCTTTTGTTATGAAATAGTTTATTCAAATCCTTGGTAAGACTTTCTTCACACCATCTTTTGTTTTCACCCTCCACCCCTTCCCCCACCTCCATCTTTTTTCTGCTGCAATGGGCATTACCAAAGGAGGTCTGATGTGGCAAAATCTAACACTCATATGATACTATTGATGGATGTGACCTGTTTCACTTAATATGGAAGTAAAGTGAACACAAACATTAGTAATGGGTATCATGTATAAAGGAATCTAATTAACTTGATGTTACAACACACTCATTGTGATAAAGCTAAATAATGATACCATTCATGGGAGTTTCAGTACTTGGGGCCAATAATAGCAGCAGATGGTCGAATTGATGTTGAGGTGGACAAGCACCTAGCCAATGCTTCCAAGTCATTTGGTGTTTTTCGGAAGGCTGTTTTCATCAATATCAATCTTTCTCTTACCACCAACAGGCAGGTATAGAAGCTTGTGTGCTCTCAGTGCTGCTCTATGGGGGTGAGTGTTGGATTCTACTCAGAAATCATCTGAAATGGCTGAATGCATTTCACCACTGCTGCATTTGCACAGTGCTAGGAATCACCGACATAAGGCAGTGGGAAGAGAGAATCATATCAAGGATGACCAGAGAGCAGTGGAGAGACCAGGAGACCATTACTGTCCAGCTCATGAAGCGAAGTTTTGAGTGGCTGTTATGCCTAACTAGGATGCCGGACCATCGCATTCCCCAAAAAACTCTATTTAGCTGGCTTCCCCAACATACCCACGTGGAGGACCAAGGAGGAGGTGGAGAGATCTTGTTAAGAGAAATATGAAAGCTGCACAGATCCATGAAAGCAGCTGGATTGAAGTGGCTATCCATAGAGGGAAGTAGCACACAGCATATAGTGATGGCCTGAATAACTACCAACAATCTCAGCTGCAACAAAGGGCGTGCATGCCAAGGGATGTCAAGTGTGATGTGTGTAACAGGTGTTCAGGAGGGAATGAAAAGACATGACTCAAGTGTACTGCAGAGCCAAGGAAGCCAGTATGTGAACAGAGGGGAGCAGTGAGGTGTACAGTTTGTGGATGATGATTCAGAAGCAGAGACGGCATTGCAGTTCACAGGTGGGGCAGACAGTATCAGGAAAATGACAGCCAGAATGACAATACTCATAAAACTAGTTCAAGCATGACAGAAACAGCACCAATATCAACCAGCTATTGAGAGAGGACCTGTTCCCACAGCTTTGCTGATGGTTCCTTTTCTTTGCTCCCTCATATGGAGGGACACATGACCTAATTTGGCAGTGTTATGACTGGACAGGACAGGACAGGACAGGACAGGTGTGTGTGTGTGTGTGTGTGTGTGTGTGTGTGTGTGTGTGTGTGTGTGTGTGTGTGTGTGTGTGTGTGTGTGTGTGTGTGTGTGTGTGTGTGTGTGTGTGTGTGTGTGTGTGTGTGTGTGTGTGTGTGTGTGTGTGTGTGTGTGTGTGTGTGTGTGTGTGTGTGTGTGTGTGTGTGTGTGTGTGTGTTACTTCAAGTTCAAAGCTACGGAGTCAAGACTTCAATATATAAAAAAAGGAAAATAAAGCTCATGCTGGTGTACTTGTTCATTTTGATAGGCAGTCTGTCTGTGCTTGGGAAATGAGAATTTCGCCATGATCTGTCTGATGCGGTCTGTTAGAGAGACACTGAGCTTAAAATTTTGAAAAAAATATTAAAAAATACGGGAGAAAGAAATGGTTGTGTCAGGAGAAAGTTATGGTTGTGTGTTGCTGTGTACCCCTGAGGCACTTCAGTAATGTTATATCATCAAAAATATGTTTCTGGCCTGGGCAATGCCTGGTATATACTTTTAGTTTATTAATATAGATGTATGAATTAAAAAAAAAAAAAAAAAAAAAAAAAGGCACATAGCATTACTGCTTGCTTTCAATTTTCCACCTCATCTTCCAATGACACTAACTCTCTTCCTATTCCAAATCTTTGCAGGAAACCCTTCCCGATACACTCAACCATTAAGTTTTATAGCTGAAAATAACACCTCAGGATCCCATTTGATTTCAACCGACATAGGTAACTAAGATACCTAAATCATCCCAGCAGTTGAACACAAGTCCTGTAAAAGTTTCATGAAGACAATCATTGTGCATACTATGATAATACATGTTATATGCCTTCTGCAATAGCAATGAGCCTGCTAGATAAATTTTATACAATGTTTTGTTTGGGTTAATTGTACCTAGGGAATACCCGACAATAGGGCAGTTTTTAGTTTTCCTCCTGTAGAAACAAACTTGTTAAACTTTAAATATACAATTCAATATTTACTGAGTTCTACGATTTTATATATATATATATAGATATTAATTTAGTGAACAATATATATCTTATATAGATTATGTATTGAACCATTGGTCCTCATTTCATATGAAGCATATGTAAGGTGTCTGACCACAAGATAGCCCCTAGTGGTCACCACTTCCTGACAAGCTAGTTTAGTAAACAAATATATGATTGAAGTAGGGCATAAGTTTGTGAGGAGTTGAGAAATTTCAAATTTAGCTAGTCAAATCGCGCCCTTTGTGGTAAAGTAACTTTTTTTTAAAGTAAACAAATGCACACCTAATCCACGGTGGCAAAATTTGAATGATCAACATGCACACTGCATTAAATTGGTTTCCCAATTGAGCAAAATTCAAATCATAAACACATTGCTCCAAATTAGTTTGAAGATGAAAGAACTATGACAGAGCACACTGCTTTAAATTGGTCTCCAAATGCCAGTTAGCAGAAATCAGAATTTCAAGAATCGTGTGAGAATGAGTGAACCATTGTTGGACAATGTTAAGTGACCAAGTCCAATATCTGTGTCCATGGACACTGGCAATGGGCAATGTCCTAAATTAGTGTCTGAATAAAGTAGAGTTGACTGAACATGAATTCTGGTCTCTGTACAATATATTAGAGTTCAACCACAAAATTGTCTGCAGATTTGAACAACTGTGGATTCTATATATGTATACAGCATTATATACCACAAATATATACTGCACAGTATAAGAAAGAAAGTTTAATCCCAAAATTGTCGGCAAATTTGATCCACTGTGGGTTCTATATATGTATATTGCATGTATACTGTGAAGTATGAGAAAGAGAGGTTAACTCCAAAATTGTCTGCAGATTTGAGCAACTGAGAATTTTATAGATGTATACTGCACATACACTGTACAGTGTGAGAAATAGAGTTTAACCCCTAAATGTCTGCAGATTTGAACAAATGTGAATTCTACATATGTATACAGCATATATACCACTAATATATACTGCACAGTATGAGAAAGAGAGTTTAATCCCAAAATTGTCTGCAAATTTAATCAACTGTGGATTCTATAGATGTATATTGCATATACACTCTACAGTATGAGAAAGAGAGTTTAACCCCAAACTTGTCTGCAGATTTGAGTAACTGTGGATTCTATATATTCATATTGCATGGTTGGTGAAGATAGGGTAGGTGGGATAGTGGGTGCATGGTGAGGAGTTTTTGGTGGGATTTTTTTGAATTAATAGTCAAATCATGCTTTAGGCGCGATTTGAAATATGTCATTTCCTAATCAATATAGATTTCAGAAAAGCAGAGCAAGGGAAACTCAAATGTGGGTGCCATAAATATCCTTCAGTGACATGTTATCAGATATAAATGATCTGGGATGATATGCTGCCATAAATTCTTCTCTAGGATCTTTTACAGAGAGAATGGGAATGGTGATTTTTCACAGACAGACATGTATGTCAAACATTCTAAATGCTTGGGTAATACTGGAGTATCTGTGTTCAAACTTCTGGAATGACTTTCAGCTGATGACATTTTATATGATTATCATTTTATCTGAATATCAGTTTACAAATTTAAATGGTTTATAGCACACTTTTCTTTTTAAAATGCTCTAAACTTCAGTAGGAAAAGTTAAATGACAAATTTAAGAAATGTGAATGTCATTTAACTTTAATTGATAAAGTGAAGACATCATAAGAACAATATTTATTATAAAACTGCCCATATTGATGACCTGATATTGAGATCAGAGATCATTGGAATTACAGGAGCTAACAAGCCCTGGGTGTGTATCCCTTGAAAAGGGTTTGTGTTGTGTTGGTTATTTTTTTAATTAAAGATTTAAAATACAAACAGAAAAATTAAAAAGTGAGAGAAAAATACGATCAAAATTTTTTTTATTCAAATAGAATGCTTATGTTAAATTAATGAAGCCAAGTTGTAGCTCAGGCTGGACTGAGGCCTGGTATATATCATTATTTAATTCTTCGGAATGTGCAATTAATATGGTGATAATATCCTAGTGTGTAGTCAAGCAACAAACCTTACCCAAACAATATCCACAATTTTATAACAAAAAGAACCTATACAGAGAATTACTAGCCCTACAAATCTATTTCTATGTACACACAAGTAACATAACAAACTTTTTTTTTTAACATTTGCAGGATGACCTCTCAAATAGTTGTAGAACAACTTCAGTAATTCTTGAATGATGGGACCAATCAATACACTTAAGATACAACTTGTCCATTAGCTGGGCAGCTACCTCACCTTGATTGACAGAATCCCAGAAATGTATTGGACACAAAATCAAGACACACAGTTACCCTCAAGACACTAAATACACAATAGAAGAAGAAAAAAAAAAGTTTTTAAGAAAATAAAAAGTATTTTAAACCTGCTAGATAGCAAAAGTCCAGTATGTATCTAGTCTCTGGTCCCAGACCCTTTTATTCACAGCACCCATGCTGTGACAAATTACCATTCCCATTCTCTCTGTAAAAGATTCTAGAGAAGAATTGATGGCAGCAGTATCATCCCTGATCAATTATATCTGATGATAATATATCACTGAAGGATATTATGTTGAATAGTTGCCTTATATTTTCATTACACTCAAATTATGGTGCCATATAAATACACAAATATGTGTGTAAGGAAATTGAAGATACATTAAATAAATGGCTGTATAATGAATAAATAAGTAGTTTCATATGTCTGCCCAGCCAACAACAAAATTTCTTTAAAAGAAGGTCCAGCCATCATCTGATGCCACCAAATCCACTATCAAGCCACCATCCCAACCACCCCAGCCAACTGCAGTTACCAGCTACCATCTAGCCACCATATCAGCCACCATTGTAGCTGAATTTAAATTCCTAAAAGGTACAAAAGGACATTCATTTCAAAATCAGCAAGTTGCAGCAGTATCTTTGGCTTGCATACGTATAATAAGCAACAGAATGGTGGGGTATCTCTTTCATGCACGTTTTTTCAAAAGTATGGCTTCATAGGTCCCAGGTATACTTGTGAAACATTTACTGACTAAGTTTAGTAAAGCATTGGGTTACTGGAATGATAAACAGCTAAAGAGTACCACAAAATAGCAGCGGTATTGGCAGAGGACTTTCTTCAGTCTATGAAAGGTTAACAGTACATCTATGAACATTTAGACCAGCTGTTTCAGATCAATCCAGAAAAGATTCAACTCCATTGTTAACCCAATATTTTTATGTGATAGGCAAAATATTCTCATTTGAGGCCTTCTGACACTGCAACTGATTTAGAACAAAACCACAAAAAGTACTATCTGGATTTTTTTCACTTCATTCTATATTGTCTCTTGAAATTGTCATGGACTAACTTACCATTTTATTAATCAAAGTGGATATCTATCTTGATACTAATACTTAACCTTTTTATAGCTGTTCAGTTCATAAGATCTCATTTCGATTTAATTGCAATCACATACGTTCAGCACCCCCCCTGCTGGAATTCCTGGCTACACCCCTGAATTAGTGTTTTGATAATGTTCATATGATAGAAAAAGTCGTAATACTGAACATTGTGCATTTTATATCACCTTGCATATCTCCACTCATATTTATACATCTCAAAATGAGCTTTTAGGACACATATGCAGCATATCTTTTATTAATGCTCTTTTTCATTCATGGATTCACACAATTAGTTGATTAATTGAAAGCTCAGTTTCTGTTCTATTATAACAGCTGACAATATTGTGCTAAATAAAGCCATTGAAGATTTACCACACATTAAGAGACCAGTATACATGTTTGGCCACGGTGAGCACTCCCTGGCTCCTGTCTTCTGTTATTTAGGCAACCAGAGCAGTGACAGGATCCCTGACACACAAGTTAGGTCTCATGTATCAAAGCTACCACACCACCCTTCTATTAGTGGCTGGTTCATAATATGAGTTCTCAACAAATATAAGTATCATAAACTGATCCAGTGAACTGGATCAGACAATGAATTCTTTTACAATATTTGCACAACAACTATGCACAATGATACACTCTTTGGTAGTTGTGAAGAATTTAATTATATTCAGTTATCTCTGTCTTTTATACTTTATAGTTCGTGGTTACTTCCTGGGCCTCTGCTCCCAGGGGCCAGCTGAATCCTTCTCATGTGAGTTCTCATGATAGTCTTTATCCAGCATCTCTTGGTTACCCACATTCCTATTAACTACAGAATTCTCATAACTCCTGTCTTTATCCAGCCTCTCTTGGTTGCCCACATTTGTATTAATTCTGGATTGGTCCTTCTCCTGTGGCTCTGACACTCCCCCAACTTTAGTTGCTGACTCAGGCTCACTGGAGAGACGTCAGCATTGGCGTTTGCTTTGCCACTTTGATGTTCAATGGTGAAGTTATACATTTGTAAGGTGAGTGCCCACCTAGCTAGTCTACCATGGTTGTCTTTTAAATTACTAAGATAGGTCAATGGGTTGTGGTCAGTCTGTACCTTGAACTGCACACCTTGTAAGTATGTTTTGAAGTATTTAATGCTTTCCACTATGGCCAGAGCCTCACATTCTATGGTGGAGTAGTTACGTTCAGGTGGAGAGAGTTTCTTGGATGCAAAAAGCTATAGGATGCTCTTCCCCTAGTTTATTAATTTGAGAGAGAACATATCCTAGTCCAACTGCTGAGGCATCAGTTTGTAATATGAAGGGTTTAGACCAGTCCGGTGTGGATAGGTGCCTGAGTGAGTAGACTCTTCAACATGGAGAAGGCTTTCTCATACCTACTATCCCATTTGACTTTATTGGTCATACTTTTCCGGGTGAGCTCAGTTAAAGTCGTTGCTATGGTTGAAAACTGTTTAATGAATTTTCGGTAGTAACCACAGAGTCCCAGAAATGCTCTAACATCTTTCTTTGACTGTGGTTGCTGAAACTCTTTGACAGCATTAATAGTTCCACCACCAAACACATGACCCAAGTATACACAAGTACCATGTCCAAATGCACATTTCTTTTCCTTTACTGTCAGACCCGCTTCCCTTAATATGTTAAATACTATTTCCAGGTGTTGCATGTGCTCTTTTCCAATTAGAGCTATGAACTATAATGTCATCAAGGTAGGACACCATGAAATCATGCAACCCATTCAGGAGATCATCCATTAGTCTCTGGAATGTAGAAGGGGCAGAGTTCAATCCAAAGGGCATGGTTATAAATTTGTATTTTCTATAAGGTGTTATGAAGGCAGTCTTCTCCCGATCTTTGATGTGGACAGGAACTTGGTAATACCCTTTTGTTAGGTCTATCGTAGTAATGTATTTTGATGCACCCAGGTTGGAAATTAGGTCATCAATATTTGGGAGGGGTTATGGATCATTGACTGTGACCTTGTTGAGCTGCCTATAGTCCATACACATGCGTTGGGTATCGTCTTTCTTTTTACCTAAACTATAGGGGCTACCCATGGACTTTTTGATGATTTGATTATGTCCTGGTCAAGTAGGGTCTTTATTTCTTCCCTTAGCACTTCTTGGGAGTGGTATGCTAAGTGGCATGGGGACAACCTTATAGGGAGAGCACTCCCTGTGGGAATCTCATGACATACTAAGGTTGTACGCCCCAGCACCTCCAGCAGAATGTCCTTGTAGCTTTCCTTAAACTTTATCAGGTCCATGTTTTGAGAGGCAGGCATGTTTTGTGTAGGATCTTTCTCTGTTTTTCCTAGGTTTTCTTTTTCTTCTTCTTCTGCCAAGAACACAGCCATGGATGGGGAGTTCCATTTCCTCATGCAATTCACATGGTATGTCTGGTACTTAATACCCTTTTCCCCCACATCTACTTGGTAAGTTACCAGTGTAACAATTTCTGTAATAGGGTAGGGCCCTTGCCACTGATTGAGTAGTTTATTCTTTAAGGTCGGTCTAAATACCAGTGCAAAATCTCCCATAGCAAAGGTTTGGTCCTTTGTTTTGAGGTCATGGTAATGCTTTGGTTTGACCTTTTCTTCCACTTCTTTCTCATATGCTAAATCTCTGATCATTTGCATATTCACCCTCAAAATGTGTATGTACTCAGTCACACCACTCTCATTCTCTTTTTCCTTTCCCTTCCAGTAACGCACCATTTGATCCAAGGGCATTTTCATCTTTCTGCCGAATAACAACTCATAGGGAGAGAATCCCATTGTCTTATGTATCGTCCCATGGTATGCCCAAAGTACATAAGGCAAGCATTTGTCCCACTCAGCATTTGGGTCTTGGGTTAACTTTCTTAACAACCTTTTGAATGTGGAATTAAACTGCTCAATCATGCCATCAGTTTGGGGATGGTAAGGTAATATCTTTAGTTGCTTAATTCCAGTGGTCTCACAATTTGCTTCATCACCTTAGACATGAAATTAGAGCCATTATCAGTAGTAATTCCTCGGGCACCCCAATTCTAGCTGTCATCTCCACAACACAGTGGACTACTGTTTCAGTGGTTACGTTTCTTAAGGCAAATGCCTCAGGCCATTTAGTGGCATAGTCCATTACAACTAGAAGGAACTTATTTCCAGATATGGTACAGGGTAGAGGTCCTACTACATCCATAGCCATTCTCTTAAAGGATTCTTTCATAATGGGTAGAGGGTGTAAGGGGGCTCTAGTTTTCACTGATGGGCCTGCCTTTTGACACACGGGGCAAGTATTGCGATTTCCTCCACATCTTTGACCACCCCCGGCCAATCCAATCTGGCTCTTATTGCATGCAACGTCCTATCCCGACTAAAATGTCCTGCAATAGGGGTGTTGTGGGCCATTCGTAAAACCTTATTTCAGTCTACCCTTGGCACCATAATTAGCTCCTTCCCTGACACATGATATGGCTCTCTCATCAATATGTCTTCTTTCCAAAAGTACGGTCCACCGCCTTTGTATGATTTCTCTCTTATATTAGCCAACATGGCATCATACCTTTGGGCTTTGCCCAATTCCTCCCGGGTGAGAACGCTGGATGACTCCCCAACTTTTTCGGTCAGATCAGCCATCATGGACCCCTCAGTGAACGGCTCCTCCACTTGGTTCTCTCCAGGCATCTCAGCTTGACCCTCCTCAGTCTGGTCGGCTATCTCGGACCCCTCAGGATGTTGCTCCTCCATCTGGTTCTCTCCAGGTGCCTCAGCTTGGCCCTCCACGGTCTCGAGATCCTCAGTCCCCTCTGCCTGTACTCCACTGTCAACTGAGTCAAGCATAGTGATGACTGGCCCGTCCTGCTCCTGCCTCAGGTGCTCCTCCTCCTTGAGAGTGTCTTGCTGGCATTGCCTGGAATGGGTCACCACCATTCCTGCGTCAGTCTCAGCAGAAGCAGGTGGTGTAGGTTCCTCTCCTTCTTCCCAAGTCTCTTCCTCGAGCTCCTTTTTCAGAATGTTTCGGAAGTGGGGTATGTCTCTTCCCATCAACATATCCTGGCCAATGTGCTCTGACACTCCCACAGGTATTTTTGTGACTCTCCCCTCGATCTCCAGCTCTACACTCGCAGCAGGGAAGTAGATCCATTTGGATGAAGCGGTCTGGTAGGGAATGTCCCATCCCATGTAGTCTTCTTTGGTGATGCACCAGGGGTGTACGAGGGTCTTAGTACACCCTGTGTCCAAGAGAGCTTTTATTTCTTGGCCGTTTATCCGGACCGTCTTCATCCACTCTGGCAACCTCCGGTTGTGGGGCACCAGGAGGCCACACTTTGCCTCCTCCAGCTTCACCCTGTAATCTCGTTGGTAATGGTCTCTCTTGCCACACCTATAGCACTTGGGGGCATACTTTCATCTTTATATTTTACATCATACCCATTATTGTTATTCTTACACCCCTCCTTATGCTCTTGGGTATATCTTCTTTGTCCGAAGCTCGGCCTTCCCTTGCTCTCTCGGGTTGGGCTCTGCCTTCCTCCTCACTGGTCTGGTCTGGTGAATAGTGTTGGCTCTCGCTCGGGTTTCGAGGTGCCAATATATCTCATCACAGCCTCCTTCAGCTCTTTATACATGTTTGGCTTCAGCTGCCTCATCTGGTTCTCTAGCCAGCGTGGAAGCTTGTGCAACATAAGTTCTAGTAATAATGTGTCTTCTGCAGATCCTCTACTAGCCTGTACCCATTTCTTATATGCTTGTCGTCGGTCTCAGAACCATGCGTCAGGTTCTCCAGCACTGAATATTGTATTAAATGCTTTTATTTCTGTATATTTCTTCAGAGACATGGTAGGTTGCCAGTAGAGTTGCCTTAACGGTGATGTAGTCATTTTATTCTATTGCTGACAGAGATAATATGTCCAATAGCCCTTATCCTGACAGGATGTTTCGTAGGTAAATAGGCCAGTGGTTGTGAGCCCAACCAGCAGCATCAGCAGTTGCTTCAAACACCTCCAAGAATGCTCCCATGTCATCTATTCCTTCAACAAATTTTGGTGGGGACAATTTTGGTGGTGCTGCTCTGGGTGGTGGTGCTGCACCTACTCCAGCTGCCACCATGCCTTGCAGGGTTTCGATCCAGTGTTGCTGTTGGTCTGAAAATTGTTATTCCCATTGGTATTTGTGTTCATCCCATTGTTGGTCCTCTTGTCTTAGCTGTTCCTCTCGTTCTCTTCTTCTCTCTTCTCGCTCTGCCCATCTCTCCTCTGCCAGGTAGAAGTCGTCGATGATGCCTTGTGCTCGTGATGTAGCTGGTGTGGAGAATGGCTGAGGCTATGATTCTCCAGGTGTCAAGAAGCTCATGGCCACTGCCTGGCTTCAAGTCTGTCCATCAGCTTCTGGTGCTAACATAGTTCATCCACATGCTGTCACCAATGTGAGTGATCCCTGGCTCCTGTCCTCTGTTACTCAGGCAACCAGAGCAGTGACAAGATCCCTAACACACAAGTTAGGTCTCACTACCCAACTTCATATCAAGGCTACCACACTACCCTTCAATTAGTGGCTGGTTCACAACGTGAGTTCTCAACAAAGATAAGTATCATAAACTGATCCAGTGAATTGCTGGCATCAAACAATAAATTCTTTTACAATATTTGCACAACAACTATGCACAATGATACACTATGTAAATTTTTGATTTATCAGGTTCCCCAGCTTACATTTTTAAATATTGATTTAGTGAGTGCAACTTTTTTTTACTTCTTCTTATTCTTTTTTTTTATTTTTTAATTAGGATGTAGTCTGAGTAGTTCCATTAGAAAAATTTTTTTTCCTTTCATTTTTGCCATTTCAGATTGAGTACTGTATTCAGGAAAAAAATTAATAATAATGAAAATTTTAAAAAGGGTGAAAATGACATAAAGTTGATAAATAAAGCCAAAAAATTGATGGTAGCATAAAAAATATTGATTAGTGGGCTTTATAGACTTCACCAGGCAAATAAATATACCCGTTTCCTGCCCCCCCCCTTCAGGTTTCATAAAAATTGTTTGGCTCACAGGTTGGCAGGTCTGCATACTCGTATACGCCCATAACTAATCTGACCTCCACACAGCACTCCATGCCAGCTGTGGCAGATGCCTCAGGCAAGGAAGAGTATGCTGACACCTGAGCTGTGCACATCACTAATCTTAAACCCTGGCCCTGTAAACCTTGCATCCACTGTCACTCAAAGTGGGAGGG
>OZ017788.1:2983808-3056824 GCA_963969325.1 Lycopodina hypogea
AGTATTACCAGTCAGCAGCGTTTCATGGACACAGGATATGGCTTTTGTGATAACTTATCCTGGTTCTTGTCGAAAGTTGAGGCTTGGTAAAGTTGCAGGAGCCTCTAACTGAATCCTACTGCAGTTAATGGTGACAGTGAGCCCATGTCTTGCCTTCCCAGGTTGTTCGGATGGAATGCTGAGGTCATGGTCTTGGCTATGCTGAGTTTCAGGCAACAATCAACCAGGAAAGATGACAGAGTGCACCCATCCTGTGTAAGATCTTCTTCAATGGTCTCCCAGTATTTATCAGCAAGCAAGAGAGTTAGGTCATCTGCATATCTGTATTTCCACATATATCATATCTGTAGATGTTGAAATGCATCAGGGCCAGTTCTGAGCCAAGGGACACACTGTTCTTAAGACCTCTCTACCAGCTGGTCCTACATTGCTGAGTTTTACCTTATCCAAAGAGGGGATGAGTACTAACATAACAGCAGATGTAAGGTTCTCCAGTTTCAGCTGAATCTACTGAAGACCATCAGGTAGAAACAAAGTTGCTATATGTAATACTAACATGCAGTTTTTGGATAGCTAACCACTTAAACTATATGCACCAGCAGAAATGGACAGATAGCTTGGAAGGCCAATTCCAGTTTGATGCTAAAATTTAATCAGCTTACTAAACATGATTGATAGCTTAAATAGAAGACAAACATCTATTCCAGTGATAGTGGGCCTCACTTAGAGTCCAGTCCTCATGTCATATTGGGAATCAGCTTTAATAATTGCAACATACTAAAATAGTGAGACATGGTGGATAGAACTATTATTCCATAGCTTACAGCAAATAAAACAGCTCTCAGCTCATCTAGTACAGATCATCAGTCCTCACAGTGGCTTGAAGTGAATAATTAGACAAGACCATCACGTTGACAAAAAATGTTATGGGACGGCTCTATTTAAACACTTTTTTGTCATGGTAATATGGTCCTAACATAAGATTGTAGGTATTGGCAGTTATTTAAACTCCATTTTCAGATATTAACTCCATGGATACAATGCAAAACACAAAGATCTTATAGCACTTACAGGGACTAGTGTGTTCTAATACAATTAAGTACTATGGATGCAACCTAATGTAGTTCATCAACCAACAATCTGTTGTCACAAGACTATTGCCAACATTTGGTGAGGTCATGTGACTGACACAAAATGAAACAACAGCACAAACTTGTGCACCACATACACAGCTGATCTCAACTATCACCTGTCCATTACATTTCATTCTCTACTTTATCATGTTCATACCAAATAAATATTGGAAATAGTTTTCAAATATTTGGATATGAACTGGTGCATATTGTGTGAAATAGAGAGAAAACTCACCAGATGGGAACAGGGGAGATATATGGAGACAGTCTGGGAAGAAAGAATACCAGTGGGTTCAGGGGCATCTGCAGGAGACATAATAAACACAATTTATCACAGATTCAAAAAGCTGTTAGCACAACTTCACTGACCACAGCCTCTATAGGTACACACACACGCACATGCACACATACAAATTGCCAAAATTTGTAATGATCTGTAACCTTTACATGGATGGCTGGTTCTCTGGTACAGATAAGATAGTCATCCTCTTCCTTGATATACTCTGTGGCATGAAGTGAGTATTTGGCTTTGTGCTTTACCACACACTTAAAGGCAAGCACAGGCTCATCTGGGAGATAGTGGAGAGCTTCTGTGACTACACTGATCACTTCCTTAACTGTATCTCGTACAGCCACACAAGTAGAAGGCAACGACTTGTGGTAAAGTTCAGGATCTGAGGGGATGTGAAGGGTGACTTGGAAGAAGGAATCATAGGAGTGCTGTAGACAAACTATGCCTAATCCATGGGGATAACTGAAAGATAAGCTATTTCTAGCAACATTGGAATGCTCATAGAGCTTCCACTCCTTGCTAGAGACAAGCTTACAGACAGTGCTACAGAAGATGCCAATTCTTGCTGTGCCCCTGGGGAAGTATAACGTCATAGGGATGTGTCGTGTCATATGGGGTGGGCTGTCTGGCTCTTAAATGTGTTCTTGTATGTATCTATAGACAGCAAGCATGGCATAGGAACTCCCCAGGATTCCTCTCGAAAACAAATAACAATTCCTCCAACAGTTTCAGCATGTCCATAGGAGTGAAACGATAATTGTAAGCACCAGAAATTTTCTTCGGGATATTCTCAGTAATGATACCTTCCTGGTTGAACTTCTTCCACACTCCATCGATTATCCTCCCAGTATTGACACCTGCAGTCAGCTTGATGTGCTTCCTTCACTACCTCTGTCACCATGTCCAGCACAGCTTGAGGCTCTCCAAACACCTTGTCAGGAAACAACTCACTGAAGTAAAAGATGAGATTGGATTGATCAAGATACTTCAAACCTTCCTTCAAGAATTTTTCATTAGTGAAGTACTTCTTCACATTTTGCATTATTGGAACACTGATCAAGACGCTCACTCAGATTAGTGACAAGAATGGCAATACCAAGACCACCAATGAACCTTGGAAGAATTTCAAGGAACTGTGGTTTAATACCACTGTCAACCATTTCTACCACAAGCTCGTCTACCAGGGAATTCACAAAGTCTGCCTCAGGTAGAGCATTGTTCAAGCCATCTTCTATACCTCTGATTAGCCTGCTCAACTCATCAATAACCTCAAACTTGGTATTAATCCTTTGGACATCTTTCCTGGTCATATCACATCATCTGGAGTGCATGACATCTTTCCCATATTTCATGACTATCTGGGAATATTGTTCTGGACTAATTTCTGAATAAACTTTTGATGAAACAACTTCCTTGAATCATCTCAGGCCAATGGTTTGTATAGGAGTTTCAACACAGGATGTGCTGACACACTTGGAAGGAGGCTTCTTGCCCAATAATAGTGCCAGAGTGTGGCTCTTTCCAGAGCCAGCAAACCCCAAAATCATAGCCATCTTTCGCTTCATTGTCACATTTATGTCCATAACTTGCTCAAACAGTTCTAAATTGAAAAAGCTGGGAGAGAGAGGAAATGTATATATGCCCATCAAAAAAGGTGTTTCCTTCTGTTATCCAGACCATTTCCCAACCATAACCAAGTTATATTTGCAAGCTTCTAGGCCTCTACATCCATAAAATTGACCGTTCACAAGTACCGTCAATTTTGGTATTATTGATCTGATATGCCCACAGGAAACGATGTGGTCACATTTTTGGTGAAGCTAGAAAGCATCCACTGTGTAGGATGCATCTACCATTAGGAGCAGGTCATATTTGGTATTTGGTATGATACTTGGGCAGAAAAGTACTGTGGCCAACCTCCAGTGTCATAATGTATCCACCCCCCCCCCCCCAACCACCATTTCAAGTGTTTCTAGACCTCTGAGCCACAGGTAAAAATATAAAAATTAAGAAATAGATGTGCAGCTCATCCATTCATTAAATCATTGAAACTCCCACCAAGCTTGCAAAAAAAGTAGAGCTTCATATCCCAAGCTTGCTCAACAACATTGAAAAATCTTCACCACTTCAATTTTTCAAAGAACAATCAATTCAGGTCCCTAATCAGTAAATAACATAGACATTTTGAGTGTGCATGCCTGTATATTATCTATCTAGCCTACCAATTTCTAAATGATATTTTTAAATATTTGAGACATGAGGGAATTTGAAAAAAAAAAGTGGCTAAAAGAAGGGGGAAAAGAAAGGAATGAAATAAGGAAGGAAAAAGGGGGAGGGAGGGGGGGGGGGGGAATCTACCTTGTCCAGGTTTAACCACAGATTCATGGTTTCTTTTAAAATTTTTTGATGGAAAATTGAATTATCTTTTTTCTCCACTGGGGATGACATATTTGGAAAAAAATTTGGTGAAAAAACTTAGTAGACACCTAAAGACCATGTCTGCTAAGTTTTAGTTCTGTAGGTCCAAGGATTTGTCTGGCAAAAGTGGCACTTTTAGTATTTATTGGCCAGACAAAAAAAAAAAAAAAAATTTCCCATTCAGTTCACCAGGTATAAGTACTCCTTAAATAGCCATCTTTCATATTACATATGAATTGAATGCTTAATACTAAAGACACAGCAGGTTTCATAATTGCATGCTCATTGATGAATGAGATTATGAAGGAAACATAAATAAAATGGCTTCCAATAATTGCCAGATGTGTAGCTTCGTAACATGGTAGAAACTTCATTTTTGTGAAAAAATGTATCTTATTGAAAGCTGAATGTTTCCCAACAAACTGAACATGCCTACAGAGAAAAAAAAAATGAAAGGGAGGGACATCTGTGCCTGATCTGATCTTAAAAATAAAAAAAATAGATCGTGTTTCTCCATGGTTTCTCTACCTTTTTTGATTGCTTTTTGTATCTCAATAAAACTTAGGGAATTCCTAAAGAACCCCACAAATGCTAAGGAAGATTCGAAAGAAGTCTTGCTAGGGATTTAAGGAGAAAGAAAGAATTAAAATCTGAAAGAAAGAATTAAAAATGGGTCAAATAAGTATATCTGCCACCTGTGGGAAGTCTGACTGCTTTCTAATAAATGAGCTAGGGCAGCTAAGGTCTCCATATAGCTGGCTAGCTGGACCTAAACTTACAGGCTTTTCCTCATAGGTATCAGACACTGAACTAGCTTCTGGGCCATCAACTGATGTGACATCCCCTGAACAGTCTTCTAGGGTGCCATCTCTATGGTCCATCTTCCACAAGAACTGTTCTCACAGATAGCCAGAGAAAGTTCACTATTTTATCACCTTCCCAGTATCTGTCTCCCTTTACCTCACCTGCTGTCTTCTCTGACCTATACTCATTAGCTTTGAGTGAATACATTACTAGGAGAGAGAATACAGGGTACCAAATTCTTAACATGAGGACAAACTGAGGTTGTATAAAACCAAAGGAGGGCCAGTGAGGTACAGAAGAAGGGGAGACTCTGGGGCATCATGACCCAAAACACTGGATTTTGACAGTCCCTTGTATTTTTCTCCAAAAAATTAGATAAAAAATTCATAATTTGGCTTTGATTACTGTCTATAACAGCAGCGGAACTTCAAAAGTTTAGAACCAAATTATTTGGAAAGGAAGAACTAAGCAGCAGCAAGCAAGAGTAAATTAGTCTATTGCAGACACCCTTTACAATATCCATAATTTGAGTGATTTTGACAAAAGACAATTGTCTCCCTAGGCGGAACTTTACCTACACTACTAAAAGAATTGCAAAAAAAAAACACTTTATTATAATGGAGACTGAGAAAGCTGCAATAGAGTCTGAGGCAGAGAAGAAAGGATACAGAAATTGAAATTGTGGGGTGGCAAGGAAAATTATAGGGAAACTTATGGGAGCAGAAATCTCTACAGGAAACACAAATTGAGAGTTAAATGGAGCTATAGGCATTGGCTGAACTTATAACTTAAATTAACTTATTAATCAATGTAGTTTAAGCCAACATGGTGGCAAAGAGTAGAGTGGGTTAAGTATATGGAAAAACAATACCCTAAGGCCTGTCAATACCCTAAGGCCTGTCAATACCCTAAGGCCTGTCAATACCCTAAGGCCTGTGAGCAGTCCCCTCCCTCTGCAGCTGGTTATCACACAAACAAATGATTGATCTATTGTTTAACTATGTTTTCATCTCTATTTCATTCCGTATTGATAAGCAAATATACCATTATGATGTATTCAAGCACTATTAGTCTATACTTGAACAAATTGGAATACTATTTCAGCTATATATCAAAAGTGCAGCAATTGGGGTCCATACCATTTACTCCTCCTTTTCTTCATAATGTTAAAAATAATGTCCTCTCTCCATATCTAAGGAGAAGTTGGGGAAGTGTCAGGGAGGCAAACTCCCACCCCATCATTCTCTAAAATATTTGTTAAGGCTAATTGATAATAGAAGGACAGAAAATTTTATAACATCAGTAAAAATAAACTGATGAATGATCCTACATTGATAATGAAGTGTAAAAAAGTCCTCCAATAAAACTCTGATGTGATTCTTACCTCAGGAGATATGATGTATTCAAGCTCAATCCTATATATTATTTGTGAATATATTATTCCGGAAAAAGATGTATATTTGGGCTAAAGGACAAACTTGAAACCTTTCCAATGCCCATTTTACTGAAGTTGGGCAAAGTCTTACAATAATCCTTACATAATACATCACACAAACTATGTTTGTAATTAAAGAAGGCAGAAGGAAATACTGCCTATAGGTCTGGTTTTCACTATTAAATATAGTAGGATATTTATAGAGAGACTGAGTGTGTCATGATGAAAATAAATACTCACCAAGTAAAATAAAAGTTTAGATGTCCACAGCAGAGGAGTCAATATAACATCAAATTGTAGAGAAAGAGAGAAACAAGATATAATCTTACACATGGTGTAGTCAATATAATAAATAATAACTCAATTTCTAAGATCATACAGATTAAGTGCTTTCGATAGACAGAGAAACACAAGATTTTAAAAATAACGTGATCAATAAATGTTGTATTATAATAGTAGCAATATACTAGCATTGTAACTCACTTGCTATGATGATATAGAGTCAGTAGTTGAGGTAGATAGAAATTGGACATGTTCAAATATGAGATAGTTAGTGCATGCCTACTTCTACTGTTAGCAATAAATTAGCATTGTAACTCACTCTCTATGATGATATAGAGTTGGTAGTTGAGATAGATAAAAATAGAACATGTTAAAATACAAGATGATTAGTACATATTTTCATGTAGTGGTAGCAGTTAACTAGCATTGCAATTCACCTCCTATGATATAAAGGATCAGTTGGTCAGGCAGAGATAAATAAGATATGTTCAAACAAGACAGTTAGTGCATGTCCATTTATAGTGGTAGTGATAAACTATCACAGTAACTCACTTTCTATGATGATATAGAGTCAGTAGATGAGGTAGATAGAAATATTATTATTAGTGCATGTCTACTTATAGTGCTGTCACTCACCTGCTATGATGATATAATCAGTACATGTGGTAGATAAAAATAAGACTTGCTCAAATGAGATAATTAGTGCTTGTCTACTTATAGTGTTGTCACTCACCTCCTATGATGATATAGAGTCCATAGATGAGGCAGATAGAAATAGGACTTGTCTACTTTTGGTGTTGTCACTCACCACCTATGATGATATAGAATCAGTAGATGAGGCAGATAGAAATAGGACATGTTCAAATATGAGATAATTAGTGCATTTATATATAGTGATAGCAATAAACTAGCATTGTAACTCACAAACTATGATGACATAGAGTCAGTAGTTGAGGCAGACAGAAATAGGACATGTCCAAGTACAAGATAATTAGTATGTTTTGTTATAGTGGTAGCAATAAATTAATTAACATTGCAACTCACCACCTATGATTATATACAATCACATGGTCAGGCAGAGAGAAATAGGACATGTTCAAATATGACACAGTTAGTGCATGTATTTATAGTGGTAGCAATATACTAGTATTGTAACTCACTGGCTATGATGATATAGAGTCAGTAGTTAAGGCAGACAGAGATAGGACATGTTATAATATAAGAAATTTAGAGCATGCCTTCACATAGTGTTAGCACTAAATTAGCACTTCAACTCACTCTCTATGATGATATAGAATCAGTAGTTGAGGCAGACAGAAATAAAACATGTTCAAATATAAGATAATTAGTATATCTCTACTTATAGTGTTGTCACTCACTCTCTATGACGATATAGAGTCAGTAGTTGAGGCAGACAGAAATAGGCCATGTTATAATATTAGAAATTTAGAGCATGCCTTCACATAGTGTTAGCACTAAACTAGCATTTCAACTCACTGTCTATGATGATATAGTGTCAGTAGTTGAGGTAGATAAAATTAAGACATGCTCAATACAAGATAATTAGTGCATCACTACTTATAGTGTTGCCACTCACCGCCTATAATGATATAGAGTCAGTAGTTGAGGCAGACAGGAATAAAACATGTTCAAATATGAGATAATTAGTGTATCTCTTCTTATAGTGTTGTCTCTCAGAAATAGGACATGTTTAAGTATGAAATAATTAGTGCATGTCCTCTTATAATGGTAGTAAAGTGTTGTAACTCACAACTCACAAATTAGTGAACGTATTTTTATAATGGTCTCTGTAAACTAGCATTGTAACTCACCTTCTATAATGATATAGGGTTAGTAGTCAGGCATATAGAAATAGGACAAGTTTAAGCATATTTTAACCAATTTATACTTGCTATATATCGTTCTTTCTTGCATTGTGGTAATTCACTCTCTATGATACTATGAAATTTAATATGCACAGAGGATTAGGCCACATGAACAAATAATAATGGTTTAATATTTTCCAACTGATAACATAAGTGCAATAATTTGTGATTACAGTGGTCCCTCCCTATTAAGACCCTTCTGAATTAAGACCACCTCCATTATCAGACCACCATTGCTGGCTCCCTGGTTGGATCCATTAAACCTAACACCTCCCCCCTACCCTCTAGTAGGACCTCTCTGAGTCAACTTCCTCCCAAATAAGAATCCCAAATCTAGTGGCCCATGAAAACTCCTGCGATCATATCACATCGTTAGTTATAATCTTATTATAATTCACAATTCATCTGTCTGTCTGTCTGTCTGTCTGTCTGTCTGTCTGTCTGTCTGTCTGTCTGTCTGTCTGTCTGTCTGTCTGTCTGTCTGTCTGTCTGTCTGTCTGTCTGTCTGTCTGTCTGTCTGTCTGTCTGTCTGTCTGTCTGTCTGTCTGTCTGTCTGTCTGTCTGTACCATCATTTTGGCCAAGCCTGAGGATAGATTTCTCTGAAACTTGGTATGATGACAGGTTTTGACCCAACTTAAAAAATGAGCTAAAAAATATCGAAAATGGTTACCATGGTATTGAGAAAAAGTCAAATATGGTATTTTGGCCAGAAAAACTCTTGGAGCTACAGATAAAAAAACTTGGTATGCATATACAAATATACTCTGGCAGTAACATGGGCTGGGTCCTACCTGACCACACCTCTTCTTTCCCTATGTAAGGCTAAAATGCCAAAAATGGTATTTCAGCAGAAACACTTGATCCTAAGGAGTTAGACCCATGAACCCATATATATTTGGGATCAATATAATCTGAGGAATGTTTTAAGTACATGTATATGACCACACCCATTTTTGTGTTCATATCAGGCCCAAAAATGGCCACAAATGGTACTTTGGTCAGACAAACCTTTGCAGCAATAGACTTAAAACATGGTATACATACATAACTTGATTAACATGGGCAGGATACCTCCTGGCTATACCTCTTCTCATTGGCGTGTAAAGCTAAAAAGTGCCCCAAAAAAGAACTTCTGAATAATGTTAAGGAATTAGATCCATGAACCCATTTTAATATATATTTTTTGGTTCGTAAGTATGTATGCATGTTTGTATGTATGTGTGTCTATGCATCACAGCCAAACACTTTGACCAACAAGCCCGAATTTGGCATGTGTTCTTTAAAAACCTGGGTGAGCATTATTAAAACAAGTATGTATGTATGTATGATGTTTGTATGTATGTGTATCTAGGCATCACAGCCAAACACTTTGACTAAAAAGGCTGAATTTGGCATGTGTTCTTTAAGAACCTGGGTGAGCATTATTAAACACATGTGGGCATGGTAATGAGTGTAGTTTTGCCATAGCCACACCAACAGGAAGTCATTTTGGATGAAAAAAAGCTAATTGAAAACCAATCAGTCCAAAATTTGGCGTGTGGTCTCCAAGTACCCGAGAAAGCATTATTAACCACATATGGGTGTGGTTTGTCCATAACCACACCCACTGAAAGTTGTTTTAGCTATTAAAAGCTAATCAAATGATCAACCAGACGGAATTTTGGAATATGTTTTCCAAGCAACTTGGTGAGTATTATTAATCACATGTGCATGTGTCAATAGGTGTGGTCTGATCATTGTCACACCCATAGGACATCATTATGCCTGCCAAAAACTCAACCAATCAGGCTGAAATTTGGCATATGGAGTGCAAGTAATAGGGTGAGCATTATTAAAAATGTGGGTGTGGCAATGTGTGTGGTTTGGTATTAGCCACACCCACAGGATTTTTTTTTTGCTGCCAAAAGCTAATGTCTGTTCACGCTGACTTGGGCCCCTGTGACATAGTGCATGTTTCAGCGTATTAACTTAGCCGAAATCACTGCCTCCAATCTATTCCTGAACTAGTTTTTTTTCCTCTTAATTAAAAAAAGGAAAGAAAAAGGGAATACCTATAGCTATATCATGAGTAACTAATAAATTTTTTTCCTTTGCTATATTGAAAAGAACTTACAACAACAAACACAAAAAAAAATAAATAAATTTAAAAAAAAAGAAAAAAAAAAGGAGATTTTAAATAGCACGGAAACAAAATAGGTTACTCCCTCATCAATCTTAATCGAAGTATATAATAAACACATGTAAAGTTTAATTGAGGCAGTGATTAGGGATGTCGAATTAGGACACCTAATAATCAATCATTCATGCCTTGTTTTAAAACTTACTTAGGTAATGACCTTTTCTAGTTAATTTCAGTTTATGCTTTTCTCATTTATTTATGCTTGTTTTGTGTTATTTTTAATCACTAGTTCCTGTAGCTTTCTTCATAGCTCCCAAATTTTTTTAAAAATAATTTATTAATCAAATGTCACAGCTGTCAAGTAATCACTGTTAACCAAGCCCTCAGTCAATCAAGTGCTTTACTTTTTTTAGTTAACTAATCAACCAATTGATCTGTCAATAGTCTGCAATTATCAAGCATTCCCCTCTCATATCATCATGATTTCTTTTCTTTCCAGCCATGATAAATATACAAAGACAGAAAACATTAGAAAATCAAAAATTTTTTTTTTCTTTTTTTTCTTTCCTTTGTATAAAGAGCAAATCAATTTTGATCACATTCCCATGATTTACCTGTTTTCAATCAATTGCACAAGCATTGGAGCAACAATCACAGTGAATCTTGATGGTGGCTTACAGCCATCAAACAACTAGTACAGACCTTTCTTTTTTCAGATGCAAAAAGTTGATCAAAACTTAATGATAATAGCTACCATTCATCCTATGTAAACTTTAATAAATAAAATTTTTAAATGCTCAAAAATGCCCCAAAAGTTAAGGCATTTCCCCCTTCTATTTTAAATACCCTAGGGGTTCTTAAAATACCAATTTCTGGACTTGAGGCATTAAAATGTCGATCTGGCAACCCTGGGGCACTGAGAGGTACCAATTATTATCAAAATGCTCAGCTGACACATTTGTTTGTTTTAGGGGGGGGGGGGGGGGGGAGGGGTTTGGACCTCTAATATGCATTTGCTAAGTTGTCTAGGTCACGCACCCTAAAGTAGGCTCTCTTTTGGGATGGGTGTCTTCTTATTGTGGCTCAGCTTATTTCATCTCCTTTCTCCATTTGCCAGCGAGGGGGCACAGGCCTCTCCAGTAGAAATCCCCCAATACCCTTGGAGGTCTGTTGTGCCCCCACAGGGAGACTCCTATGAGAGAATCTCCAATCCCTGCCCTAGATTACCTGATGCTAGTCTCGCTCCTGAACACCTCCTAGCAAGCCTGAGCCAGAGCTGGATAGACACAGACAAGCAGGTGAGAGCGGTTCTGGAAGATGATAAGTCTCCTGGTGGTGCTGTACTCAGTGTAGTGTACAAAGGTGCTGTGCTGTGGACTGCAGGATATGGCTTCAAAAACATGTCAGGTAGCTAACATATTAGCTGTACACTTACTGAGAATAAGAGCCAGTGTATGATACTGTGTGTTGGTTTCATCATTCCTGCATGAAGAAAGATAATCTGGATCTAACTGCCACTGCTTTGTCTGCAGCTAGCTGATGATATTCAATATTTAAAAAAATAGCTAATGTGCTTGAAATAAGAGCACACAGCTGTAAAGAGTATCAAGATAAGTTAAGGTTTTTTCATTTCATATCTGTTGTCATAATTTTACTGGTACAGAAAGTCCTTTACCTAATTTAGTTGGTGATATGTTCAGTATTGCTCATGATTCAGAGCAACCAACACTTGGAGTTCCAAAGCTGCAAAAGCACAACCACTGTCTGTGTCACATGACAATAGGTCCCACAATGAGACCACCACAAGAGCTTGCACCTCATCTCAAGACACATGACATTTCCAGCTTGCATGATTGGTATGCCATATCAAAGAGCATTGCAAAATATGTTGTTTATATATAACTGAACTAGTGGGAGTGTATTCTTTAAGTTTTGTATATTCCCTTGCCAACTTTACCCACCCAATCCCTCTTATTACTATTTAGACCAGAGTTCTGGTCCTCCTGACTAACACACAAGCTTCAGGATTGGTTCCATTACGAAGGTCATCACTGCATTACAGACTCTTATGCTACGAGATGAGGGCATTCTTGGATCTCTAGATGAAGACATCACTGCCTACTATCCTCAATTTATCATCAAGAATCCATTCCAGACGAAACGTGGAATTACGTTTCGACAGCTCATGAGCCACATGTCTGGCCTTCCGAGAGAAACACCTTGCCCTGATATCTTTGTAACTGGCTGCAACATCACAGATAAGCAGCTCTTCAAGAACATTGCAGGGCTAGAGCTGATGTTTCCCCCAGGATCTCAGCCAGCTTACTCCAACTTTGGCTTTGGTCTCCTTGGTCAAGTTTCGGCCTCTGTTTTGGGCTCAACTTGGGATAGATCTGTGCACGAGATGGTTTTCGAGCCTTTGGGAATGCGAGACACTGGCAATAAATTCAGTTCTTCCAACGTGGCAAATATGGCTGTAGGATATTATGCAGATGGTAGTGTGGCTGATCTCATTGATATTGGCTGGGAAGCCCCTGCTGGTCAGACGTTCTCCAGTGCTGCTGATCTGGCTGCAATTATGGCTCTGGTCTTTAGTCCCGACAAAAGTTCCGATTCACAGGTATGTACATAGATCTGAGAGTGTGTTATAATCTGCGGGTCTGGAAGTGGGTGTGACTTCCATTAATGCATGCCGAAACACTGGTTCATATATGGTGTTGAATGGGTGTGTAGTTATCTAATATCAACTCTTCTTGTCTTGCTACCACACGCACTCGCAATCTATATATCTGTCCATATCCATCTATGTGCTGTATGCACTCCACTTGCCCCAATTGGTACAGGTATGAATCTTGTCTCCTCATGTTGCATTCACTCACCTCTTATATTCAAATATCTACTAGTATCACAGTTTGTAAAAATCACAGTTTGTAAAAATCACATGCATCAAGTGTTTCAAAATTATTATTGTTTCTGTCAGTGCACCTCCTTTTATAAATATTGAACTCAGCTGTTGCTTGCTTCCAGCTGTTAGACGGTGAAACTGTCAGAGAGTGGATGAGCACAGCTTACATGTTCCCTGATGGGTCAGGGTTCAGTTATCCCTGGGAGCTACACCCTCTGGGGAAATACACACTACATGGCAAAGCTGGAAGTATCAATGGATACCAGGCACAAATCACCATGGCTGTGAGCTACACTTGTACACTACATGTAGCATGTAATCATGCATGTATCTGTTTCTGTGTGAGCAGTATCTTGTGTTTGTCCCCATTCCAGACTGAGAGCAAGTTTGGATTCATCCTGTTGCAGAGTTGTGCGGGTTGTACTTCTAATGTTAAGATCATAGGACTGGCAGAGAAGTTGCTTATGGAAGCTGTTGAGTTGTTAGCAGCTTCTCCAATTCCTCCCAGACTCCCTCCCTCTCCTCAGGATTACTTGGGGAGTTACACCACCATTGTTAGACAGCAACAGGTATGGGAATATAAATACTGACATGTATGAGTATTGGATTTGGTCATGTATAGGTATGGAACGTGTACCTAGACACACCACTCCTTTCTCATAGTTGAGTAATTCCTTTCCTGTGATTGTAATGTGGGACCATTCTTCTGTTGAGTTGATAGCTTGTCTGCCTCTCCATTTAATGTTTGAGGTGAGACTGGAATGATACAGTGTTTCAGTCTTCTCTTCAGCCCTGTGTAGGTATCTTCCGGAATGAGACTGCTGTGCACCAGTGACCTGTGTGCTCCTGTGTCTATTAGAGTTGTGACCTGATGTCCTTCAACTTTCCCTTTTCAACAGACCAGCTTTTTGACTTCCATTTCTGAGTCTTCATCTCCGTCTGTCTCTCCTTTGTTTTTCCATTAGACATGTTTCCATTAATAAAATGAACTGAACTGCTGTAGTTTGGACAGGCATTGGCTAAATGTCCATAATTGTTGCAATTGAAACAATGGGAACCCTTTTCTACATCAATTTTTGGAAGTTGCCAGGGATTTCATTGTCTTTCCTTATTGCAAATGTCTTTTTTTCTCGGTTCTTCCTTTATTTTGTGTAGATTGGTCCATCCTTGTGTATTGATATTTGTTACATCTTCATCTTCTCCAAGCTCGCAGAACCTGGGTTCTTTCCCTGCATGTCCCTGGGTCTCCGATTCAGTGGACATATTTTCTCTCTGTTACTGTCTCATCATTTCCTCCCACTTCTCAGTTTTTCTTCTTCTATTCTCTTTGCCTACCCTTTTACTGTATTCCATTGCCTGTTTGAATATCTCCGAATTAGCTGTATCTCTTTCTCTTTGATATTCTGCTTCCTCTCTGTCTTTCTTTCTGTTTCTCTCTGCTTGTTCTCTATCTTTCTGAGATTCCGCTCTAATTTGTTGCAACATTTGTGTCAATATGAGAATTGCATCAGTCCCTGAAGTTAAACTTTTGGGTTTTCAGATTGGTATTCATTTCCTGACTTATCACATATATCTTCTGGTTCTGGTTAATTTTCTTTTCGTCCTTTTTGACTTCGTTTATACATCTTGTTCACAAATAACTGTCGGTTTCTCCAGGGATGACAATAAACAACAAGTTACTTAACTTGTTTAAGGTTAGTTTCTAGCTAAGTCTACAATTGTTCAACTGACTGATTATCCGACAGACTATTCGACTGACTGTTCAGCTGACAGTTCAACTGACTGTCTGACTGATTGTTTGGCTGACAGTTTGACTGACCGTTCGGCTGACAGTTCGACTGACTGTTCGACTGACTGTTCGACTGACTGTTCGACTGACTGTTCGACTGACTGTTCGACTGACTGTTCGACTGACTGTTCGACTGCTCATTGTTCCATATTAGTGGTATAAAGTCACTAAAAGTACTTTTACTGCTACAGACTGTGTTGAGGGTCAGTATTGCTGACACCAAAATTCCTTGGAGCTTTCGCTATTGGTATAGCTATCTGTACTACTACTGGCTGGATTCTGATCTAGACCGATGCCACCAAATGTTATGAATCCCAATTTGTTACAAGATAGATTGATTTTTCAAATATTTCAAATTATTCGCTGCTACACTAATAGCACCTGAATAACATAATATCAGTGTAAGTACTGAATGATATAGCTGTAACAAGTTCCAACTGACTGAAAAGAATGAGATAGATAAATATGCTATTAACTACTAGACAATTATGGAGAAGTTAGAGATAGTTCTTGGTAGATAAAACTAACAACTGCTCTGGAGACTGCCCAAATTATTAGCCTCTTGGCTGCTGCGTTCCTTAATTTGCTGCTTAGTTGCTATAACCTTATTTATTTAAAAATTCCTTTTTACAGTGTTGATAATAATGTTGTATTCTGTTGTCAGGGAGCCTTAACATTAATGTTAAAGGGTGGGGCTCCATGTCACAACCGATTTTCATACCAGTGGCAAGTTGTGTTTGCATGCTTCTAGGTCCCTAGATCCGTGAAATTGACTGTCTAGGTGTACCATAAATAGATTCCATCATTTTTGATATTTTTTACCTGACATGCCCTCAGGAAGAGATGTGGACAGGTGACCCAATTTGGGAGGGGGGATGCTAAAAATTATCCACTGTGTAGGCTGTGTCTAGCCTGAAGAGCAAGTTATAATTGGTGTGGTGGTTTGGTAGGGAAGTGTTGTGGCTAAGTGTGACCCAGCATATGTCCAAGAGTTGTCAGGTATGACTTATGGCACTTTTAGCCTCACAAACCCACAGGAAGAGGTTTGAATAGGAGTAAACGCGTGAGTAGAGGGTATCCAATCGTATATATTTCAAGCTTCTTCATGTACAGATGTTTTATGGGAAAGCTCATAACTCAAAGTCAGTGTTGCCAGAGAGATTCAGGTCAAAATCACTACTTTTAAGCACTACTTATTTTCAGCTACCGAAAATCACTACAAAAACATTTATATTTTATGTTCAGACCACATATTACAAATTTATATTGGAACATATTACAGCTTTTCCTTCAGATCACAGCTTTAATATTTGCCTTATGCATCACTTACTATCCGCATTCAAAATAGGAAGCAGAACATTTTCAGCACACCCAGGCTGAACAGTTGGAATGGAAAGTTCCTTGTATGAATGCACATCAAGCCAGAAATTTTCTGTGCTGCTGGTGTCCCAGGCCAGCTCCTTGATGATGACGCTGTTAGATTCCAGTTCCCCAGTTCTCTTATGGAAAGGATTGTAGACACAGATATTTTCTATTCTCTTCTGGTGTTGTTGTTTGCAGTATCCGTAATTCATCATTCTTCTGGGGTGGCTGATTCGGGGGGGGGGGGGGGGGGGGGGGGCAAGGGGCTGTGGTGGTGCTTCTTGGGGAAGGGGGGAAGGTGGGCGAAGTCTGGGTGGGATTGTAGGAAGGTTGAGGCGGACAGTAGGGATTTCCAGAGGTCGGTAGGCGACATGTCTGTGGGGAAGGTACGGCAGTTGAAGAGGTAGGTGGTTGTTTGGTCAGAAGAAAGGCAGTGTGGGCAAAGAGGGGAAGGGTAGGCTTCAATTTTGCGGAGTTAGAATTGTAGACTAGAGCAGTGGCTGGATCAGAGTTGGGACAGTGTGGAGCGATATAGGCATGGGAACAGGATCTCAGATGGATGGATGTTGGGGGCCTGGGTGTTTAGGACAGAGTTAGGTTCTAATTTGGAGATGGATCCTTAGATGAAGAGGGTGTGGAGAAAGGATATGAATTTATTGTAAGAGTTTGGGGGGATGATATCGTTGGTTAGGAAAGGGTAGAACTTGTCCTTGAATCTGGATTGGAGGGTGTGCTTCTTGGGCCTGGGTCCTGAGGGGCAGGTGACTATGGGATGGATGGGGTGTGTTGGTCATAGGGTACTGGTGAGGTATTGGTGCAGAGGAATTGGAGGTATGAATCAACTGGGAGGAGTTTGGATTCTGAGTGAAGGTGCCTAGGCAGATTTGGAGGGCTTGATTTTGAATACTTTGGAGTTTGAGAATGTTGGAGGGAGAGGTGTTGGGGAACCAGATGGGGAAAGCGTATGTAAAGATAGGGCAGATGAGGGACTTGTAGGTGGATAACATAGTGTTTCCTTTGCGTGCCCCAAGGAGGAGCCAGCTAGGGATTTCAGGATTTGGACACGAGTGGAGGCTCTGGAGGTGATATGAAGATGTGGGGGGAGAAGGTGAAGTAGGTGTCGAAGGTGACTCCAAGGATCATGGAGACTTTGTCTAGAGGGACGATGGAGTTATCTACAGAGATTTGGGGGTGGAGCTTGGATTGGTGGTTGTCAGGGGTGAAGAGGGTGACAAAGGATTTGGTTGGGGCAATGGAGAGGCCTTGGGAGGAGGACCAGTTGGTGATGGAGGAGAGGTGGTTGTTCAGGATGGATACAGACTCTGGGATTGAGTTGGAGGAGTGGAAGGCAGTGAAGTCATCAGTGTAGGAGGTAGAGGAGGACTGCTGGTTGGAGCAATTGGAGACACAAAAATTGGAAAAGATTGAGGAGATCACAGATCCTTGGGGGGCTCCAAAGTGGACTTGTGGGAGCGGGAGAGAAAGTGGTTGTAGGAGCATTTTGTTGTGCGACCTCAGCTATAAAAGGATGGCCATCGGATAATGTTGTGGGGGAAGGAGGATTGGGAGATTTTGTGGAGGAGTTAGTTGTGTAGTTAGTTGTGTAGTGTTTGTCTTATCCATCAATTGAGAAAAAAATTGCTACAAAAATAAGTTAATGCAGAGATTATATTTAGCATTAAAAGTACATATTACCAACAATAGAACCATTTCTTTGAATCACAGATGCCATACTGATATATGATGATCCTTTCCTTTGAATCACTGGTACACAGAACATATCGCAGCTTTATTGTTAGCCATACCCAATAGAATATTTGGTACTCAATGGATACTGTAGTCCCATACAACCTTTCTCTGCATTCGAAGTAGAAAGACGGAACAACTCTTGAGAGAAGAACCTCCATCTTTGCATTTAAAGTAGAAAGACAAAACAATTTAGACACACACAGGCTGAATGGTTGGAATAGAAATTCCCCATTGGATTAATATACAAATGAATATACAGCCAGAAATAATCTGTGCTGCTGGTGTCCCAGGCCTGCTCCCTGACCTTCTAGCACTTCCAGTTCTCCCTGTAATGAAATATTTTATAGAAGGAATATGGATACAGATATTTTCTCTCAGGAGCAGTTTGCAAGAACAGTGGCAATGGGAATGGATCTGTCTTGGTAGGAAGCTTGATGCATTTTTGCAGCTTTCCTCAGGAACTTGAAGGCATGCTCCTCCAGTCTTCTCTTCTGCATGGGCAGCTGGCTCTTTTCCAACTTTATCTGGAATCATTGACTCCTACTGAAAATTCACTATGTTTTGAGGGTTGTGGGAACTTTCCAATCAGACTTAATTCCTCCTTATTTGTTTCCAAAAATCACTAGTAACCTACATGTAACCAATCAACTCAGTAAATAATGAATCAACTCGATAAATAACAAATCAAATTGATTCATCATTTACAAATAACAATCTATTCAGGTCCCAAATCCTAGAAATATCAAAGAAATTGTATATGCATGTCCTAGAGTTCTCTATTAAACCTATCAATTTTGAATTTTTTTTTCCTTCTTCTTTTAACATTTAACACTGTCAGAATTTGAAGAGGAAAAAAAACAATAAAATTAATGAGGAAAGAAGGGGGTTGTAGAAGAAGGAAGGAAGGAAAGAAAAGTGGGGGGGGGGGGGGAGGAAGGAAGGAAAAAATCAACCTAATCCAGGTTTGAACCACTGACTTTTAGCTTGAGAGACTTGTGCTTTAACCACTGAGCCAAGGTTTTTAAGGCCGTTTTAATAGAAAATCAGAATTCCTCTTTCCCCCTCCTGGGGTGACTTATTCAGATATTTTTTTGTGAACAACCATAGTAGGCACCCAAAGATCATATCTGCAAAGTTTCGTCATTATCTATTCATCTGTTTGGCTGTCCATTGAACACACACACACACACACACACACACACACACACACACACACACACACACACACACACACACACACACACACACACACACACACACTCTCTCTCTCTCTCTCTCTCTCTCTCTCTTTAGGTACAGATTGTATATGTTGTTGGTCCCTTTATTACATTGCAGGTTGTGATTCATGTCACCATGGTGACGTCCACCTCTCCTGCTTTGTACGTGTCTCAAAATGGTTACACATTCATGCTGGAGTGGGATGTCAAAGATGTTTTCCAAGTCTCAGGGCGGGGTAGCTCTCTGCCCTGCGTTTTTTTAAGTGACGGGTTTGTGGGACAGTCAGTGCACTTCATCCGTGATGGAGGAGCTGGGAAGAGTGTGGTTAGTCTGACTGCACCAGGGTTATATTTTGGAGTCTCCTTTGATAAAGACCAGTCCTGAGGGACAGGACATGCCAGCCATGAATTAGTGTTGATGCAACACTTCTGATTGAACTTTGGGTAGCATGCTTAATTTATATTCAATTTCTTGATTCTTGTTTATAAGTATAGAGTTGATGATATTCAAGTATATATGTTGTTGAAATGTATGCATTAATGAAGTTCGTACTATTTTAAGGTTACTTCAGCATCCACATCGCATTCCTCGGTTACTATACCTTACCAAGCTTCTGATTTTACCAGCTAGTCAATCTTCTCATGCACGTGCACGCCATTTTTTTTCAATCTTTTTTTTATTTTTCTTTGCCAGTATCCAACTGCTGAAGTTGAAATGATATTCTCAATTTAATGCCATTAAACCTACTAGCAAAAAAAAAAAAAAAAAAAAAAAAACGCCCTACGGCGGTTTTTCAACCCACCATTGGTGAGCTGTAGTCACAAAACTGTCTGCTTTAAAGATATATGTTGTAGACTTAAAACAAAAGTGAACATGTGATTAGGTCAAACTGTTCTTTTTAGAAGTACAATTTTGACATTTTAGCCTTACACACAAAGAGGAAGAGATGTGGCCAGATGGTACCCACCCCATTTTATTTGCAGTCGAGTTGTGTTTGCATGCCAATGTTTTAGGCCTGTAGCTACTTTTTTTTTCTTCTTTTTTTCTGGAAAAAGTAACAATTTTGGCTTTTTTTAATATAGAAAGGGGTGTGGCCATATAGATATGCTTATGGCTTTCCCCTGGTGGCACTGATTCTAAATTTATATGGGTTTGTGTGTCTAACTTAGATTGTTCAAGCGTGAATCAAGGATATTCGGACAAACAGACTGACACACTATTCACACTATAGTATAGATAAAGAGGTTACTCTGCCATGATCCTCTGGATAATTGGCTTGTAATGAAATACTTTGGTATAATTCTACTGAAGGAGTTTAATCCAGATAGAATAATTAATTTATAGTGGCAATCATACATCACATGACCTAACTAACCACCCCCAACAAAAGTCATATGGAGAGATACGAATCCACTAGTGCCCCATCTACTAGAACTGATGCCATCTATATACATAAAAGGAAATGTTTGTACTATCTTTCTGGCCAAAGTGGTGGGTAGATTTCTCTGAAACTTTGCACTACAGAAGATATAGATTATAGTATATATCAATAGATGAATAAATAGAGAGAAAGAGAGATGGAATATATTTCTTTCTTATATATATATATATATATATATATATAAAAGGAAATGTTGACTGTCTGTCTGTACCATCATTCCAGCCAAACCTATAGGTGTATTTCTCTAAAACTTGGCATGATGATAGGTTTTGGCCCAACTTAAAACATGGGCTAAAAAAATCCAGAAAATGGTTATCATGGTAACGAGAAGAAACCAAAAATGGTATTTTTGCCAGAAAAACTCTTGGAGCTACAGATTTAAATTGGTATGCATGTATTATAACTTCCCTCTGGGAGTAATATGTGGTGGGTCCCACCTGGCCTCACCTCTTCCTTTCTCAGTGTAAGGCTAAAAATGCCAAAAATGGTATTTCAGCAAAAACACTTGAACCTAGGAAGTTAGACTTATGAACCCATATATATTAGGAATGGATATAATCTTGGGAATGTTTTAAGTAGATGAACATGACTACACCCATTTCCGTTTACATGGTTGGCCCAAAAAAAGGCCAAAAATGGTACAGACAAACCCTTGGATCAACAGACTTAAAACAGTATGCATACACAACTTGACTTTGGGAGTAACATGGGCAAGATCCCTCCTGGCTACACCTCTTCCCATTAGTGTGTAAAGCAAAAAGGTTCGGAAAAAAAGTATTTATGAATAACGCTTTGACCTAAGGAATTAGATCTACAAACACATTAATATATATATTGGTTTGTAAGTATGTATGTTTGTATGTAAGTTTGTCTAGGCATCACGGTCAAACACTTAGACCAAAAATGCTGAAATTTGGCATGTGCTTTCCAAGAAACCAGGTGAACATTATAAAAACACGTGGGCATGGTAATGGGAGTGGTTTTGTTACAGCCAAACCCGCAGAAAGTTATTTTGGCTTTTTTAAAAAGTTAATCAGAGACCAATCAGGCAAAAATTTGGCGTGTGGTCTCCAGGTATCCGGGAAAGCATCAGTAACCACATATGGGTGTGCTTTGTCTATAACCACACCCATTGAAAGTTGTCTCAGCTATTAAAAGCTAATGAAATGACCAAACAGACTGAAATTTGGAATGAGGTTTCCAAGCAACTGGGTAAGCATTATTAACCACATATGGATATGTCATGTGTGTGGTTTTTTATTAGCCACACCCACATGAAGATGTTTTGGCTACTAAAAGCTAATTAAAGGACTAACCAGACTGAAATTTGATAGGCTTCTAAAATGTTTCATGTAGACATTGGCCGAGGGGGGGGGGGGGGGGGGGGGGATTTCCAGGGGTTCCACCGAATTCCCCTTTAGGTGTGAGGGAAGGGGAAAAAAAGCTGGGAGCAAGATGGCTGCTACCTGAGGTGGTGGTTTTCTCAGGTACTTCAAGCTGGAGTGTTCACTTCCAATGCAGGGGTGGCTCAAGCTTCAAAATATTGAGGGGGTTCAGTTTACCTAATATAAGCAGGCAAGGGGGGAAACATAAGTACTACCAAGAGTATTAGTGGGGATATTGATAATCATGAGAATTTGATAAATCAAGTGTGAGGAAAAAAACGGAGCTATTTAAATGCACCAAAATGCTCCCTGCATTTATCTAACACTGCACAAAATTGTCTGGCTAATTCAATAAGATCACAGTTATTTGTCAACTGCTACATGTATAAAGTAGTATATCAACTAGCCATAAAATTTTGACTATTGTTTGAGAGACCTAAGAGTATTTCTTTATTTTTAGGCTGAAATGGGTGGGGTTAGTTTGTACAGCATATGCACTGGTAGTCATCAAAACTACTAGAGCTACCAATTGCCTGGTTTGATGTAGAACATGGAATTTCAGCTATTCTGAAAGTGAGATCACCGATCTCAGATGTTAAATATCCCCTTTATCTTTATTGACTTCCTCAGTTACAGGGTCAATTTCAGGCTGATCTAATCTTCAAGAATTATCTCTGGCTGAACTCTAGCACTCTGTCTCTTTCCTGATGACTAAGCATCAAGCAAGCTTGCCTATCTCATTCTCTCAGCCATTTTGTCAAAAATAAACTTCCAGCTGGTTCTGATTTCTGAGCAAGCTGGCAGAATGCAAGATTATTCATGATAAATACTGTTAGTAGTTCGCATGTGGTGGTGGTTATGTTAAGTGTATCTACACATACATACATTTTAGCAGATAACTGCATATGTATATAGACACACAATACCATATTTAAAACTTGCTCACTCTCTCTGTCCCAGTGAGCAAGGGGTGAGAAAGAAGAGACAGAAAACAGAAAGAGAATAGAAAGGGATGATTGAGTTACAGCTACTTCATTCATACATTGACATCATTGTTCAAAAAAAAAAAAAAAAAAAAAAAAAAAAAAAAAAAAAAAAATCTGGGGGTTTTCCCCCACCTACCAAAAGTGAGGGGGCTCAAGCCCCTCTAGCCCCCACCCTTAGCCGCCCCTGCAATGTCTATCCTTAGTGGTTATGGTGTTGCTGATATGAGCCATGTAGCTATGTTCAATAATTTTGGTGGAACTTGTGTCAGTGATAATCTTAGGTTGGGACCTTCTGCTGTTAATGGAGGTTTAAATCATCATGATGTAGATGGTAATGGTGGTCCTGATATTGGGACATTTAGTTAAACTTAATATGGAGGCAAGGCTTGCTGGGAGAAGAGGGCAACTTCCAGAAGTGATGATCTTCCGAAGTACTTGAAGGCACAATGCCCACTGTCCATTTCTATTGTCATTAGTGATGGTGTTGCTGATGTAAATCATACCTGTAATTAGTACTATTGATGGCAGTTGTGAAAATTTTAGCTTGGGATCAGCTGCTAGTTGTGCAAGTTTGAACCATCTTGGTGGTAATGGTGGCCTTACAGTTTATCTAAAGAAAGTTAAGATGTTGTCTTTTTTTAATTTTTATCATGCATAATATGCCCCACATAATTTTTGCAAAGCAGGGGGAATTCCTTACCTTTCTGAAGAAGGGATTGAAGCGGATTATTTAATTGGTGCCATTGCCAAGTGGGCTGAAAAAAGGGGAATCAAGGTTTTTATCTGTTCAAGCGATAAAGATCTTTGCCAGCTAATTTCTGAGCCCCCCACTACTGAAGTAATTGGTGTGGTAAATTCTTTGGATAAAGATCAAATCTTAGATTTTTAAAACATTTAGTTTTTTCCGAAACTTTCCCTTTCCCCAAAGAGTATATTATATAACTGATGCTTTCAAGTGAAATGGCTATAAAATATTCTTGGTTGGTATATGATAAATTATTTATTGTATAGTAGGTTTTGTATTTTCTTTAGTTTGTTTGTAGAAGATAGGAATAAGTTTGGAATTCTTGTCAATACACCTTTTTAAAAATGGGTCAATTACATAACATAGTAGATAGCCATTCCTCTACTCTGTACCACCTTAATGCAATGGCAGATTCAAGTACTTTTGTCCAATCTGTGGAAAATCCACAGCACAATGTAGGTATATGCATTAATTCTGCACTGGCTAAAGCTATTGAGGAAAATAGACACAATTTGTTGTTCTGCCAGAGTGTATTTTATTTTGTGGACTGTAATGTTTGGCACTTAGGGAAGATGGTGGATCTTGATATGATGGTAACCAGGAAGGTTTTTCTGGCATTAATGGAAGTATTCAATTGGCTAAGCATAACTCTGTCATAAATGCTCACACTTGAGAGACCAAAGCTAAAGAATACCACATACGAATCATCCCAGGTACAAAATGAAATAATTAGTTCAGGTAAGAACATAATTAAAAATATTTAGTTGATAAAATAAGAATTACAAATCATTTTTTTTATAATGGTAGATGAAATAACTTCTTTTAATAAAGAAGTAATTCATTTATGTGTGCGATTTATACACCTTGATATCAGAGAGGATTTTTTGCAATATGCCAAATTAGCTAGAGTTACTGGCTAGGTGATAGCTACTTCTGTCCTCGATGGCCGGTACCAATTAGGTCTGGATGTCGAAAATGTTTGAGGACAGGGGTAGGATGAAGCATCCAATATGTCCTGTGAGTGGATTGGATTGCTAATTGACTGACCATCTGCTATTTATAAGATATAAAAAGCTATCTTCATCACAAATTTATTTTTGACCCGGCAACACCTGCTATATTCATCGTGTTTACTGGAGTAAAAATCCTTTTAATTAACTGGTAGTACATATTGTATTAAAACTAAAGAAACAGAAATTTTTATAACTCTACATATAAGTTGATATTTTATGAATATTAGCGAAAAACCCGCCCTATGGGTGGTTATTCAACCCGCATAGTCACAAAGTGTCTCCTTTGAAAATATTTTGTAGACTTTTTGAAACAGAAGTGAACATGTGAATAGGTCAAACAGTTTCTTTGACTACCATTTTTAACAATTTTAGCCTTACTCACTAAGGGGAAGAGGTGTAGCCAGATGGGACCAACCCCTTGTTATTCACGGAGTCAAGTTATGTCTGTATGCCAAAGTTTTGGGCCTGTAGCTCAATTTTTTTTTTCCCGGCAAAGTACTTTTTTCTTCCTTTTTTTAGTATGGAAAAGGGGTATGGCCACATAGACATGCTTAAAACATTCCCTGGTGACACTGATCGTGTATATATATTGGGTTTGTGGTCTAATTTCAATTGTTCAAGCATGAACCCGACGATGCACAGACAGACAGACAGACAGACAGACAGACAGACAGACAGACCGACAGACAGACAGACAGACAGACAGACAGACAGACAGACAGACAGACAGACAGACAGACAGACAGACAGACTATTCATACTTTATAATATGGATATTACGTGTAGATCTATTGCAGCACATAGTTTGTCACATATTTATCTTTCTAATTAATAAAAACATCATCACCCTGATTACTCAAAAGGTCCAGTTAAATGCTGAGTTGCCTTTGCACTGTGACAGAACTCTTCTAGTAAATATTGAAGGTCTGTGTCCACTGTAGTGTGCCTCAATCTATGATCCACCTCTAATGAAGGTTGCCAGCTGGGATTCAACTCGGGACACTATATGCAATACATATATATATATGTATACGTATATATGTGTATATATATGTATATATATCATACACATATCTATGTATATATATATACATATATACATATATAATTTATTACATTATGTAGGACTGTTTTGCCATTATGCATGGCCATATTTTTAATCATATTTGGTGAAATTTGTATGGTACTTCACAATAATACTTGAGAATGAGAGACACTTGAACATGCCATGGAGCATTCATTGGAAAGCAATTGAACTAAGCTTTCATTTGGCAACAAAATTAAGGGTAGGGGATGAGTGACAACAAAGTGCCGGTATATATTATATCTCATGAATAATTAATGAGAATTGGGTTGTTCCCCCCCCCCCCCCCAAAGAAGAACCCCCCTTTCAAAAATCCTGGCTACAGGCCTGTAGACCCAATTTAAAAAATGGGCTAAAAAATGGGGGGGGGGGGGGGGGGGGGGGGAATTGCCATGGTAACGAGAAATAGCCAAATATGGTATTTGGCCAGAAAAGTGCTTGGAGCTACAGATATAAAACATGGTATGCATAACAACTTCACTCTGTAGGTAACATGGGCTGGATCCCACTTGGGTGCACCTCTTTCTTTCCCTGTGTAAGGCAGAAAATGCAAAAAATGGTATTTCTGCAACAACAAAAAAGCCAAAAATGGTATTTTGACCAGACAAACCCTCAAAGAAGAGCTCAGTTTGACAATTCAATGCAATTTATCTTTCGAATAGAAATTTTTTGTGAATATTGCTTGCACTTGTTCAAGTATTTCAGTTTTTTTGTTGTTGTTTTAGTTGTTTTTTTTGTTGTTCTTCTTCTTTCTCCTTTCTTTTATTTTTCTTCCTTTCTTTCCCTTCTTTTTCCTCTTCCTATCCTTCCCTGTTCCCCCCTCCAGCCCCTTTTCTTCTTTTTTATTTAGTTGCCTTGCAGCAACAACAGCTATTTATTAGTTAGGATTGCTGCTGCTACTTTTTTGACTGTTCATTATTTATCTGTTTAAGAGTATCACAAAGGTGAAGAAAAGAGTAAAATTTAAAAAAAACATGGCACTTAATAACCTTACAAAGATAACTTTGACACTTACATTGAGAGTTGAGCTTATCATGACATTTTGTAGTTTCATTCACTTATTGAAATATAAATATAAATGCCCCACAGTATCTTATTTGTCTGCTCATTTTTAACATAGTGTTTCTCAACCAAAACTGAAGAAGAAAGTTACATGTAAATTACTTAATTTTAATGTAGTGTGACTACAGCCCACTGCAAATGCCTTTACTTTTCTGTAGTGCAGACTACAGCAAAGGTGGGCTGAACAAGCAGCCGTGGCCAGAGGCCGAAATTAACTGTTAGGAGCAATATAGTGCTTCTTGGTATGACAAGTGAAGTGATATTCCAATACTGTTCCTTTCACATCACAGAGACTATGGCTTGCACAACTTTAAATTTTGTGTTTCATTTATAGTCCTTTTTTTTTACCCTCCCTTAAAGTGCAGTATTGATGATTTCCCTAATGCTGTCAAACTTGTTGTGACATTCTCCAACAAACATGGCTACCAAAATGTGAAGACTTTGACCAAGATCCATGAAGCCAGTGAAAAGTTTGGAAAAACTTTCAGCAAGCTTGGCTATGCATACTGTGCCTTTCAGGACTGCTGTAAAGCTAAGTTTCTGGCAGTATATGAGGTTCTGGCCATAATGGAGACCCTAATTGTTACAGAAATTTGTTTACGTATTTCACTGGACATGGACAGACCAGTCACATCAGCACAATCGATGGCTATATTGCCATCAACCGCATCAAGCAGTTGCTGTCTCTTAAAGTACTTGAAGAAATGGCTAGAGTACTTATTTTTGACTGTTGCCATGTGAATGCAATTGTTCCTCCACAAATTTTAATCCTTACACCTGATGAAAAAAACTTGATGATCATTCACATGACACCATTGGGTAGTCAGACTTTTTTTTTAATGATATTGAAGGTATGGGAGTGGGCACCATCCAATTAGTAAAGTTACTGGAGGAGAAGAAATCATGTAACTTCTATAAATTCCTTGAAATCCTTGGTGCTGAGATGGATAAAGTTGCAAAGAAGGTTCATCCTGACATAAATATGTTTGGTGACCTTGATGGCTCAATCATTAAGCCGATAAATTTCTACATGGATAAAAGGAATGCAAGTAAGCTTTTGGAGAAGATATTTAGTAAAACTTATTTGTCCATTATGCCATAGCTATTAAAACGTATCCCTTTTTATGCAGGTACATCTAATATTTACTTGTAGTGGGTGTGTCTGTGCATTCTACTGACATGGATGTAATAGTATTACATGTGTTTCTTTGTTTTATAGTGTGTCCATATGATGTTAAGATTGATGAGAATAGCTGTTTGTTGTCATGGAGTCGTCTCCTTCATGCCACACACCAAAAGCTTCATAGTTACTGCTTGGCCACTAAAGCGCCTGCATCTGAAGGACAGACATCAAGTTGGGCAATTGCCAGGGAAGGTATGTTCCTTCAACCCCAATATGAATCCACTGGGTATTGTGGTGTGTTATATACTCCTGCAAGAGGTTATTTTCCAGGTGTGTGTGAGTGAAGCTGTGTTATGTGATAATGTTTTAGAGACATCTCTGCCCATTCACTCTGAATATCTAATGTATCGTCCACCCTCCCCCTCCTCAATCATGGTACATAAATATGTATCAACCTTAAATGATGCAATGAACTACATATGTGACCATATAACAGGTGTTATTCTTGTTTTATACAATAATGAGATCAGTGTTAACTGGCAAGTGACCATAACAAGTGTTATGTTTCTCCATCATATCTAAGCCTCAAACAACATCTCAACTAACATAGACATTGAATACCAGAAACACATGATTTACTAACAACAATGCAAAATTGTTTGGGTGGGGGGGTGGGTAGGGCTAGGGCTAGGCTAGGGGGGGGGAGGTGGTTGTCCAAATTTCTAACAATTCTCTGCTTCTCTAGGATTGATGCGTGGGTTTCTTCTCTTTGACTATATATCTTTTGATCATATCACCATGAAGCATGTTGACTCCAGTATCTGCCTATCAACTCCATTTGGAGATGTTGGGAATGACTGTTAGTCATTAATGGGTGGAAGTCCTGTCATAAACAAGTCTAACACAAGTCCACTCAATAGGTTAAAGGTTTCATAGCTACAACATTAGTTTCTTTGAAGCTTATTTTCCACTGAAGCTGAAGAAAAAATTGAAACTGATATAGCTGAGAGTTTAGAGCAGTCTGGGATGCAACTCCACATAATTTTCCAATATAAATCATGTATCTATTCTTTCTTTCTCACATCCAACCTTCTCTTTCTGACTGGTGGTAAGTGATGATTTATAATTCTTCTTTTTTCTCTCTCTCCTGTGACTAGGCACAGCTAAGATCTGTTCACGCTGATTTGGGCCCCGGAAGTCAGCGGTTAATTACAGAAGTGACGTAGTGCATTCTTCAGCCTATTAACTTCACCAAAAGAGGTTTAAGGTATGCTTGCACAAAAAAAAACCAAAACAAACACCCATAATAACTCATTGCAGTTGTACTGTGTGGAGGCTGTACTTTTTCCCTGGTTGGCAAACTTGCACTTGTAAAGCATCCCAGGCCTTTCAGGCATTTTAAGGCTTCTCTCAGAACTTCAGAACTTCAGAACTTCTCAAGTGATAAGTAAGCTGTGCTATTGTAGTCTTTAATCATGCTAACTCTGTTAGCTAATGCTGAATGCTTGCATTTTTTGGTTGTTGCTGGTTGCTGTGGTTGGTTGTTGTTCGTTTGTTGCTGTGACTGGTTTTTGTTAGTGGCTGTGGCTGGTTGTTGTTGTTTGCTGTGGCTGGATGTTGTTAGTTTCTGTGGCTTGTTGTCTACTGATAAATAAGCTGTGCTATTGTAGTCTTTAATCATGCAAAAACTCTGTTAGCTAATACTGAATGCTTGCATTTTTTGTTGTTGCTGGTTGCTGTGGCTTGTTGTTGTTAGTTGCTGTGACTGGTTGTTGTTAGTTGCTGTGACTGGTTGTTGTTAGTGGCTGGTTGTTAGTGGCTGGTTATTGTTAGTGGCTGTGGCTGGTTGTTGTTGTTTTATTGTTGTGATAAGACAAAACAATATATTTAATGATGTTAAAATGAGCACTAAATAATATATGCAATACAGTAATGAGTGGGCAAGGACCCTCTTCCTCTGGAGGTCCATTGAGGAGTGCGAGGAAGAAGCCAAGAAGAGGCATACGTTTGACTTCCCAGTCCAAACACATCCTTACCTCTGTTAGGAGCTATTTTGAAGAAGAGAAGCGGACTGGGAAGTCACTCATGAAGAATAGATCATTGGACAGAATAGCAACAGCAACATGAATTTCCAAGACTACAATTAAACGAATCTACCAGACGATGACTGAAGACAAAGAAATACTTACCCCAACTAAACGGTACATTAAATCAAGAATTACAATTAACCCTGACTCATTTGACAAAGAAGCTATATGACAGACTGTACACAGTTTTTACGAACAACGAAATTACCCAACATTGATGGCGGTCTTTAGGAGTGTGAAAGAGAAAGGGATATTTGATGGAGGGAGGTTTTGTTTGTGAAAGATATTGAGGGAGATGGGTTTTAGATACAAAAAAAAGGGACAACAAATGATAAGTGTATGAACAACGCAAGATCATAAAACAAAGACATACATACCTTCAAGGACATTAAAAAGAATCAGACAAGAAAACAAGACAATTATCTATACAGACGTGACATGGGTGAATGTACATCACACACAGGAATACATATGGGTAGACAGTGACGGGAAGGAAGGATGGAAGGTGCCAAGTGGAAAAGGGCAAAGGTTGATTGTATTACATGCTGGAAGTGCAGAAGGTTGGGTGCCAGGTGCTGATTTGATGTTTAGGTCGAAGACAAGCAGTGCAGACTACCATGACGAAATGAACAGCGAACATTTTATTGGAATGGTTTACGAAACAGTTACTACCTAACATACCAGACAATGCAGTAATAATTGTAGACAATGCTACATACCACAACAATCAAAAAGGACAAAGCACCAACAACAGCCAAAAAAAAACAAGACATCAGAAACTGGCTGGACGAGCACAACATGAAGTACGATGACAAGGACATTAAAAAGACATTACTTGACAAGGTTAGACAACACAGACCAGAAAAATTATACTTAACTGATGATGCAGCACATCAACATGGACATGGACATACCGTGCTACGCCTACCTGTGGCCCACTGCAAACTTAATCTTATTGAGCTAACATGGACCTCAGTCAAGGGCTACATAGCTAAACACAACAAGACATTCACATTTTAAAAATTCAATAGCTGACACCTGATGGTATTACACACACAACTGACATGTGGAGGGAATTTTGTAGACATGTTGTAGATATTGAGAATGATTACTTTGACAAAGACGGACTACTGGAAGATGCAATAGAAGATATGGTAATAGAGGTTGGAGGGAGCACTGATGATGGTACCGATGATGATGATGATGATGATGATGATGATGATGATGATGATGATGATGATGACGATGATGATGATGACAATGACTCTTTGGTGGACGATGAGGACAGGAGAATTATTGACAAGCACTAAGACAACTGACAGATGACTGTACACAAACACCAACAAGTACAAAACAAACTAAACGTTCACCTACAGCAATTGAAACAGCAAGATGTGAATTACTAAGCACTTTCCAAGACGATGACAGAGACTATTTGGAGAGTGTTTTACCATTACCTTAAAACCTTTACATCTCTGAAATACTACAACTGCTACAACAATTACAGACAACCTTCAGACTTGCCTGATCCTCATGAGCTATGCAGGTGAGAGCCAGACCCACATTGGGGTAATATATAGGTTTAGGGCTATAAATGATGGTTTGTATATGTGGATATGCTTATATATTTACAGTGCCTTCTTCTCTGTCGGGCTGCCCTGATCTTGTCAGACAGCCAGTTCTCATTCAGACTTGCCTGATCCTCATGAGCTACACAGGTGAGAGCCAGCCTAACATTGGGGAATTATATAGATTTAGGGCTAGGAATTATTATTTATATATGATGATATGCTTATATATTTACAGAGCTTCTCCTCTGTCCTGTTGCTGTACTGTTAACTCTGATACTGACCTTGTGTCTCAGAAGCAGTCCTCTTCTTCAAAGTCAAACTTCCAATCTAGTAACCCTTCCGAGTCTAACTGCCAGACCAGTACCTATTCTGAGACAAAATGTCATGCAAATACTCCTCACAAGTGTGATAACCAGCACTCCATGGAAAACCAATAACACCTCAATAATTAAAGGAGAGCCCCCTCATCAAATCCTGGTTATGACTATGGGATATGTCCTGGCAAATTGTTCCTTCTGTACAGGGAGAATTGAACCATTCTATACAGTGATTATGAACATAACCTCGTGAAATATCTTCCTTCAAGTATAGAGATTTATTGCCCTCACAAGAACGAGATAATACTGAGAATTATCTTCCTTCAATTTTGGGAGAGTTGAACCCCTCGACAATGCAAACATGGACACATCCTTGTGATACAGATTTTAGTACACCTCAACAAAGTGAAACCAAGCATATCAAGAACTTGTACCTTCATCATAGGGACACTTATGTACTCGGCAAGACTGGACTAAGTACTTTCTAAAACATGGATTAATATCAATGGAAATAATGACAAACAATTTAAAAACTCTTATATTATTCTTCCTGTACTGGATGCCCCTCCTCACCTGATCATTTAGATCATTTACTGACCACTCTTTTTATCCTCCTCTCAATCCTTCACCTTTCCATGCAAGACCTTATTTTTGAAGCTGCTTTCGATGTCAAAAACTCATTGCTGTCTTCACTTCTTGAAAAAATGAACTCAATTTCTGATCTTTATCTTCCCCCCATTCCCCCACAATCATCTTGTTCCATCTCTAACCCACTTCTCCCACATTAGTGTATATTCTATCGTAGATTGTGCTCAAGCCTCTGCTTCTCATTGGAATATTTACCAACCTTATTTATTTTCCTCCAGACATCATCCACCTAGCATTAATTTGTATCCCATCCTCTCATCACTATCATCCCTTCAACATCAACATTCCCTTCTCTTCATTCCCCCTGCCACTGAACTGTGGAACTCTCTTCCACTCCACATTAGAATATCTTCATCCCTTTCCACCTTAAAAAACACTTTCAACCAATTTTACCTTAATTCTACTATCTCATCCCTGATAACAGTCCACTTTAAGCTTTCACCTTCTCACCATTTATCATTAATTTATGTATCCTATATTTAGCTATTTACACATTATCATTTTTCAACTATTTTATGTATTTCACAATTGGTGTTTGCTATTGATTTCATTTCCCATGTATTCAACAAAAGTTTAAAAAAAAGAAAAAAAGTTGTTTTTTTTCCTCTGAATATTTTTTTATTATATTTTTTATTTGGGTCTTACACAAGTTTATTCATTCCTTGGAATGATAAAGAGCACACCAAAGAAGTAATGAATATACAGAAATAAATACAAAAGTATATAAATTACTTAATGATTAGAGATTTGTATATGACAAACTTGGCTATCTTTAACAGGCACTGTATGTCCCTGGAACAAGTTGCAAAAAGGATAGATATTGCCTTCCTTGCTCTTATTGACCAACTTCTTGAAGTTGACACTTCATCACTGTACTTGAGATGATTGACATGAACAACAGACCTTTACTTTCAGCCACTTGCCTTGAGCGAGGGAGAAGTTATTACAAAGTATAAGCTTACTTGAAATTAGGGTCCAGCTGAAACAAGGAAAAATCAATTCTGTGTTTTTTATGTATTCCACTCGAAGAACTGCTAGAGTTCTGCAGTGGTCAATTAATGCTGGGTGGAATGTTGTGTATTTGCTTATGAGACATACAACTAACTTTGCCTAGGTATGGTCAACTTCTTCAGGAATAGTACCAAAAGAACGTCTGGAGCATCATGAGTTTGTTGGTCCTTGAAATCTGGAAATCTGTTGAGTATTGGCCAAGCTATTAATGTTTCCCCGGGGCCCAAGTCAACACAAACAGACTTTAGTTAAAGGACCAACCAGGCCAAAATGTGAGTGGCTTCTATTAATGTTTCATGTTGACATTGGCTGGGCAATGCCAAGTATATGCTGCTAGTATAACATATATACAAATACACAATATACCTACTAGAAGAGGTACCAGACCCCTGTGCAGGGCTTTTACTCCAGACACTCAGGTTAACCACATTCCTAGAAATGTCCTGCACTGGCAATGTGGGAGTCTTAGACATAAAACGTCCCATGTATGAAGGATAGAATAGTTAGATCTTTGCTTAGCATGACATGCGCAAATGAACAAAAAGGAGCTAAGTGACAACATCTGAATTAAATCAAGAGTCCAGAAAACCTGAAAGATTTAGCACTTCAGTGATTTAGTTCATTTGTTTATTTGTATTTTGTAAACTATTTATTCTCAAGGGATGTCCATTGTGCTTGTGCCACAAACACACAACCACCTTCTATCTTCTTAAAACCAAGAAACATGTATTTCACAAACTAAAACTAGAGGAGCACAGAGCTACCATGAGCATGCCACACTAATTCCTACATCCCAGCACCTTTTCAATGCAGCTGTTCATTATTAACAGTTGGTAGTCATATTTGGTGTTTATACTACCAGGATCATATTAAAACATATCAAAATAATGAACTACACCATGGCCTGAAGAATAGCTTGATTTCTTTTCCCTTAATATGCGTCCTGACTCTGGTAGCTACAATAGGTAAGCCCATGGGATCCAATACATGAACATGAGAGAGAAAAAATCAAAACAAAATGAAATAACACACCCAGTTAGAAATTAAACCACTGACTTTCTATTAAAAAAGAAAAGGAACGGAAAACAATATGGGGGGGGGACAACAACAAAATCAACACAGTTGGGGAACAGGGGGGAAGGAGGGGGATCAACCACATTGGACCCCTAACTTAACCATTTCACCATTATTTTTTTGTCCTTATTGTATAAAAAAAATTTTTTTCTTTTTCTTTTTCCCCACCAGGAGTGAAACTTCATCAACTAAAAATTTTTTTTCCCAAATAATCTCAAGCCAGACACTGAATATATCCTTAAAAATTTGGTCCTATTTCAACCAAATTTAGAACCATTGAATCTCGCCCTACAAATGGACACACCTACTTGAAATATAAGAACCTGTTCTACTCACACAGAATCCCATTGTGCTTGTTTTTGGATCCTGGGATGCAATGTTGCTATGCATTGCCATCATCACCAACAGCATAGCCCCACAAATTGCAGTATAGAGTCCACAATGTTGCCATGCATTACCATCATCGCCTACAGTATAGCCTCACAACAATTTCCTGTATAAAGTACACAATGTTGCTATGCATTGCCATCATCACCTACAGTATAGATCCACAACAAGTTCAAGCATAGAATCCACAATGTTGCTATGCATTGCCATCATCACCCACAGTATATCCCCACAAGTTGCAGCATAGAGTCTACTATGTCATTGTTGTTATTGTTGTAGCCACTGGTACGTGAGGTCCACCTCATCGCTGTCATCCTCCTTGCCCACTTTCAGCCCCAGAAACCCAGCTGGCTCCATGGGGGAGTACAACAGGCACTCTGGGATCAGGTTTGTGTGCTTTTTTGGGCACTCAAAAAAGGTGGGCCACATTGTGTGGCCCCATCCTGCACTCAGGGCACTCGTCTGGCACTGAGGAATCAAGTATATTCTTGTAGCTATTCAAAAGCTGTACCCTGATCTAAATTGTGTGAGTGTGCACCTTGTTTTTCTTGGCAGTTTCTCCTCCTCCCTGTTGATCTTGGGTTCATCCTACACAATTTTCCAGATTGGTGGGGTGTAGGAGGAGGATATCTTCACTGCCAGGTCTCGATGAATTTAGGCAAGGCCCGACCCTGTATGCTGGCTCATCCAGGCCCTTCAGGGTCTCCTGGTCGGCATGTTCCAAGAGCCTGTCGCTGAACCTTGCCAGAAGTTTGGGGCTGAAGTGCCTGGACCTGGGCGGCAGCTGCTCACGATGGTCAGGATGTCCCTCCTTGAAGGCTTCTAGAAGGAACTGTATACTGAGCAGCTTGTTGTGTTCCTTCACTGTCATGAGTCTGGTCTCGTGATGTAAGTGAGGCATGGACATCATGACATTGCATCCAGTCACCATTCTCAAGGCTGCATTTTGCTTCACCTGGAGGTCTCCCCAGCGGCTGTCACTCAGTGATGGCATCCAGATGGGCAATGTGTAGTTTATCACTGAGTAACCTATTGCCTTTGTAGGTAGAGAGGAGGACCTCCTTGGTGCAGCCCCAGTCAGACCCGGCCAGCTTCTTGAGGATGTTGTTCCACTGGCCGACCTTCTTACATGAGTTGGTGATGTGCTATAAGAAGTTGAGTAGGGGATCACGAGTGACCCCCAGTACTCGTATGGTTTGACTGCTGGGAAGTTGGTGATCGTCTATCATGATACGAAGTTGACTCTCAACCTCTTTTGTCCATTTAGTAAAAAGGGTCGTCGTGGACTTTTCTGCAGAGTCGCAAGTTTGGTTCCTGCATCCAGTGGTGCAGCTCATCTAGGTAAGCAGAGAGTGGCCCACAGAGTGTCACTGGCTTTAGACCTGATGCCATGATGGTGATGTCATCGGCATATATCACCACCTCAATGTTTTTAGGTGGGGCAGGCATGGAGCTCATGTAGGTGTTGAAGAGCACCGGCGACAACACTCTGCCATGGGGCATCCCCAATCGGACCTTCCTCATGGTGGATTGCCTGCCTCTGAACTCCACAAAAGTGCTGCGCCCCCTGAGGTAGGAGCACAGCCACCTTTTGGTGGGTTCTGAGATGCTGGAGGCTCGGATGTCTTCCAGGAGCACCAAGATGTTGACAGTGTCGAAGGCGGTTGTCAGGTCCAGGGCCACCAGTGCTATCCGGTCTGCGGCCTTCGGTCTGTTGAAACCGGTGCTAATATTTTGCACTATGACATTCAACGCGGTGGTAGTAGAACATCCCAGATGGAAGCTGTGCTGATGGTCCGCCTAAGGTAGATGTTATTGGACCTCTGCAAGGAGGACTCTTTCAATGAGCTTTGCCACTGGTGATAAGAGAGTGATCAGATGAAAGATTTTGGAATTTCCGGCCGATTTTCCTGGCTTCAGGAGTGGGATGATGCGGCTAACCTTCCACAGGCCCGAGGAGTCTTTCAATGAGCTTTGCCACTGGTGATAAGAGAGTGATTGGATGAAAGCTTTTGGAATTTCCAGCCGATTTTCCTGGCTTCAGGAGTGGGATGATGCGGCTGACCTTCCACAGGCCCTGGATGATGCTGGAGCTGATGGAGAGGTTGATGACTGCAGTGAGGTAGTGGATGCCCCCTGGTTCAAGGTGTTTGAGATGGATCGGAGCAATGCCATCAGGATCGAGGGCTTTGGAGGCTTTGGTGGCCTTAATGGAGGTGTCCACCTGTAAGCTTGTGATCTCTACTTCCTCACTCTGGAGCTTGCGAAGCTTGCAGACTGTGCTACGACTGGCCTTTGAGGTGGTGGGGGGATGTGGTGTGAACTGCTGGTTGAACAGTTTTGCACACCTACATTCATCCCATACCAGCTCTCTGTTGAAGCTCACAGGCTGGTTGTCAGGTCCCTGTGGCTGTCCGTTAAGTATGTTAATGGTGTTCCACAGTTTTCTAGCACCCTTCCCCAGGTTGATTTCTTGCAGGAATTCTCTCCATTTGGCGATCTTGATGGTATGTACTGCCTTGGAGATCTCACAGTTTAGTTTATGGATCTGGGGATCACCTGGAAAAATCACCTTAAGAAGGTCCCATTTGTCTGACAGGATTGCTGCCTCATGTGGAAAGAAGGGTTATACTTCGTGGATGCGGCCTGCTGGAATATTCTTGGCAGCCGCCTTGACCAAAGTGCTTCTGAAGAGATGCTCACCAACCATGATATCCCTGAGTAGCAATATTGCAGCGAAGGCATCTTAGGTGTCAGACTCGAAGCCTTCCCATTTGGCCTTCCTAAAGTTGGTGAATGTATGGTTGTCTGAGGTAGACTTAACAAGCCTGCACTGAAAGCCAACTAGGATAGGAAGGTGATCTGAGCCGAGGACTGCCACTGTGGTCCATGTCGCTCGCATGTAGAGTCCCTCGGTGACCAGCTTGATGTTAGGAGAGCTGGTCACTCGTGAGGTAACTCTCATGTGAACATCTTCATTGAAGACAATGAAGCCTGAGTTCTCGACTTCTTGGGCCACTGGGTTTCCTCAAGTGTCTCCAGCTAGTGCTGAGAGCCACAGGTGGTGATGAGCATTGAAGTTACCGATAATAATGGTGGTTTCAAGATGGAGAAGGTGACTCAAACTCAGCTCATAGCCAGAGTAACAACATGAGGCATGTGGGCAGTAGATTTTGATGATGGTGATGCTGGAGCTGCCCTTCCTGATCTTGATGACCTGCTGCTAAGGTGCATGTCTGTAGATGTTAGGTTGTGCACCCATGGTGGATGACTTGATGGATGATGGTCAGTCCACTACCTTTACCCCTTTCTGATGGCTTGTCCATGCAGATGATGGAGTACCGAGATGGAACCTTCAGGGAGGTGTTGGGCCTGAGGTGAGTCTCCTGCATGGCAGCGATGGAGATGCTGTGTTTGGCCATGTAGTCCATGATGGAGTTGATCTTCCCCATAGCCCACAAATGTTGATTTGTAGGATGGTAAATAGCAGTGCAAGGGGAGTTGATATGGGAGTCCTTGATAAGGGAGCACTGGGACTTCTCGTGCAACAGGGTCCAGTGAAGGTGGTCGACCATTGGGCAGATATTGATAGTCCTGAACATGAGAGATGGACCCATTTTGTGCACTTATTACACTGCACAGAACATTTGGTCTTGGGTATGTTCTGGCAGCATACTGAATAGGCCCATTTGATCTTGGTCCTGGTTTTCCCAGCTGGTGTTAGTCTCGGGTTCCTCTCAATGCCAGCCCTTAGTAGCAGGATGAGGAGCAAACCGGCTGGCATGGCCTGCTCCTTGCCCAAAAAAAGTGGGACTATAAACAAAGGTTGACCAGCCATAGCCGTGGAAGTGGTGGATCTTGCCCCCAGTGTCACTGTTGATAACAGCAGGGATGACTTTGCTGCATAAAAGTGTCCACCTCGAAGCCAGTCCACAATGTTGTCATGCATTACCATCATCACCTAGAGTATAGCCCCACAAAAAGTTGCAGCATACAGTCCTCAATTTTGCCATGTATTACCATCATCACCTACAGTATAGCCCAACAAGCTGCAGATAGTCTGCAATATTGCCATGCATTGCCATCATCACCTACAGTATGCCCCCACAACAAGTTGCAGCATAGAATCCACAATGTTGCCATGCATTGCCATGTTGCCATGTATGCATGCATGTATGTATATACATATGTATGCATGTAGTATATTATGTATGTATACCTATGTCAGTGTGTGCATATGTGTGGTGTGTTTGCGTGTGTATGCATGCATGTAGTGTGTATGCATCATGTATGTATGCATGTGTCAATGTGTGTGTTTGTGTATGTATCTATCTATGTATTTATCTATGTATGTGTGAATGCAGTCATCAAATTAGTTAAGTGGTAATTTCAGGGTTGAATATGTTACAGGATCTACTCTTTCCTGGTAGGAGAGGGGTGGATTATGATAACCGAGCATTTTTAATGTGAATATGCCCTCCTACGGGTGTCTGGTGATATTTTCCCCCTATAGTTTTATAACTAGGCATTCTGATATTAAATTCTACTGGACTTAGTCATGAACAAGTAGGTGTTAAGCAGAAGGTATACCTTCAGTTTTCTCAAAGAATATATATATATTTTTTTAAATCTATTGTTCAATCCTATAGTATTGGCTATTTAGTAGCCATCCTTCATGAATCATGGCATTTCCATGATTTATATGAAGTTATGCTCCATTTTGTCCATGCCATTTCAAGCTACTGAGACTTTTATTTGACCTTCCATACCTCCATTCATATTTTTTGCATCTCAAAATCGGCTTTTATTACACAAATGCAGCATATACTTATTATTTCTCTTCATTATATATAGATTCATATAATCAATATACCATTTTAAAACTGTCTCAGCTCATAAAATTTTTGGCTCTATAAAGCCATTGAAAATTTACTAGATGAAGAGACCAATATCATGTTTTGGGTTGATTTTCCTAAAAATACTTACACATACAGCTTCCTTAAGGTTGTGGTCAATGGAGGCCATCTAAATTTAGAAATTTCTGCCTCTTCTGATGGCAAAAGCTTGGATCCCATTACAGGGACAGGACTACTACAGGACAGGTGTTATGCATTATCTAAGGGAATTCTGGATGCATTCTTGTAGGAGTTAATCAGAGAAAGATGGAGCCTCTGGAGAAGGATAAAGCCTCTATTCTAGAGATGTGCTAAGTTTACATGAATTAGAGGTATTAATTTGAGAGTAAATAAGTGGTGTTGATTTGACAGTAAATTGGAGGTGTTAATTATTGACAATAAATCAGAGGTGTTAATTGGACTGTAAATCAGAGATGTTAATTGGACAGTAAATCAGAAGTGTTAATAGAGCGAGAAGTTTTTCAGGTGTCATACCCAGCTTGGGAAGCTATGGAGCTGGAAGTTTTGTTAGCTGGTGATCATGTTCTCATTCATTTCTTCAACCAATATTTGGCACAACCAGTAAGTGCACAATCTAGCTATGGCTCTACTTGCTACATAAGCTATCTAGCTATTCACTGGTACTATGTCATTGTGCTTGGCACTACACCACTGGACTGCAGATATTTCCAGTACAGCTAAATGTTTCTGTCAGGAGCAATGCTAGACATCCTAGACTCTCCATCTTTCATGTAGGGGGTGACCCTTGCAGTGACACAGATGTTCATAGTAGCTTGCTGGAGTGGATCAACCAACACTGTTGGTCATATTTTTTAAAGTTAGTTTGACCTTTATTATTACTTTTTTTTTTTATTTATTATTTATCGGTGTACTTGCAAACATAACTGGCCTTGCCTGGGATATAATGACATGCCTACATAAAGAGGTGTGACCCAATTCATGTTGATCCCAGAATTATGATCTGTGTGCATGCCAAGTTTAAGTGTCAAGGTCCAAGGATTTTTATTGACACCTTTTGTTTATAATTTTTTGTGGCATTTATAGCCTCAAAACCGCAGGAAAAGAGGTGACCCGGTGGCCCACTTTTTTGGTAATAAAATAACCTCAATGTAGTATATTTTTACTATAAAGACCAGGTTGTATTTGGTACAGTGCTTTAGTGGGAGACTAGGTACACACGAACATACATGCACACACATATGTACAACTAATTTTAGCCTGGCACTCCCTGAGGAAATGTTTTGGCCAATAGGACCCAGCCCACATTGCTCTTAGAGTCGTAATATAATGCATGACAATTTCATGTCTCTAGGTCCAAGGGGACTAGGTACCATTTTTGGAAAAATTAGTCTTTTCACACCCACAGGAAGAGGAGTGTTTAGTTGGTTCAAAATTTTTGGGCTAAAATCATCCTTGAAGTAGGGTGTCTACCCTAAATAATAGGTTCATTTTGTTGGTACTTTGGCAGTAAAGTGGATACTTACACACAAGAATGCATACCAACATATGTGAACAAATGTGATCAGAAGCAACCCTAAAACTTATTTTATAAGGTATTACAAGAATAAAAGAAAAAAGAGGAATATTAAGGTAAAAATAGAGAAACATGAATGCTCAGTCCAGAAATTGGATCACCAAATTTCCTCTGGGGAGACATGTGCCATAACAAAATAAAATCTCTCATGTTTGCTCCTTTTTAAAGGCTCTTTTATAATGGAAAATTTGAACATTTTTAAAATTGTTTCTTTTTATTGTTTGTTGTCTATTTTTTTCTTTTTTTTTTTTTTTTGGTTTAAGACCACTATGAATTAATTGTTTGTTTCCTGTAATCCTACCTACCCACTTCCTCTCCTTCTGTTCAACATACAAAGCATATACCCAACCCACCACCAGAAACCAGCAAGACAATATTTCAGATTTTCAAAAAAATTTTTAGCACAAAACCCAAGTAAAGATTGGTTAAAAAAAGGGATACCTAAAACCTTTTCCAGAAAATATTCTCACTGTTTGTTCTACAAACTATAAATAATGTCTCCAGAGAAAGCTATAGCTGTCAGCTCGTAAGGTTATGGTACCTTTATGTGACTCAGCCCAACTGACCTACCGATCCACTGTCATACACCAACTTTTACAAGGAAACAAATGACAATTCATAGTGGCCTAATAATCATCCTTGGTATAGGATACATCAATCATGAAAAAAGGTGGGCCAATGAACTGCCTGTAGGATGGTTATTTTGCTAGTATACCTAAACATATAAGTAAAATGGACTGTCCATGGAAGCTGTTTAAATATTTTCCTTAAAAGTCAAAGTATCTGCTAAATGAAAAAATAAGGTCAGAGGCTGCTTCATGACTGACAATTGGCTTTTACATAATGTAACGAATAAAAGATTTGCCCCAGTGCAATGTCCTAAATATGTATTGAAAACCACTTGCCTTGTTGATTTGTATCATGTTAGGACTTTTTAAAGTATGTACATCTGCTCTCTCTTTCTCTTTCTTGGTCTTGTAGGTCTCAGCTGTATTGTGAATATCGTCTGTGCATTGCGTTTCATGGGGTGACATTAAGTCCTGGATGCCTCTCTTTCTCAAGTGAATCTGACTTTGATGACGTCTTGAGTGATGTTATCGTTCATCTTGACATGACCCTCCAAGGAACATTGGGAGCTGCCCTATTGGAAGTGTGGCTGGCATGTGAAGGTCACATGATTGGTATCAGGCAGCACTGGACGGCCATCACCACTATCCTCACTCAATGCAAAACTATCCCTTTCTTGCTAGAGGTAGAGCTGCATTACCACAGGATTTCAGCACCACCTTGACTTCTCATGTATGGTTATATGCCGCCATTATTCTGCAGATACCAAAGAACAAGCCAGGATGGATGTGTTATGTACAGTTGCAGGTTTTCCAACGCCTCCAGTTGTACTGGCTGCCTCGGGTGAGGCACACACTTAAATTTCCTCCACTTGTTCCAAACAAGAGTGCAAGTGATGTAATCCATTGTGATGAGACAATAATACTGACTGGTTTAGTGTGCAACCTCACTGCAGGAGATCCATTTGCTTCCTACTTGAGGAGGTGAGCTGTTTGTCTTCATATCACACACTTCCCAGCACAAACATCTCGTAACTCACACTACACAATTTCAAAGTCATTATAACTTGAATCTACTTATGCTTGAACATTCTAGCCATATCCTTAGCGGCAAGGTATAAAATGAACTTGCCACACCGGTAGATCAATTATTTTTTAAATTATTGACTGGGTGGATCATTATTTTTAGAATAAATTTATTAAAACATTTGTTATGTATTGACTTAACTAGTTCATGTATATTAATGACTTGAGTGAAAGTGTCAATCACATGCAAGCACACACACACACTCACGCATGCATAAACACACACCTCACACACACAAACAATGTAAATTCTCAAGCTACCTTATACAGTCACATGAACCTGATATAGTCAAAATGCCTGTGTACTAAGCAGGCCCCATGAAACAGTGAAAGTAAACTCCAGAAGCCAGGCTAGGAGCTTACCAGAGGACTAATCAAGACTCTCAGCTTATGGGTGTGGGCACCCGAAGTCCCACCTGAACCCTTAGCTGATTCACAAGCCTTGGCCAATAAATTTGTATCACAGAAAATTGCAGGTCCCCATCACAGCTGGGTGGACTGGTGTGGGAAGATGTTGTAGTTGTCAGTACTGAGTTGGAACTCACAACTGTGGGGTTGTTAATCCAAGAACATAACTTCTCAGTCACTGCCACACACACACACTACACACATGTATGCACATGCACACATGCACGTGCATGCACACACTTGTATGTACTTACACACACACTCGTATGTATTTACACATGCACAATTGTATGTATTTCTAGTGTACTTTTATTTATTCTATTCTCATCTTGATTGGAGCAAAATTATATGACCTATCTGAAGGAGGATAATCTATGTTTTTTGTGAGATTAATATTCTTTTATAGAGAAAAAAAAACTTTAAATTTCATTCAATCTTGAATAATCTTTGAATTGGCTAATCTAGTTTAGGAAATAGCTGGCTTGTAGCATGCAGTTGGAGTATATACAATTGCGTTTTAGAGGAATGTATGACCATGATAATCCTTTGAATGGAAGAAGATGGATACATATATATACATTGGAAGTAGCATGCGATTGATGGAAGGATGAAATTTGAGTGAAGGAGGATATTCATAACATACATTATTTACTGTGGACTGAAAATTGAATAATTGGTAACTACATGGTATTGTTATTATGTTTTTTTTATGTTACATGTATTTTATTTAATATATTGTAATTTCATAAGCACATTTTGTAAATAGTATTTCTATTTGAAACCACAACTGTAGTATATATGAGAAAGTGTGTATATAGTATTTTGTGTTATGGCTGCAGTCGAGGTGTAGGTGTAGCCTGCCATCTACTCTGGAAAGAATGCTATTATCTGATATTGAGTGAAAAGTCAGAGGAGAAATTGCTCTTTGAGGGATGGAGACTGTGGGGAATATATTTTGACCCACGTAAAGGCTACTATTCCATAGTATCTCATTTTTAAGTTGTAGAACAACTTCTTTGATGATGCGATGTTGATGTTGTATAGGTGGAGAACTTTCTGTTCGAATTACTCCACACTACTCTGAACAGCTGCACAAGGCCCTGCAATATGGTGTTGTTGAGCTGGTTAGATATGCACTGCAGGAAATTAAGGTACTTAGCTGCAACCAATAAGTTTTGACTTGCTGGAATACAATGTTAGCCTCTCTGCATATAGATGGAGATGTCATCTGTACTGAAACGATTATGGAGCTCATTTCAACGTCATCTGTATGATGCCTTTACCAGGTATGTGTGTACAGCTCAGGGACACTACATATGGTCTCCTACTTTTCAGTATTGAAATATCATAATCCTTTCCAGTGTTTGTCATTAATGATAGGCACTGTTAATGAAATTGATAGACACAGGAAACATACACTAAACATATTCACTCACACTAATGCTATCATATACATACACATATACTTACATATATATTCTAATTGTGTTACTCATGATTATACTTCTTTATCAACACTACATGCAAAAAAGAAAAAAATTATAATAAAAGAAGGAAGAATAAAGATTATAGTTAATATAAGTGCAGAGAAGCATGATGAATTGTTTGCCAAACAAGACAAAAAATCTGTCATAATGTGTGTGCATGTGTATGTATGCAGTTGTTTTGATGAACAACTGGCAGAAGGCAAAGTACAAGACTCTCCAATGATGTCCAAGAAGATGTCCACCTCACAACATATCACTCGGAGGAGGAAACTGGATCCTAGAATTGTTCTGGACTCTGACTTAGAGGGCGGAGCTCTGGAAGTTTTACGAGATATCCCGTATGTCATACATTATAAACTGTTTCAGAATGTCCTATTAAACCATTTCCCTGCAATTGTATTTCATAACAGGACTCTTTTTCTGTTTGAGCAGTTTCTGTTCACCTCTAAAGGTCCCTCCTCTGGGGAGAATGCCTGCTACAAAATGTGGAAAGCAATCACACAATTTCAAAAAACATTACCAAAGAAACACGACTCTCTAGCTGTTCACATCTACAAAACTTTCATATCTGTTGACTCAAAATTTCATCTTCCAGGTGAATTGTGTGAATTTCTTGACAAAAGTCCCGAGCAGTTCAGTGACTCTGATAAACTCCGTCCAAAGTCAACGACATTTGTGCAGCTGAAGATATTAACAGAGGAATTTCTAGTTCCAGCCATTAATGAATTCTTGTCCACTAGGGAAAGACTGAATAAGTTTGAACAACAGGAGAATAGGAAGGTATATACAAATTATTTCCACAAGTAGTTTCAACAGATCCTCTTGTCTGTTTGTTTGTTTGTTTGTTGTCCAAGGTGAGGATAATGTCGCAGATGCAGGGAGACTCCCTGCATCTCATGAATGCTCTGATAGCATGTGAAGGGCCACTCACACATAAACTGAAGCAATTCTTTGAGTATATTGTCAGACATGCCCATCCCTCAGTTGCACAGACACATGCAAATGGTCTGCTCTTTTGGTGGGAAGTGCAGAAGTTCAAGGTTAATACTAGAATTCAAATATTGTGTATTACATTTGAACAGTAAGATTACTATTTTCTTGGCACAGGTGTTATATGAAGCTGATGCAAGCATTCCTACTCTCTACCACAAGGCAGAGGCTGTTATTGACTGTTACTTAGACACCAGCACACTTCCATGGGTTAAAGTGGGTTTCCATGGTTACATGTAATCATATTCATTAACACTAGGTCAGTCTGCCTACAGCAATATCTGTGTATCTTGAGTGTGGAGGCAAACTCTCTCTCCCTCCCTCCCTTTCTCTCTCTCTCCCCCACACTCTAGGTGGGAGTGCCACCAGATCTGGCCACCCAGATAGTGTCTGCCCTAGGGGATCTCACCTGTGCAAGGGTCATTGCCCATGTAGATCGCTTGATGGATTTGTTTGAAAAGTCAAGGAAGATCATCTTCAGAGATATGATCTCATATTGGGGGGACTTCTGCAAAGTCTACAGATCACCATTAAATAGTGCTCCATTTTTACCACAAGGTAAGTGCAGATGGAGTTTAGGATATTTTAAGAAGAGCACATTAATGCAATTCCTGTTCATAATAAATGTGCTGAAAATATTTTTTAAATAAACCTATGTTGAAAAACTTTAAAAGGGAAGATTTGATTGGTTGATTTAGTTGGTTGATTTAGTAGTTTTACATACTTGAGCTTGTTTGATAGCTATAAAAACACTTCAGATGGTACAATAGCTTTAGAAACGTGAAATGATCCAATAGAGGTCTTTCTCTGTGTGTCCAAATTGTCAATTATGTTATTGTGATGTGATTTGCTCAGTGTGCAGCAGTTCTGTGGTGTCCAGAGGGCACAGGATGCCAGCCTCCATGCTGAGTCTCCCTTCACTGCCTCTGCAGCGACCTCAAGCTGCTCCTCTGCTCTCTTACTCCACATTCAAAGGAATCACATGGAAACTGCCCTTCACATCATGCCCACCACTATAATATATATTAAACCATGTAGAGATTATTATAATATATCAGACCATGTAGAGATTACTATAATATATCCAAAAAAAATGTAGATATTACTATAATATATATTTTTTTAAATGTAAAGATTACCATAATGTATCAATGAAGTCATATACAGATTACTATAAATATCAATGAAGACATGTAGAGATTACTACAATGCATCAGGACACCTAAATATGATTTTCACATATTAGCACTGTATGTGCAAACTCTTACAGGGGTTTTGTTGTTTTTATTTTTTATGTTGCTTTATTTGTTTGTTGTCATAACACATCATATATACCAATACATACTTGGACTTCTGCTTATGATACATTGGTAGCTCAGAACTGTAGTGATTAAAAGTTATCACAGGTGGAATATTATGTTTACATTAGTTAAAAGTAACATTTTTGCCATTAGTACTTTAGCAAATGCTGATAAACATCAAAGTTTGAATATGGCATAATATTGGATAATAAAGGTATGCCTAATAAATATAATGGAATGATTGATAATATATATATATATATATATATATTTTTTTTTTATGCTTATAAATACTTTTGGGGGGGGGGGGGGGGGGGGGGGGATAATTTAGCCTGTCATAACAAGAATAAATCAATCAAAATAAATAACCACACCAGAGCACTTGAGAGCACAACTCCTGTTCTTTTGATATCTGTCATGATTCAGTAGCTTCAAATTGAATAAGAGCTACTTGATTATGCAAGTTAATTTAAATGACAAACATGCTTAGTCCCTACGGGGACAGCCACTGTGTTTCATGTAGTTGGACAATAAAACAAAATTAAGAGTTCAATTGATATTTTGGGTTCTCACAATCAATGGACTTACATAATTAATTTGTGGCTACAACCAATTGAATCTTGCACCATTCAACATTGATAAACAGCAAATTGCTCTTCCAGAATTTTATAACAGAGATATGTAGTATGGGAGCTGCTATGTCTGGGAGGGAGTCAACTGAGAGGGCATTCACATTCCTAGCTCTGTGAATGAGACTTGGTTTAAAGGGAGGTTCTTAAGAGCCCCACATAGCAATAACAACAAAAACCCTGGATTCACCACCGTTTAATAATTCCTTTAAATGTTGATTTATTACTATGTTATTAGTAAGCATTTTATGCTTTGGCTTCAATAAATTACATTGAATAATAAAAATAAAAAAATTATTACAGGATTACTCTGATGAAATCGCCCATCGCATGAGTTGTGGGCTTCTCAGCATGTTGATGATATAATATTTGACTTAAATGATTTGCTTTGGTAATGACAATGCAATGTTTATAGCACACAACCACAACAGAGGCATTACTGATCTACACAGGTTTCAAGGTATCGTAATTGCTATTAAACACTGATCTTCCTCCAGTTTCAAAATATATTTTCTTGGGCATGCCTGCCCTTAAAGCACACCTTCTCTCTCCACACTTCCTCTTTCCTTTCTCAACATCATTATACAGACGACATCTCCACCCATTCTTGGCTCCTACCCCTCCCATCCTCCTGGGTGTGCCTTGAGCATCCCTCTTCCCTATTCCTTCTCTGCCCTCAAATATTATTTCCTTCTCCAGATGATCATAGGCTCCATTAGTTGCAGACCTCTCCAACTGTTGCAAGTACGGGTATTTGCTTCGCGGGCCTAAGTCTGATAGACGCCGCTCAAACTGATTCAAGAGGTCATCACAAAAGGACGAGTGGAGGGAGGATCTGGTCAAACTGCTGCTAATATCATCATCTTTACTGTTTGGGGATAAATGGAGGGAATCTTGTGGTTGAGACTTGGTAGAAGTTGTTGATTGGTTGTTGCTTGTTTCTTCGCTGCTGCAGGAAACCTCCATGATAGGGATCTCCCCGATATTCTTTGTGGCTGAAGTGGTGTTAGTTCCTGTTTCTGTCTCTTTATTAACTGTTTTCTCTTCGTCGTCTAGGCAACAAGTGGATGAACTTAGAATGCTTATCTTGCTCCTTGCCTTCTGAGGGGGAGGACTCCTGCAGGTGTAAGTGCAGTTGTGAGTTTGTGAATGTATGAATGTATGCAAATTAATGTATGCAAGTATGTGTGTGTGTGTGTGTGTGTGTGTGTGTGTGTGTGTGTGTGTGTGTGTGTGTGTGTGTGTGTGTGTGTGTGTGTGTGTGTGTGTGTGTGTGTGTGTGTGTGTGTGTGTGTGTGTGTGTGTGTGTGTGTGTGTAGTATGTGGGTGGGAAATAAAATGAGATATTCATAATTGCACTAGCTAATATGCTTACATAGTATACATATAACAATGTGTGCATAAATCTTCTAGATAAAATAGCTAAAACAAGACTGGAAATTTCCAGCCAAAAACCCATGCACTTCAGGGGAAAAAAAAGGGGAGAAAAAAGGGGAAAAAAAGAAGGGGGGAAAAAAACTCAACCATGACCAGGGCTTGAACTGGGGACCATAGCACTGGCAGTCAGAGGAAGTTTCACAAGTACAAAAACAAAACAAGAACGAGATTCCCAATAATGTAACATTTAGACTCCACGAAAGTTTGCAGGTAAAATTAATTATTTTATAAAGTAAACTTGTAAAGACTCAGTATGTCTTCTGCACATGTGCATAAGCCTACCTACAGTTCTAGGACAGACTATATATTCTGCATGACCTATTCATATTCTTATTTGTGTCAAATCCTCACAATTTAAAACTGAGCTGCTTCAGTTCGTCATCTTCCACATCACTCAGGTCTATGGGACCCCCGCCTCCTTCTCCCTCGCTGCTCTCACTCTCTCTCCTCTGGCCAGTCTCTGGAGCTAGACGATCGTAGCAGTTCGGCAGGTTGATTTGAATCTCAATGTACGGGTAATGGTCTTGAATATGGATGCTTAGAAAGCGATCAAAAACTTTCCGGAGTTCGCAAAAATTTGGTCTTTCTTCAGGATTCTCACTCCAGCAGTGCAACATGATGTCATACCTGGGAGAGGAGGGAACAAGAGAGGGGCCGAGGGGGTGCGAATAGTGACAGATGGCAATAATAGGGAGACATCTGAATTATGAAGAATGAACAAGAGTGGGCAAAATGAAGCAAAATAAAAGACTATTGAAAGAAAAATAAACTCTTATTCTTGTCTTTTTTGATAAAGTACATTGCTCTGCTGAGTCTTTTGGATTGCAATGTTGTAAAAGTAGGTAAAATGTCAATCTTATTATCAACTTATATAGAGGTGTGCCACACCCACTTATGTGACTTCATTCAGTATATTTACACCAACTGGCTTGCTTACAAAGAATTTCAAACCAAATTTAATTTTAAAATTAGTCTAGTATTTTCACATCGGATACTTTCTAGCTAGGATATTCTAAGTATACAATTTTTTACATTGCTACACACGAGTCTTATTTTTTTAAGTCCATGCATGTAGGGGTCAGCTTTCCCACTTTTTTTCTGAGCTGCCTTTATGCCTTGAAGAATACTTTTAAACAAAAATGTTATTTATTTATAAAGTTAACACATTCACAATTCTTGTGTTCATATATTGCTGGCATGGTAACACTACACATAGGAGCATCTTATAACTACCAGGATGGGACACACACAGTACACACAGACAGACAGACAGACAGATAGATGGATGGACAGATGGACGGGCAGACGGACGGACAGCCCCTATCTGCTTACGATCAACAGTAAGCACTCACACATCATTGGAGCAGTTCTCTGGCTTCCTCATCCTGTAGCCATGCCTGAGCAATGCAGAGATATTCCTGTTGGAGTAGTTTGGGTAAGGATGGCCACCTTTACAGGGAAACACAAACAAGTGCACCACATAAACAACACTCTGACCATTCTGGGGGGAGGGGGGGAGTCTATATAGTGGAGGTGTGGCTAAAAAATGTAAGGATAAAAAAAAATTGCCGCAATAGGTAAATAATAATTTCAGAGATCTTAGTCGCACACACTTGTGGGATTAGCAAGTGCTGTGGTTGGACTATGGAGCAGTGTAGCCTTGGGCATGCACACTTGGCAATGGATATAGCGGCCCAATTAAACCATGCACACTCATACCCACCAGACCAACTCAATCACTCAATAGTAGACCCACATTCAAAGTTGGCAGGAAAAATAAAACACTCTCCAAAAATATATATTTCCATATCTCATCTTTCATTTTTCATTTCCCTCCCACCCTCCTCCCAAGTAAAACAGATGACAAAATAAATCATCCATATATATATATATAACTTTTATTTGTTCCTGCATTCCTACTATTTCAAAATGAAAACCTCAAGCAATCCATTTCCATTTCCATTACTCAGTAGTTTTAGGTGGTGTTTTTATGTACATTTTGAAATAAGATCTTTTTTTCTATTTCCATATTTAGTTTCCTTTGTAGAGCAAACTATATTGGATTATTGTGACCATCAGTGTAGATACCTGCCACCAATACTCTCCCTCCCATCTCATCTCGTAATTTTTTTTCTTACCCTCTTTGCCCCTTCACCTAACCACACACGCACATACCTAGAGTACATATCTCCCACAGAATCACACCGTATGACCACACATCTGAGGCAGAGGTGAACTCCCGATAAAAGAGAGACTCAACGGACATCCAACGAAGAGGAAGAACCCCATGAGATGTGTGCACATAAATCTCATCTGGACTGAGACTCCGTGACAGACCAAAGTCTGAGATCTTCAAGTTCTTGTTCTCTCCCACCAGGATGTTACGACAGGCAAGGTCCCGATGGATGATATCCAAACCCGATAAGTATTCCTACAATGACAAAGAATCATAAGAAATCTTGAATAATTAGCATTTGCCTCAGGTTTGTAACATGAAATTACTTCCCCTGATAGTGTTATCTAAACATCTGCCTTAATTCTTCTTATGATAACTCATAACTTTTATAACGTATTCAAAATGAGAGCTAATCTTAAATCAAGACTGGAACTGTTTTGTATTTTTACCATTCCTGCTGCTATTTGTCTTGAAAATTCTAGTAAGTGTTTCTCCTCCAAGAAGTCAGAATAATCGTGCTTTATCTCCATGGGGGAGAGCTCTGAATAACATCCCACTGGCTCCTGCAACATACAGTTTTCACAGATATAATTACATATTCATAGACGAGATGGCATTTAGAAAAAACTGACGAGTTATCAGTTTAATAAAATCTTCTAACTAGACTAATTTAATTAAGTTTTTTTTTTTGTTTTTTTTGTTTTTTAAAGAATCCTATTACTTTGAAATGCAACTAAAACATTATGGCCACAACAAAATGACCTATTGAGTATCTTCCAAAAGAACCCAGCTATAGCCTTCCTGTAGTCACAACCTTCACCCCTAGACTTATTCTTTTATTAGCCATAATGATAGCTCTAGTTGTAAACATTTCACTAGTCCCATACCTGATTCAAATTTTAATCCTTTCACGAGACATAACCATAATAGCTATAAGTCTTAATCATAACCGTAACTACACCTAGGACTTGCCTAAACCATAACCAAGACATGACATGCCCTTAGGAAAAGGCTGCAAAGTCAGTGATTGATTTACATCATAAGAAATTGAGCTTAAATTCATTGTATTACATGGTTTGACATCACTAGATCAAATAAGGTAAATCATGAAGCATATTATTTTATTTTATTTACTGCATCTTCAACAGTGGCTATTATTTATATCAAGATGTTCAGAAAGGACGGAGGAAAAGGGAAATGAATTCACATAAACTATTCAATTATGGACACAAAAGAAAATGTCAAACTTGGTTGTGATTCAAGCCATTTAATTAGATCAGTACATATCCTGCCAGTCTTGAACACATACACGAAGTTATTTAGGTACAATACTAAATCTGGAATATTAACAGGTGCTGATGCACTATACCAGGGATGAGGTCACTCCACCAATCACCAGACAGTGCTATTAATAGCCATGCTCATGTATAGAACTATGAAATTATTCACCATATAAGGAACAGGAACTTCATTTCTTGGTGCCTTTTTGTTGCTCTGGATATATATAGTGGAGTAAAACAGTCAACATTAACCACAACATCAACAACAGCAATATAATTGAATTAGAAACAAAATAGAAGAGTGGCTAAACATTCCCATACACAAACGCAGAATGGCTAAAGAGGTAAGAAATTTTCTCATTCCAACTTCACCTAATGAACATTTTGACAGGAAGACTTTAAATTTCGCTATCCTTGGATTCAGTGTAAACCAACGCATGCGCTACTATCATTAATATGTAGTTAGTTAACAGGGGAAGTATTCACCACAAGCAAGAGGCTCTATCTAAAACGAACAGATAATGATTTAACTCAATAATTATTGAAGTTAAATGTTCTAATACAAACTCTGTTTTTTGGCCTGAGGGTTTGTCTGTATTGTGTTGTGTTCGACAATTAGTAAATCATTAATATAGTTAATCAACAATAAATAACCATATCATCTGCTAACTACTGCATTAATGAACACTCTCTTTCAAAGTTATACCCTGTTGAAATGGTTGCCATAGAGACTCACCTTCTTCATCCTCATGGACCGCATGTAGTCAAGCAGGTTGCCATACCTCATGAACTCCAGGATGAGCAACATGGGCTCCTTGCTGGTGACGCAGCCGATCATGTTGACCACAAACTTGCTGAGGTCATTATCACCACCCGATACCTTCTTCATCATCTCAATCTCCCTCAGAAAACTGCACTTTTCAAAGCTGTTGGCACTCTCTATGGAGAATAGTCATTAATTAATAATTATATGTTTAGTATTGACTACCTGTAGTCTATTATTGTTAGTATTGACTACCTGTAGTCTATTATTGTTAGTATTGACTACCTGTAGTCTATTATTGTTAGTATTAACTACCTGTAGTCTATTATTGTTAGTATTGACTACCTGTAGTCTATTATTGTTAGTTTGAGATCTAATGCAAATACCAAACAAACAAGTAATCATGTGGTGATTTTATAATACAATTTAGCTCTTGTAACAATTCTAGGTGAAGCTAAGAGGTAGAGAGGGAGGAAAATTGATGGGGAAAAATCTTTACAAGGGTTAATATATTACTAACATAATAGAGTAGCATATGATTCAGCCACCCTGTACCCATCCCTCACCAGGCAAGTGTTCACTACATACATACATGCATGCATGCATGTATGTATGTATGTATAATAGTGAACACACACACACACCACACACACGCTGTATAACTGCATGTCTAATGTTACTAAAGTTAATGTATTCATAAATCATTGTTAAGTGGTGTTAGAGGGGAAGGCTAACTCACTTTGAAGTCTCTTGACAGCCACAATACATGAAACAGAAAAACGTTGAGATCGCATTCCCCGTAAGGATCCTCGCCGATTCTGACTCCGCCCACATAACTGTCCCTTATAGACCTCTCCAAAATAGCCCTTCCCCAACACCATGTTCTCATAAATGGCGACGTCCCCAGGAGAGACCTCCCACACATCCACAGAGAAGGTAGCCTGGAGAGGCTTCAGGATAACAGGCCACTGCTTAATGGAGCTCTTTCTGGGCAGAATGATGACATCACCACTCTACAACAACATTCAATGATGTAATGGTCATAATTATAACTTAATAAATTATACTAATTCAATTTGAACAGGTTGACTGTTTTCTTATGTGATTTAAAACAACAGGAAGTTGTGCAGTTATGTGGTAATTAATTACAATATGGAACACATTGTACAAGTGCAATACTGGGTTGAGGCAGGTTAAAACAGTTTCGACAATGGGCACACACTGGATAAACCACATTGTATGGGGAACGGATATTTGAAAAGGGAGAGAGCATTATCAAGGAGATGAATGCAAGAGAATGTGGCATGTCATGCATGTACATTTCACATGTACAACTTACACACTTATCAAACATGCGTTGCCGTCTGTAGTGCACAACAATGCATAGAACAGTGATAGCAGCTGAAATCACACCCACTACCAGCACTACCCCTAATCCAATCAACACAGAGCCATAGAGGGGAATTTTCTTCTGCTGTCCTCCTCCTGTGTCTATCAAATCTTCCATTGTGGAAACGCTATGGTACACACTTTCACTCCAGTCACTCACAAGACCAAACTCATTTCTTGCTCGCATCTGCAGAAAATAGAGACAAAGACAATTTTCTGTGAAAATCTATTAGGTGATACTCGTAATCTGAGAATGCTGAATGGTTGAATTAAAGTCAGTACACACCAATCTAGTTATATCACATGGAACTATCTTGAGGGGCATGAGGGGCTCACCTGCACAGAGATGGTCTCCACCGCGCCATATTCTAAAGCCGACAAATCAACTGAAATATTGGCACTCTCCTCTTCAGGCTAGAATATTAAAAAATTTTTAAAATTTTTTAAATTAAAATAAAAAAGATACGATTAAATTTTTTTTTTTTTTTTTTTTTTTTTTTAAATAAAAGCATACATCAGACATATTGAAACTAAGATTGACTTGAATCTGGTACACAATATCACGCTACATGTTGCACAATAATACAATACAGTATCAATATCCTTTCCTTAAAAGTTGGCTAACAGTGATTCAATAATGTTATACTGCATCAATCGCTATACTGTGCTCTAGGCTTGGTTGTTCTGTAAATGCTATATATTTTTGTGTTTTTGTGTTGGTGAAAGTGCAGTGTGAGACATTAGAAATGATATTGAAGATAATGACTTGGGATATGAATAGGTACTCTTAATACATACAACGGTTCATCATATTATGTGCTGAATAATTTTATTCAACTATTGAATATTTTCTTACATCGAACATGAAATGTGATAATGATGAACTTTCATTCAATGCCTCATCTGGTAAAACCCACATCTCAAAACTCTGAAGACGACCATTACCAAATCTAGGCTGTAGCCAGCTGACGGTGAATTCTAGAATCCCAGTGTCAGTGAAAAGGGGATTAAAGATGGATACGCTTCGAACAGGAGATGGTTTTACATGTGAGGCAGAAACATTGCAAGTGAAGAAGATTTTCTTGTTCGGGAGCAAACTTTGTCTGTAAAAGTTTGGGTCACTCCCACGAAGTCCAGTCACTCGCATCTTTAATTACAATAATGAAAATGATGAAATAATTAGCGAGATAAGATTAAGAACAGGGACATTAAAATGAAGACCAACCGACATTGAGTAGAAACCAGTCATATTGACTAATGGCGGGACTCCTCTGTAGATAATTCCCAATTCCTGAAAAGGAGAGGAAAGTTTAATCAACTAAAATCGAACACATTATTGCAGATCGAAAAATAGACTATCTCTTTAAGTAACAATTATTGGCCATTGATACTGTTATGATATCACTATTTTTGGTCATTATGGTTTATTTTGGCTTGATGACCTAGCCATAGCCCTGCCCTGGCCATAGCCCATCTTTATCTTAAACTTGTTTGGGGGGGGGGAGGGGTGGGAAGGGGAGGAATTCTGGCTAACAAAAAAGGAATTATAAATATCACAAAATTATTTTTAAATTATTTGGTGCCACCATTAAAATGCCACCATTAAAATGCATCATGCATAGCTTTCGAGGAAGTATGGAGGGCAACTGGTAGGGGCATGACGTATTCCAAGTGCCTTATGGTGCCATTGAAGAGTCACACACGTTGAGGTGAGGAGGTGGTGTTGGTTAATAAATACTTAATATCAACAGTGCTCGATTTTTGTTTTGATTTCACGCATCAACCAATGGGATCTGGCATCAAGAAACCATAAGTCGGTAATCATAGCACTCACTGTGTTTGAGGATGACCCAACCCATGGACCCTGGGATGGCTACACATAATAATGCACACCCTTCTATCTCATGTATTCTATTCACAATGTGGAATCATCTCTTAGTTGAGCTGCTGCAAAGTGGCACAAATGATAAATTAGTTTGGTACCAAGATGGGAATGGAATCTAATGGTTTCCCATGTCAACCCTTGCCATAGGTCCACTCAGCAACAAGCAATGTAACCTGCTACCATCTAGGTGCATTCAATGTGGGATAACAGATATGCCCCTTCAAAGTATAATAGTAAGGAAAAGGTATCTAACTTGGGAGATGAAAATGTATACAAACTCACTAATCTGCGAAACATATTATATTCCTGTTTGGCTAGAGCTATGGAAGGTTAAACTGGAAGTATTTACAATCCCCTCCAGTACTTTAGTAGATACTAACATTGGTTTCTCTGACTGAGAGTAAATCACGGATGGTTTGTCGTGGGGACACGCTAGTGACATATTGATGCAGGGCAAGGTTGTAACTGGGGACAACTGCAACAGCCAAAGGATTGGAGAGAGACCAGTTGCCCATGATGGCATACTCTTGTGTGTACGGGTCATACTCTGCTCGACAGTTGAAGTCCACAGTTGCCCTGGGGCCATCGTCTGGAAAAAGTTGATAGATTTGTTTTGATACAACAATTATTATAAATTTGATAACATTCAGTTTATAATTGGTTACATTTTATATCCAGAACTGTCGTATTCCGTGTTCCACCTGGAAATGCCTCTACCTATAAAAGTAGCAACAACAAAAAAAAAAATTTCAAATTTCAAAATATAACACAATAATATGTGGAAAAGAGTTCAATATTTTTAATTTTTTTTCACTGTGTTGAACTATAATCCCAACATCACTGCCACCAATTTAATATTGTCTGATGCTTTTTGTCGGCATTTGGTATGGGTAAAATAGTTAAAAAAAATTTTTTTTTAGATAACGGAATTCAGTATTGAATGCCAATGAGTATTGGAATCTCAAAATCGAAGATTCATAGTCAATAACTATGTCCTTCACATAGTATGAATATAAAAATCAAAAAAATCAAAATAAAAGTTGCACTTTATAAAGAAAATTAAGAAACAATTGAGATCACAAAAGTTGACTTCCTCTCCCCCAACAGATTAATATATGGTTTATGTTACAGAAGAACAATCATTCTACGGCTTTCACAGAACAGTTAGTTGAGAGTGGAATTGAAAATTATTGTAAAATGAGCCAATTTTTATCAATAAAAAAAAAAGTGGAGTACAACTCTCTCTTTTATCCTTTCAGCTCTGATGATCTTAGCTAATTACATGGAATAATTTCAGACCATTTATGATTAGCAGTTATTAGGAACTAAATAAAGAATGTTAAGTGATTTACTTTGAAAAGTGGTGTTGACAAATTGGAGCCAGGAGTGCACTGTCCCCTAAACAAATAATCTGAATTAGTCAGTCCCACATAATGGAAAATTCTACCAGCCACTAAGACTAGACTATTAAACTCATTAATTTGTACATTGTAATTACAGTTTCCCAGAACCTTACTTTCATCCTGCACGAGCAAGAGTTACAGTCTCATGCTAAGAATGTTTGAAGTACTCTGAAGGGAAACAACATTAGGAAGGGAAACAACATTAGGAAGGTTTGCACACAGGGAAAAACGAATGCTTAAGGTGAAAAATACGATCAGGTCCACTATTTTTCCTACACTCTCACAATATAGCATCACTGCTCCATATTCCTGTTTTATGCATACAACAAATATCTTTTTTTCCTTATATATTTATATATAAAATAATCACAACTGTACATATTCATTATGAATGTAGAAACACCGAGTTCTTGAAGAACAGCTCCTTTCAATCTTAACTAATTTTTTTTTATTAATTTTTAATTATTTCATTTTTTAAATTTAACTTTAAGCCCTGTCCACTAAAATTGGTTTCACCCGTGTCTGAAACGGGTTCCATTACAACCACACTACACCTGGTTTTATCCCTACAGGTTCCATCTGGTTTCACCTGAAACCTTCAGATGGGTAGGCTTCAAGTGGCTCAGATTTATTAACATTCCTACAGCTTCATTGTTGATATGCGATATTAGGAGTTTAGCTACAACAGCTCTCTCCCTCCTCTCTATCCTCCGTTTTTGCGATGACATTGCAGAGGGTAAAACACAGAACAAAGTAGCACATGAGAAAATAATACCCCATTTCCATACAAGGTAGAGGCAAACCAATTAATCAGCCCAGCCAATTATTCAGCCCAGCCAATTATTCAGCCCACACAGGTGATGTGGAGCGGGTTCAGCACTATGCTAGTGTGGACGCAAGAAAATGTTTGGAACCGGGAGTTGCTGGAGAGAGGTACAAACCCGTTTGTAGTGTGGACAGGGCTTAAAAGACAAGATTGAATCCTAAGAATAATAACTCTTGTACAATAATGTTTCTGGTTATTAATCTGTATATGTTATGACTTACTGTCAGATTATACATGCAATCATATATTGGGGCGTTATCTTCATCAGCAGCTGCAATAACCAAGCTTGTACGATCCTGCAAAAGAAACAATGTCAAAATTGAGGTTACCACTGACTTGGATCTTTCCAACATATTCTAACATTTTTCACTTTCCTTTTCATGTTCTACTGCAGGCCAAACAGTTAGACCAACTTGGCTACAAAATTGTTTCCTACGGTGATTTAGGCTGGGTATAGAATAAGTTGTGCTGACCACAGAGTAACCACGGTTACTGGAGGTTAAAGATAACACACAAATATCCTGCATTTATGTTGTGTGTACCACATAAAAGGAGGTCAATTAAGTTTTATGTTCTTAAACACTCTCTGCAATTAGGCTAATGGCTTTCCACAACATTTTTTGGGGTACATAAGGATTGTGGTACTGTAATGCCTGTCCCAAGTCTGTTCAACAACTATTACAACAGCCAAAGTCAACAAGGATGTACTGGAGTAAACCACATGAAACCTTTCAACTGTAGTAATCATACAGGTCATAATTGCACTGTCAGTATCAATTGAAGCAGCATGCTGCAATGATGTGCAATGTGCACTTGCCTCCATAAAGTAATACTCTTCTATCTTTCTCAATTTAATGAAACATATCAAAACGTGGAACTATAATTCATCATTATGTTTATCAATAAAAATGAAAGTGAATTGCTAATTAAATGAAATGAAAATTAGATGAAATTAAATCAAATGAAATATGTAAAAACATGAGACTCTACTGATCAATATGTACACTGCAAGAATCATGTACTTTCTTTAGCAAACTCTGGCATGTATCTTCATTGTTTTCCTGCTGTACAATCACACACTTAAATTGTGTTATTTTAAATATTTACCTTGTCTACTATGGTAGAGAATGGGTTTTGCATCTGACATTTTGTCTCTCTGCTTCCTGGGAGCACTTCCATAGTTACTCGGAGAAAACAGAGTCCAGTTGAGTCAAAGGAAGTCCATGATATGTGGAGAATAGCATGCTGGAGGAGTGTTAAATTTTCCTTGAATTCTGTGTGTAAATCACTTGGTGGCGAAGCTCTTACTGAGAAACAGGACAGGGGTAAAGGTGGTCGTTTGTCGTTTTAAGTAGACGTAGGGATAGACAAAAGAAAGTAGAATAAAAAGGTTTAGAGAGTCAGAGTGATTTCTATTTATTAGAGGAAGTTAAAGATTCAAAATTACTGAAATAGGACATAAATATAAATATTTCTAAACTACACTGCTCTATAGGAATCTCAAGAAAAATCACTACTTCGATTAAGATTAAATACAATAAACCATAAAATTTCAGTTTATGCCACTTAAAAAAATGGTTGTTTTTTTTGGTTTTTGTTTTTTGTTTTTGTTTTTTTATAGACCTGATTATTGATACACGGAAACTAAGAAACAAATTTTTAAAAAATCAAAAAAAGAAAACTTTTTTTTTTTAACTAATTGGTAGCTATGAGTTTTTAAGTGAATGTTTGTTTGTTATTTTATAGAGAAACAATATTTAGGGGTGTATCTGTTGCTAGTTTGAACCATGGCAACACGAACACTTCCCTCCCCACCATCTCCTTACCTGGTTTGGCAACTGCAGTCCACTATATTTACTTAGAATCGAACAAATGAAAAATATAAGGTAAGGGTTTTGCAAAGTAGACCTACAAGACACTTAACAGTTATTAGCTCATCACTCCATGCAGCTGATCAGTTGAAATGGGAATGGGGAAAAACAGCACCCACCTTGGTCACACTTCTATTCTTATGTTGAGATTAGTGTGGAGAGAGTAGACTGTCTTTGAATATGCAACCAGAGAAACACAAATCTCCAATTACTAACACTTCTCTTGAAATTTAGTACATGAAAAAGGAGACACGATTGTAATACAATGAAATACTTGGGGGGGGGGGGGGGGGGGGTAATTGCAGACACAAAAACTCTATAGCTAAGTGGTAATAAAATGAATATTTTCGAATAAGAACGACATGTAGTGATTGCTGAATAGTATCATTGTAAAATTGTGACCACCCTAAAGTGCCTTCTGATACAGTTCCTGTAGGACAGCACTAACTCCAAACCTAATACCGTGGGTTTGTTTAATTCTCCTCCTCTGGTATGAACCAAGTGGTTGGAACATCTCTTAGATACATAAATATATATTTTTTAGGCCAATTAGTGTAGGGGGAGTTGACATACTGTAGATATTACAGACACCCTAAAGAAACAAAGATAATTATGTGTGTATACATTTGCATATATCTGTACTATAAAGTGGGAATAGTATGTCTGTCTGTCCATCTGTCTGCCTGCCTGTCGGTCAGTCGATCGGTCTATCTGTCTGTGTGTCTGTCTGTCCATCCGTGTATTCCTGATTCATGCTTAAACAGTTGAAGTTAGACCCACAAACCCAATATATTTAGAATTAGTATCACCAGGGAACGCTTAGAATATGCCTATATGGCCACACCCATTTTTGCAATTTTTTTTAAAAGCCAAAAATGGTAATTTTAACAGAAAACAGAATGGAGCTGCAGGCCTGCTGGATGGACAACAACATTGCACTTCAATTTAATTTTTATTATTATTATTTAGGAACTCTAATTATAATGGAATTCTACGTATGTAATGAAATGATAGTCACTGTGTTCTATTCCTGAGCAGATTGCCGACCAGTACCTGTTAGTTGTGTGGGGATGGAGGTGAATGGTGCTGTGGTCAGGTTGAGGTCAACAGCATAGGACAGTTGCAACTCCGAACACACCCACCCTGAGAGGTCCATAGTCACACTGCGAGCACTCTGAGTTAACAAGGAATACAGAATGCTACAACAAATAAATCAACAACTAAAACAATAACAACAGATAATCAAGCGTTACAATTTAAATGACAATAAACATTACAGTTTACCACAGTGGACTGCATAAACTATCAAAATTACTTAGCTATTTACAACTGTAATTAAAAGCTGTGTTTAACTAATTGATTCAAGATTTTCTTACATAACAGGATATTGTCTATTGAGCTTGTTTCTCACCATTTCATGAAATGCTGTTGGGTTTGTGGACACTCCCTTCAGCACAAGATAATAATATACAGTTTCATTCCTGGAATCATATGCAGGAAAAGAGATGTCATAATGGAATTGGTTTCCTTTTGAATTCTCTATCTTCAACCCTCCAGGTCGTTGGTCAGCATTTGCACTGTCCCTGCTCAAAGGAGTACGATAAGCAGTTTGGATACAATCATTCCCTGTTGATCCCTGTTTAAACAACTCAGATTATCTTCAATATCACTATTGCCTAAATACTAAGTGGTAATTACAGCACTTTATGCCACAAAACAATACAATTATATTTCAAGAGCAGTTGGTTAGTCTATAATATGATTTGAAGCTCAGTGTTTAATCGCACATTATTTCTCAGTACTGTATGCCATGCTCATAATTTAGCACATTAGTACATTAGTCAATGTTAACAGATTAAATAATTGATTGCACCTTCTACATTAAGTAAGTAGAAGATTTCACACCTTTGTCAATCCCTGTTAAAACTTGTTGAGTGATGGAGCACACAAATTCTAAGAGCTATTTCCTAAGTACAGCAGATATTCAAGAACTTGTCTAATACTTGTATGTTCTTATCTTGTAGCTGTGAGCTTGTGATGCTTAGCTGAGCCACTTCTACAGCAAAAACAACTGGTCAGACTCACTCATTTACATGGTCTACTTTATTAGAGTGTATGTGTCACTTTGACACATACAGCTCTAAGATGTGTTTGCCTGGACAAGGACTATAAGAATACAAAGATTAATGAAAAGCTCTATTCCTTGTGTGTTCGATTGGATAGATTAAATCCACAGAATTTTTTCCCCTGTTCATCTCTCAGCTCTATATGATGTAAAAACAAAAAAAAAATAGTGTGGGTAAAATAATTGGTTATCATTGAATCAACTGGTCTAGCTAATTAAGTCATAAATTGTTTATTGTGACACACAATGCATTAGTATTTCAACAGCACTGACTCAATTAAAATACTTTTTTAAAAACTAACAATAATGTAACCATAATTTGATAAAAATCATTATTTTTTTAAGTTAGAGATGTCATGAAGAGTTGGAAAACTCAAGAGACAGTCAATAAGAAGATTTCTCCATTGAAACTCACAAGTAGCCACTGAAGGAATGCATTTAACATGTGCTCAGCTGCTGTGGCTGACATACCACATGCACATGTTCATATGTACATGATATTTACATGTAGTTTCCTGATAGACTAAAGGCTGGAACCTGTCTGGAGCACTTACATTACAAGTCACATTCAGTTGATCCAAACATTCCTGGAGACACACGCTCCCTTCCTAGGTACAGGTAAAAGTAATTAGATATGATATATTCGCATACATAGTAAACATTTCAATAAGAGATTAATTGAGGAGAAATATAAAAGGAATTAGCTCTATCAGAGTCATAGTTCTATTTGATAAGGAGCTAAAGATTAAGAACCAAAAGATAAAATATTCCAAACTTTCTAACTCCTTTACTTAAATCCCCATACCCCCTCCCAGTTGTAACTATTTTTAAACCCTCTCTATATATCCCATTCCACTTCTAAACTCACTTTCCTCCTAGTAATACCCCATTCTATTTAATAAAAATTCTTCATACCATAACAATATCCCATTCCACTTTTACTCCACCCACAGTAATAGCCATTTTCATTCAACAGTTCCTGTTGCCAAAAACTATATTATATGAAGATGTTGTGCAGGATATACATCATAAGTGTCCGTCATGTGGATAGTGCTTAATCACACATCTTTGTTCTCTGGGGCAGGGTTATGGATAGGCAATTGATTTAGTGTGCATAGAAATATTATTATTTCAATTATATCTCAATGATGACGTCATTGGCTAAGCAGAGAAATTCCCTTAACAACACTCTGAGGTTACTGTTTGGCAGACATAACAAGTAGAAATATGTAAACAATTCTTGAGGTTTGTAAAGGATTTGTTGGAGCTGATCAATGTTATGATGACCACCTGCATTAGTGTGGAGGTCTGGTCTACCAGCCCTGGGGTGTGCAGGAACAGGAAGACATTATAGTCAACACACATGCCCTCTGCCCCCATACTCAAGACAACACATACTCACACACCAAATACAAATCAACAAAACAAGACAGAATTGACACACTGTCACAGGTGCACACACACACACATATACCCTTCTGTACATTCTTTTACTTTAGTGATTATACTGCTATTTCAACATTGACTAAACATAAACTTACTCTGAAATATACAAATAATATATAAAAAAAATTTTAAATTAGTTACAAAATAGGTTCTAAACAAGATTTAAGCTGCAACCACATCAAATAGACAACACATCCGTTTTAGAAACTCAATACAGTAGCTTATATTGCTAATATTGTTAGAACTTAACCTCGAATGTTGGGTGCACTTAACTTATGTATAAACAGATTAATATGGGTAATTGTCTACTTTAACCACAGGTTGAGCTTTGATAAATAGCTGTGTATATCACCTTTGTTGTTTGTCTGTAGGTAGTGATAGTGGATGGAACTTGAATAGTTAGTTTATAGTGTCTATTGGCAACTTTTAACTCTCTTTTTTTTAAATTTGCATTAATAATTTTTTGTCACTTGTTGCAAACCTAAATTATGATACCTGAGGAAAACTAAGACAACTTTATTTTTCTATCCTTATCATTAGACTGCTCTCAACGAAAACGTAAGGGGGTGGGTGATTATGAAGGAGGAATGCACTAGCCATTAGCAATAATTCTCCTTATATATGCTCAACACTAATTAAATAAATATGAACCGATCACAGCTGAAAGAGCACACCCACGATCACTATATTTGTATTCTGTTCAACCAAGAAGTTGGCAGGCTTGCTAGAAAAGAGATTACAATGATACTAATGAATGGAACAAGCAAATGAAGGGGAAAAAGTGGCTCTGGTGGGTCAGAGCACTTGTCCTCAGTGTATTTTACAATAGAATTAAATCTTCTGATCATCCCTCACATTCCTTTGCATAAATGAGCTTCAGAACTATTTCTGAAGAAAAAATTGGAGAAGTACAGCATAATTTAGCTAATTTCAATAGACATTTATTACTTTTCAATGGCAACCCTCCATAGAGAATACCTACACACACTCGACCTGGCCCTTACACACTCATTGTTAACCTTTAAAACAACAGAAGAAATAAAATGGATGACCAATCCCACTTGGGTAGCATGAATAGAAGTTGGGGATATATATATATATACTTCTTTTTTTTAAATTATATCGGGCACATCCATACAGATAGTTAGGTGGAGAAAAATCAAGTGGAATTGAATTTAGCTAAAGCAATGGTATGATGGTAGTTGCATCTAAGAGAATCAATGGTTGCTACTATGAGCTATCGCTTTGTAGGTAGCTATATGCTTAAAATCCTGTCAGCTCCCTTAAAGGGGGGGGGGGGGGGGTACAATTTATCCCACGGCCCCCATCTCTCCTGGAGTGTCAATTCATATACGAACTGTGACCTCTCTATCTGTGCACAGAGTTCATCAATGTACACAAAATGGACAGAAAAATCCAAAAACATGTCTTTAATAGCTGAAGCTGTGTACTAAAATTATTGCAACAGCTATTTTAGGCATTTTATTTTCTCCTACTGTATAGGTGTTTCCCTTTCTTTCACAGTTACTTATTAAACTGCACAACCATGTTGGTCTCCAGTACTTCAAATACCTGGGGATCTAAACAACGCAGGGAACATCTGACTCTCTCTTCACTCAAAAAGAAATCTTCTGGTGGCCATGGCTGGCTGACATCCCCCAAGCAACTGGAGTTGCAGCTGCTGCCTTCATTCTCCATTCCAGAGCCTCCATTACCAGCTGATAACAGCACAAAGTAGCAGAACAAATAGTGACTTAACAACATCTTGGTACAGTCAGAATGAGTTTAACTATAGGATAGATCAATCACAGCCAAGCTGATAAGATATTTTGGCAAGTCAGCATAGCTCTTAAAGTGTTTGGCAGTTATTTTGAACTACCTAATCCCAAGGCATCCTCTTTATAGCTGGCAGCTTATCAAATTTGTCATAATGTTTTGTCTAGGCTTTTGTGGTTAGATGTAAAGCTACTCTTTTATGGGCAATTGACAACTTGGGCGGGACCATCATGAAGTGGTGGTGGGTCCTTCATGTACATAACAAAACCTTACTACTGCAATCAGTAGTGTCTAATTGCATGACTGCATTTTAGAGTCAGTAACTTTTAGTGAAACTGCTGCTACATAGCTATATAGAATCATTTCCTTTAAAAGGGTAATAGTGCTCCCTAAGGCATACCCACTGGTCAACCATTACCCTCTCACTGCACTAGTAACTTGACAGCAGGATTCCTGATTTTTCAACATTTACATTTCCTTAAAATATATCTTAAGATTAAAAGTACTTGATAAACATCACAATTCAGTGGAAGCCATTGAGTGGGCAACACTGAGTTAATGATTGCACTAATCATTCCTAATTTACCTACTACTTCTACAAGCACAATTTATTTTTAAGGGAAATTTATTTTCACTTACACTCACCACAGAGTACAGAAAAGATGAAGAGTCAGCCAATGGTAATGCTAATAGTTTTCACCTGAACAGTTGACAATGAAATAGAAACAACATACCTCCATGATATCTATGATATGGAGGCAGTGATTTGGGGATTTCAGTTATTGGACTGACAAATATAAGGCTTTTAACTCAGCATACATTTTATTTAGAATTTATCAAATATAATGTCACTTACATGTCACTGGCAGGAATAATGCCATCAAGAAGGAGGGAGATGACATAATTGGCTTACAGCTGCTTTCCATTCAAATTTTAGGGTACTGTCTAATCTACCTTACAAAATTCAGAACTGATACATTTTTATAGCTAAATGTTTAAAAATTATTCATCAATTCATTGATTTGATATATTTTATTATGTAGCTTGTGCTCAAAACATCCCAAATATTATTAGTCACAAGTGTGTTGGGGTTCCCACAATGCCCATGCTATGCAGATCACTTCCCTGAGTGAAAAGTCAGCAAAATGAAACCACAGATTGTCAAGCCGCTTCAAGGTCCACTAATGCTTGTGGAAGTAGAAGTGCTAGATTAGATATTATTGCTGTGCCTATTGGGGACAACCTGCTGGTTTTCATGATTTTTCCTTGAAACAATTACCTCTTGCACTGAGCAATCATGGCTATATATATACTGCACTCTCACTGCCATTAGTCTAGCAAGGCCTGACGCTATGTGATGGGAAATTGGCAAGGAGTGGTCCTGTGATGCTGAGGTGGCTCTTTGTGTGGCTAACTTATTGAATAAGATGAAAGTGTTGGTGAGTAGTATACACAGCTTATATTGGTTTTGATAAGTGCTATATACAGCATATATTGATGGTTGTTAGCATCAGATCTATACAGCATATATTGATGTTTGTTAGTTGTGTATATATATAGAGAGAGAGAGAGAGAGAGAGCATTATGTATTGGTAGAAAATTTTTAATTATTTCTATATAAGGGAGGGATAGTGAGGTGGAAGGGGAAATGAGTGATGAAACATGGCTGATCCTGGTATGGGTGCCTCCTTCTTTGCATATGTATGTATTACTTGTTTGTTGGTATTGTAGCTGAAGGAATCATTGTTTATATTCATGTATATACTCGTTCTACAGCTGCAAGCATATCTTTCCATGGGAAAATACAAGTGGTTTGAACATGATGAAAGTGATTAAAATATGGGGAAAATACGTTTTTATATTCCCTGTCCTTCCAATTTGATAAGCTACATATATACACAAGTGAAAGTAAAATATATTTCTTTGAAATAAAAACGGTAAGTAGGGATGTGGCAGCAAAAGTGTAGAAACAAGAATCCTGTGATAGTGTGTGTTACAAAATTCCCTACTTCACTGATTCCTGTGAACTTAGAATTCTACACGAGTGTGACAGTCTGTGTTGCAAAATTCCTGTGGACTTAAAATAATTATTCTACATGAGCTAGCTACAAGCAAATTCAAGAGGTGGCAGTCTCTGGGCATCACATCTTGCACATTATGTGAGAATGTGGAATCGTAGTCCACAACCTCTTCATTTGCTTCGCCCTGCTAACAAACTACAGAAGTATATCCCAGACTAGCAGCTGCAGTGATAAGTTCAAACCACCATGTTTGACACTACTAATTCGTCTAGGAGCAGAATTATGAAGTGAAAGTTAAAAAATATATATGGACACACTTGTGGATGCCAATCAGTGAAGTAGGGAATTTTGTAACACACACTGTCACAGAATTCTTGTTTCTGCATTTTTGCTGACACATCATCCCTACTTACCGCTTTTATTTCATAGAAATATTTTTTACTTTCACTTGTTTCCTTTAGTTTTTGCACACTGTCAGATAGCTAGCTACAGTACTGGATTGGCATCTCGGTATACATCTAGTCCAAAGAAATAGTAAGCTGTTAGTATAACTATTGTATGATTTGCTGTGGCCAGCTAGGCTCTAGCCCTGGAACTGAAGAAGAATAATAAGAAAGATGAAAAACATTTGGCAATTTTGATGAGTCTTGGCTCGCTACTTTAGCGATCGATTTGGACAGAAATGATCTTGGTAGTTGTGTTGCAACTAGTATGGACTGCAGGTGAGTTTTGCAGCCTAGGTTTGAGCCATAGAAGAGTGAAGCTTTTATGTTGTATTAGTTAATGAATCTGCCACTTTTTTCGAGGTCATCTCTACCTAGAGAGTACTACCTTATTCTCTGATAACCTAATGAAACATAACACACCCATGTTATCATTGTTGTTCGTATAGTAAATTAATACCTCCATATACACAATTGGGTTTGTAATATCTTCTGTGACTCAATAACTAACCACATAGTGAACACAATCACTTAGTTACAAGAAGTTGCATAATACAATTGATTACTACCCTATTTAGCAAATGCTCAATTGCAATCCAATATCAACCTTAATCCAATATAAAGACAATCATTTTATTACTCTTGAAATAGCAGACCTTCATTAGAAAAAACCAATAAACTTGAAGCAATTGCAGCATATAAAATTGATTAAAAAAGTAACAATCATGGTAATAAATTTGCGAAAAGAAATCAATTAATTTCATAATGGAATTTGTTTGTGTTCATTAGTAACCATAGATTTACATAGAAATTAAACAAGCTGGATTAAAAAAAAAAACAAAAAAAACAAAAGAATTAAAAAGGATATCATAGTTTGCCAAGATGACTGCAGATTAGTAATCTCAGAAGGAAGACTTGAGAGCAATCATCTTATAATGTCTCTTGATTCCACACAGCACTCTTACTGGTCGTCATCAAAAACTGAGAGTTGGGTCTCCTGGGTGAGCTCACATACGGGTTTGATGACAATCTCTTTCTGAAGCTTCCTTCATTCTCACTGCCACTTATTGCTGCATTCTGCGATCCTTCCAAAATCGGTTCTGATAAAATACGTCTCATTCCAGTTCCAACTATGTGAAGCAGATTTGTGTCCTGTTCTCCAATGCCATTAATCTGCACATTGCGAGGAACCATCAAAGACTGTACATCAGGAGATAATGAGTCTCTAATGTTGCTAACGGGACTCTCTGACACGACTGTCGTGATATTGGGGAAGTTGACGTCGCTATTCTTGGGGAAATGAATGAGGAGGTGATTTTCTTTTGAGAATGCTTCAAACTTTTCACGAAGCTCAGTGAAGGAAGGACGTTTGGAGGGATCCTCCAACCAACACCTCACCATTTCTTGATAGCTATACATTGGGTCAATAAAGAGTTGAGAATTATAAATGACACAAAAATAGGAGAAGAAAAGCATGTTTCTAAAAGAAAGACATGTCTCTAAAAGAAAGACGCATCTCTAAAAGGAAAACATGTTTCTAAAAGAAACGCATGTCTCTGAAAGAAACACATGTCTCTAACAGAAACACATGTCTCTAAATGAGGGACTTGTGGTGTGTATCAATGAGTGGTGGACTACTTACATCGCATCACTGCAATTAGAGGGTCGCTCCAGTCTCTTCCCAGCTCCCAAGTAGTTCATGATCTCCAGGGTGGAGACAGTTGGGTAAGGAAATCCGCCTGATAGAAAACAGGCAAGCCTAATTCATATTAATTTATTCTTACACTATCATTTAAATAGATATTAAAATTTAAACGTAATGAATTTTAACACCATAGGTTTAGTAAGTGAGCATGTGCAACAGGGACCAATCTTCACATGAAACATCTATGTACTTCATGGCAACCTCATGTATGACCACATTCACCCAACATCCAACTGTCAAAGGTGGAGATTCTTAATAAACACAGCCAAAATGGTGGCGTTAACAACTAGAGCACAGTTGGTAAGGGTCATAAAAACCACAGAACATTAGGGGGTGGTGTTTTTTTTTGCGTGAGAATTCATGATCGACATTATGGACTACCTTCCATGTTTGACCCCTCTAGCTACACACACCTATTACAAGTCTCTTGGCTCTGTGGCAAGTGCCACACCAGATCAAAGCCTCCAGTGGAAGTGCAGGAAGAACAACATGTGGTCATGCATTAGACAGGTGCTGATAAATCTTCCGTTGTATGCAATTAGAGTGTGGTTTATTTGGACATGCTCTTTTCATGATAAATTTTTGTTGGAGTTTACTACAAACTTGATCACAGATATTCCTCTAAACATGTTATGCGTCATGCTTTAACAGATGGTCCTATAAGAGCTGTTTCTGTGTGTGTGTGTGTGTGTGTGTGTGTGTGTGTGTGTGTGTGTGTGTGTGTGTGTGTGTGTGTGTGTGTGTGTGTGTGTGGCTTTTTAAATTGCCCCCCCCCCCCCCCCCCTCCCTCCCCTTCCTTGCCTATTATAGCTCTAGTCCCCATCTGGTGTTATATACTCATCCCACAGTTTTGGAAGGAGCCCCACCAATCTTGGAACATGCAAAGCAAATTCTCTAGCTGCCGTTACACAGTCACGCGCACCTGATACAGTCAGGATGCCTGTGCACCAAGCGGGCACTATGAACCAGTGCAAGCAAACTCCTGGAGCCGGGCTAGGAACTCGCAGACTTGGAACATGCACACAACATGCACACAAAGATTACACCACTCACCCATGGAAGCTATCTCCCACAGGGTCACCCCATATGCCCAGACATCAGAGGCCACAGTGAACTCCATATCCCTCAGGCTCTCCACAGCCATCCACCTCCAGGGCAGATGGCCTGAGGTGAGCTTGGTGTAGATGGGCTCCTCATCAGGGACTAACCTAGACATGCCAAAGTCTGTGATCTTCAGGGATTTGTTCTCCCCCACGAGAATATTTCGGCAGGCAAGGTCTCGATGGAGAATATTCAGACTGGAAAGATATTCCTAAAAATAAAACAGTAATTGTATGTAACCACAAACAGTTTTAATGGACATGTAGCAATGTTTAAATCAATTATCCTAATAAATAGCTACAATAACAATGGATATGTGTAAATAAGATAAATATGAAAAAACATCTTCACAGAAACATAATTGTATTTAACACTTTATAGTATTGAATCATTAGTGGAAATGTTTACTTGGATAATTAAATAGTTACTATAGAAACAAACAAAGAGGTCACATCTAAGCAAAGCCCTTACTTATTATATGAAGACAATAAGATGGTGCACTTGTTCTAGCAGTTAACATCAGCATTGGAGAAGAGAATAGGAATTACAATAAAAAGTGATTTATTAAGGGACAGTGAATGTAGAAAAACAACAAAAACAGGACACTAATTAACCACAATTCCAAACTACATAATGTGTAGATGTGTAAATAAGTAACCTGTACAGCTTTTCTAGATTACAAGCACTTAAACTACCAAGGGGAGAAAAGTTGCATACTCCAATAGCTCAGAGAAATGAAGGGGAAAGAAATATAAGGAAGGAAAAAAAAAAAGGGAAGATGAAAGGATAAAAAAAAAGAAAAAAAAAAGAAGGTAGCAGCTGCATGGCTTAGCTAGCTACCTATTAGCTGTTTAGCTATGTAGTTTAAAACACAAACAGACAGACAGATAAGCAGACAGATAGACAGACAGGCAAGCAGACAGACATATGGAAAAAGCCTAAATTTCAGCTTGGGAGACCTGTGCAAAAAAAAAAAAAAAAAAAAAAAAAAAAGGAAGAGGGAGGGAAAGAAAAGGATAAAATAAAGAAGAGGAAAAAAGAAGGCTAAAAAAAAACAAAAAAAAACAAACAAACAGTCAGGGGGGAACCAAACCACTGGATCTTGAGATCAGAGAGACCTGTGCC